>VYXH01011041.1:203160-224401 GCA_013397275.1 Burhinus bistriatus | reverse complement strand
GGGTGGGCCACTGTCTCACTGCCCCCCCCCCCCCCATCCAGCATCACTAGGATTATTTTTTAAATCAGGTTTCCAAAGGTGACAGTACGATTTCCAGGACCCGCTCCCTGCCTTTTGCACCTTCCTCATCACCCGCGGCGCTGGTGCGGGTGTCACCCGGTGCCCTGGCAGACGCAGGCCAGGGACACTGTGTGGCAAGGGACAGAAAGCAGCTCAGCGGGAAGCGCCCGGCCGCATCCTGGCAGCAGGCAGGGCACGGGCAGGGCGGCGAGTGGCAGGGCAGCCGGCCCCGGGGAACAGTGGCAGCACCACGGGGCACAGGCAGCCACACGTCTCCCGAGCAGCACCGAGACCTCAAAACACGTCTATAAGATGCAGGTCTATATAAAATATATTGTTAAATCCTGAGCGGAATCATAATTTGCTGGTAGCAGAGCCCCGAGTGACACAGTGCTCTTGGCAGAGGGATGAGACATGGGCTTTCCTAAGTTTAAAATAAACCAATTTACCTGCCCATGCACTGCTGGGCTTTTTATCCAGCCAATTTTTTCCTCTGCCAAGGAAACAATAAAAATGAGTAAAAGTATTTGTAGCGGTTTACTGAAATATCTAAAGAAAGTAAATGAAAATCACACTATTGCTTAGAAAAGTATCCCCAAAACAAATCCCTCTGCTATATAAATATAAAACCACAACAGTGCGGCACAGCCCGATGATTATTTTATTTCAGGAGCTGTTTGGCACACCAGCCCCAAAACTGATTAAAGACAAACAGCAGCATCCGTGGGGCGGTTTTCTAAAGCCTTCTCTTAAAGCAAATATACCTGTCAATTAATAAAAAAGATTTGTAATAAACCGCTATAGATGTCCCATGTGCGTGGGGATGGGAATACTCCCAGCAGCAAAGCTGTTTGGTTCGGGTGATCTCGCGGTGTTTAACACACCGAGCAATGGGAATGTGCTTTTTGCTGGTTTATTCCCCAAAGAGGGGGGAGCTGGTGCTCGTTAGTGTGGGGGTGGCAATCGCCCCCGAGGTCCCAGGCTAATGTGCATCGACCCAGCAGTGGGAGGAAAGCGGAGGGAGGCTCCTCTCCCGGCTGTCGGGGTTCAGCTGTCCGGGAGCACCTCGGTGCCTTCGGCACTGCCGCCTCCGGCTGGAGGGTCCTGCAAAACCAGAGGGCAATTTGCCTGGGCTGGGGGCTGTGGGTCGTGTCCCCCACCACTCCCCGGGCGCTGGCAGTGGAGCCAAGCATTTTTGGGCACCATGGGGCGAGCTCCTTCGCATGGGGCACGTGCGGTTTCCCGATCGTTCCCACTCCCTTGGGTCCCAGGGGGGAGGAAGAGGAGGAGGCGGGAGCCATCCTCCTCCTGGTCCTCTCCCTCATCCTCCCTCTGCCCTCGGCTCTGCTCTCTCTCAAAAGTGCCTGGGAGAAGAGAAACCTGGCTGTAAATTAGCCGGGAGGATTTTTCAATCCGAGACGTGCACTTCCCCCCCCACAGCGCTGTTATTTCATCTCTTGGCTGCCAAACTCCCGGGAATTAATCCCGGCCGGCGCTGACAGCGTTTACATTCAGCGCTGCTCAGATAAACCATATCAGCCAGCGCAGCTGAAGAGGAGCCGGGTGCGGAAGGAAGGGCCGGCTCCTGCTCAGTGTCAGCCCCACCGGCTTGGGATGATTTTTTCCTGCTTTTTCTTGGTTTTGTTTTTTTTCCCCCTGCGGGCTTTGCTCTGAGGAAGGAGCCGCCGAAAACCCTTCGCTGCTGAGGGTAGCCATAGGGTGGTTCACACAGCCAGGAGCTCCTGGCTTTTATCTCAGTGCAGATAATGGAGAAAAAGAAGGGACGCGTCCTTCAAACTGGTGGGAACCTACGAGCTTGGTCTCCTGAGGTTTCTCACCCCGTGCCACCCAGCACACAAGGGAGGGCTTCTCCTCACCACCAGCACCCACAGGCTGGGTTTTCATAGGTGTTTGCGCAGCACAGTTATCGCACGTTCTCTTTTTTAATGTCCCCCTTGCAGATGTATTTCTGTCTGTCCCTCGCAGTAACCTCCTGGCTCTCCCCTTGGCTGTCACTGGGTGCCGGCGGGACATGGAGACACGGGGGAGATGTGCCATCTGCACAAATCTGCACCGGGCTTGTGAAGCCGTAATTCCCCAAGCACATGGCAGGCGCTGGGAGAGGAGTGCTGGTCGCCGTGACCAGCGGTGTAGGGCGGACGGGCTTTCCCAGGGCTGGAGCACAGGAGACGGGCTGGGAGAACACGCCATGCCGTGCCTTACCTGTCAAATTCCCCTTCCCCTCCACTCTCCAGCCCGTAAAACATCATTAGGACCACCAAAGTGGTGTCTAAGAGCTGGCTCTCCTCCAGCTCCCTCGGGTGAGGGTTGCCTCCTGGAAAGCAGCATCCCCAGGCTGTGACACTTGGAACCAACGGGGGTTTAGCCCCCCATGGGCACAGGGAAGCAGAAGGATGCGAGCCCATCACCCGAGAACCTGAACCAACTTTTTAGTGCATCATCAGCCTCATCCTCCCACTCTGTCTCCTTTCCCACCAGCACTTGCAGAGCACTGGTGTGGCCACAGGGTCTGGGTCACGGCGCGATCGTCACAGCCACCATGAAGTGACGGGATCTGGGGGTAAATATTAGTGCGAAGTGAAGGGCTGTGTACATATTTTCTCCCTGCAAGGTAATGCTGAAATTCCCGGCTCCTTTTCAACAAGCTGTTGGAAAAACCGGTCCCGTGTCAGCGCCCTCCGGCCACCGCTGGTTCTGGCTAGTCTCAGCCCAGTGTGCAAAGGTCTAAGAGCTTCAGGTCACCGCTGCAACCTCCTCCAGCCAGTCCTTTGCTCATGGTTTCCAAGCCAATGTTTCCCATCTGGAGCATAGCAGCATGCGGGCTTTGCTGACCATTTGCTTCCCCCTGGAATTGTATACAGGATGTGGTGGAGACTCCGAGGACGGCTTATTAATTGCAGTTTTCCCCCCCAAAAAAAAGATGCAGTGGGGGAATACAGATTGAACCAGGCAGTTATTCCCCTCCCCATGTGGGTTGGCTTTTGGTTCCTTTCTCCATGGCCATGGCTAATTGGGCTTGCTTGGGCTACGCTGTAGGGGAAGACATAAGCTCCCCTTGCATGGCCACTCTGGTCCCTGTAGCTTGGGGACCCTGGACTAGATCGAGTTCCTGCCCACACAAGAGCTACCCCACCACGTGCAGGGCTGGAGAACATCATCATTGTCCTCAGCCCAACAGGAGACAGGCCAGTACCAGGCTCCCCAGGACCCCAAGCAGCATCCAAGGCACTTACCTCTGCCCTCCTCCTTCTCAGACCCCATTGAGGCCCCCCTAAGCTGGGATTGCTCCCCTTAAAATTGCTTGTGGCCAGTACTGGTGGTTTCTATCACCTCGGTGGGATGAGCTTCCCTTCCCTGAAAGCCCATTCTGACTTGCGCTGATGTACTTGGCATCAGCAGAGAGGAGTACAACAAAAAGGATTGCTTGGATTTCTTTTCCAAGCCTTGCATCCCAAGGAAATGGGGCCTATGGGACCATAAGATGCGTCTGTCTGTCTGTCTGTCTCCATCCATAATCTGCCAACAACTTTGGAAAGGTTGGCCAGCATCAACCAAATTTGACAGAGGTCTCAAATAGATCACGGGCCTGTTTTGCAAAAGAGGGAGCTGGAAAGACCCATGGAGGGAAACCACAACGTGACCCAACCGTGCTGGGACCCATCCCACTGCAACATGATTCAGCCGCAGTGTGAGGCACAGGAGGAGCCGCGTGGGACACAGCCACAGAAAACTTGGCTTCCGCTGCTCAGGGAGCTGTTTGTTATGTTTAAAGGCTGGGAACTATCTCACAGTCCTTGGAGGTCGTGGCTGCTGCATCTTGTGGCCATCATCACCACAGGTTTCACATCCAGCTCTGCTCCGCTGCCTCCTGCAGCGGAGAGGAGCCTTCATCTCGGTGCCTGCCTGGATTCACGTGCCATGGAACCTATGTATCAGCCTTAGGACATCTGTTAGGGAAAGTCTCCAGTCGATCCCATACAGCTCATCTTCCCTGCATGCATTTTGGGCCGGCTGGGCTGGCGAAGGCACGGGAGCAGCTCCTGATTCAGGGAGAGCCCCCCGGAGGTTTGCACAACGTACCTGGAAGCCAAGGAAAGAGCCCGGAGGAGGAGCAGACCTTCCCCTTCTCACTTGAGCCCATCAGTAAAACGCCCCTGGTCACCTCTACCACCTTTGGTGCAGAAGGACAGCACCTCACCAGTGCCCCAGAGCGAGCAGGAGCTCACAGACCTGTCTCACCATGGGGCAGCCCCCCGACATTCCCCCACCTCGCAGCCACCCCACCAGAAAGGAACCAAGAAGAGCTGGAGGGGTTTGATTGATTTATCCACTGAAGATACAAGTTTCGGTTTAATAACACCATTCTGTCCGGTTACAAACATACTAAAAACCTACAAAAAGAAAAAACAAGTTACACCCATCGTACACGAAACGGCATGGATAAAACCAGCACGGAAGCGCCGAGAAACACGTACATGAACAGTATCCGCAGCAGTAACAGGAAAGACACGGAGTTACATCAGACCACGCCGGCTCATGTCTGTGGGTCACGGTGGGACTGGTTAAGACATACTAACAATTAGAGACAGCTTTAGCTATGGAAAATAATTAGCGTCGCAGTCTGTTAAATAGGTCAGACCCAGGCGGGTAGTTTTATCCCTCCCTTTCTGTCAGTTGGTCCAAGGTTAGCTCATGGGTTTCCCTTCCACCCATAACCATCTGGCATCGCTGGTGCTGGCCCCGAGCAGCCCTCGCACTGACATCGGTGCACCAGGGTGGCTTCCCTACGGCAAGGGGCAGGGAAGGCGGAGCTCTGGCGCCAGAGGCCAGCCAGCTGAAATCTGGTCCCCACTGAAGTCGCTGGGCACATCCCCAGAAAGCAGGGAGATGCTGGGATCCCCTTTACTGGGGCAAACTGGAGCAAACTGGCAGAGATGCAAGAGGAGTTCCCCGGGAGAGCCTGCGGCTCGGCTGCCTCGGGGATTTGTCTCACCGTAAGAGAAGACAAGGGTGGTGGCACAAGGTCCTCAGGGGTTCCTTGTCTGAATGGCTCTGGTGGCGTTGGGGTGTCTCTCTAGCTGGCCGTGTGTATATGGAGCTATACCTGCCACGAGCACTGGCCACAGGGACAGGGTGGATGGGATCTGTGTCCCATCCCAACCTAACACTTCCCATTCCCTCCAGCGTAGAGCTCCCTCCAACCAAACGCAGCGTTGAACTTGGGATGGGGGGGACACAAGCTGGTCGACACGAGCGGGTGTCCCCAAAGGGAGCCAGGATAAGGTGCTCTGGGGGGCCACCCTGCCCCAGGGACACGGAATCTCCACCCTTACTCGGCATCCATCTGCTGCTGGCAGGAGGCACAAAGACTTTCCCACCCGGCTCACGGGTCCAAGCCCAGCCCCAGTGCTGACGTAGAGGCGCTGGCTGAGCCAGTGGCCGGATCCTGCCCTGGCTACAGGGGCGGCAGCTCCGAGCTGAGCTTAGCTGGCTTGCACGGGGTAGCCACAATGGCACAGGCATCAGAGAGGAGCAAGCAGGAGCCTGGCAGCATCCCTGGGGGAGGTGAATGGGACTGGGGGACGTGGGGGTCCACCCCAGGGCAGGGGAAAGACCAGCTGGTCCCCAGCACGTGCCAGCGCCGTGCTATGCCCTGAGCTCCCAGCTTCTTGCTCATGAATTTTTTTTTTTGGGGGGTGTGTGGAGGGGAGGATCGCTTTGTAAGTCAGTCCCTACTTGCCACTGCCAAGGAGAGCAAAGCCGAGCCCAAAGCAGCCACGGGCAGCGCCCTTATCCCAGCCGAAGCATGCCAGGAGGTGAAGTGTTGTGGCCCAGCGAGCAGGAGCTGAAGGGAAGAGGGAATAGGGGGGGATAAAGGGGTCCCCAGCTAGCTGCAGTGGGTTTTGGGGAGGGGGTGGCGGGGCCAGTGGTAACAGGGAGCAGCTGTGCACGCGCGTGCACTGGAGAGCCACACTCAGAGCCAGGACCCAGCCTCCCTTTTCTGCTCTTCCACACGGCATTTATCAGCCCTGTCACTCTGGAATGGTATTTTTTTTTTTTTCCTTTTTCTGTTCATTTTCATCTCTTCCCAGATGAGAATTTTCCCCAGTTTAAGCAATGCCTGCTCTGCTGCGGGCGGCGAAGAGGGGGCGTTCGCTTTATCTCCATCTCTTCCCCTTGCAAGCTCTGCCCTGGCTGCCCTCCCTGCTTCATTTTACTTCCTACAGAGCTGGTAAAAATAAACATGTTTTCGTTTGCATATATTTGACTGGCCTGCAATTTGGCTGATGGAGGGAGCTCCTCGAGGGACGGCAGCTGCACGCATCTGGATTTGCTTTAGAAAAATGTGCCTGGAAAAAAACCCAAGCCCAGCGTACACACGCGTGGGTGCACGAGGTCATGGGCCAGTTTTTTCTAGGGATTCAAAAAAAAGAAGACAAAACCAAGCCCTGTTCAAGGGTGTCGGGGTTTAGTGAGGGGAGGGGACCTCACTGCTGCTCCCCCAAAGCCAAGGCACTCGGGTGGGCCAGGCGTGAACACGGGCATTTTCCAGCCACCCCAAAATCGCTTCCCTGCTGACCGCGACCAAGCCCAATTTTGGTTACGGAAAGGGAGAGGAAGGGTTTGCACTGCAAAATAAAAATTCCCACCTGGAGAATATTAACCTCAAAGGTTAATGCGTGAACTTTGCCTAAAGAAGAAACATCCCTGTACGGAAACATCCCTGGCCCAGCATCCGCAGAGCATGGGGAGTACATGAACTTGTTGGAAACATGCGCCGCTGGCCCCGAGGTTTTGGCAGAAATGGGTGACGCTGTGCTCGTGAGAGTCCCGTGATGCACTCAAAAAAAAAAATTAAAATAATCTAACAGTCTTACTCCAAGTGATGGCTCTCCAGCCTCGCACTGGAGCAAAGTCAGTGACTGAACAGGTCTTTTCCCATCTGCACTGGCCTAATCCTGACACCGGCCAGCAGCTGATGTTTGAAAGATGCCTCCACCAACTACACAAGGGATGAGCAGCTGCTTCGACCTTCAGACATGAGCCGGAGGCATCAGCTGCCGGCACCTTCCTGGGCGCAGGCTGGTGGGCTGAATTCCGGGGGTGCTGACCGTAAATGACAGCCCGCCCCATCAGCAAAGCAGCATCACTTCTCACCCCGTGCCTGTCCCTTCCGTTTCTAAACCCCTCGATCTTGCACCCTGACATGCCAAGGACAGCCGTGCCCCGAGTGGTTATCTCCACCCAACCCTCTAGGTACGCCCAGGACGTGCCATCGCTCCTGGCTCTGTCGCTCCTCTCCACCTCTTTTACGGTGGGACATAGGGAGGAAAGAACTGCAAGGCCAGAGATAGCGGCTGCGGTGGCATTAGCGGAGTTCCTGGGGCTCTTTTGGGACTAAGCCTGGTCCCAGGGCTCTGCAGGAAGGCAAAGGAGCACTGGGGAATGCAACCAAGAGGTTTAGAGCCCTCCCCAGATCCCCCTTTGCCCAGAGCCAGGGCACCGGGCTATGACACCAACTCCAGGCTGCATCTAACTGAGCCCAGAGGAACAGGAGAAGACATCTCTCCTGCTGCCACTTTCAACAGTCGTCCCCCAGGGTCGCTGCCCAGGCACAGGCTGTGCCAGAACCTTGGCATGAGCGATGGAAGGGGCAGGGCTGGGGTCCGGGGTTTGCACCTCCGTATGGGCTCCCATGGATCCTGAGCAGAAACCTGCTGTTACAGCCGGCGGATGAAATGGGAAAAGCCCATTTTTCTGGGAGCGGGCACCCGGTGCTGGCCACCCCCAGTGGTGCCAGGGTTGGAGGGCTGGGGAACCCCTTGGCATGGCAGCAAAACACCAGAAACAGGAAAAAAAAACCCCTATTCCCTGGGGATGATTAAAAGCAGAGATGAACTGGCTGCGGGTGAGCAAAGCAGGAGTTTTGGGCTGGCTGCTCCGGAGCGGGGAGGTCAGCCCTGGGGAGAGTTACTGCTGCCCCCTCCAGCAGCGTCCCCGCAGCAGAGTGGGAGGGGGGGGATGTCCCCAACATGGCCATGGTGATCCCAGCCAGCGGCTGCGGGCTCGCTGCCTGTCAACTCACCATCCAGGAGGGGAGCTGGTCTCCCCCAGAAAGCCGCCAGCTCCCGAGGGCAGTAGCGGACCGAGGCCAGAGGAAATCTCAGAAGGGANGGCCCCCCCCCCCCCCACTTCAATAGGTAACATTGCCATTAACATTAGAGCTTTAAAAATAACAGAGTCATTTTGGGAAACACTGGGTGGCAAGGATGCCAAGGCTTCCTAGCACATCTGATGCTTCATCCCCAGTCTTTGGGAATCAGTCCCCAGAGCATCCTATAAATCCAAGCACATGTGTGCAGGAGGCATTGGGGCTGCTCCTCCTCCTCCTTTTTTTTGTAACCAAAGGGGAAATGGAGGCAGCAAACCCAAGCAGACTCACCCACAGCTTCCGGAGGAGTCGGTGTTGGAGGCAAGGTGAGAGCTGCGAGCCCTGCAGCCACATCTTGGTTTTGGGGGGTGGGGAAGAGCCCTTTGCCAGGCACGGGCGGGAGCGCTGCCGGACCCCGAGGAGGGACGCAGCTCCTGCGGGGGTCGATTTCTACCAGGCACTTTATTTGAAGGAACCCAGTTTTGCCAAGAGGGTAGGAATATACTCTATGTAACAAGGTATTTATTAATTTTAATAGAACAGGGACCTCTCTGCACACCCAGGAATCCCTCCTGTTATGTCCACTTCATCTTTCCCCCGCTCCTGATCAGAGCCTGAACCCCCCTTCTCACCAAGCGGGGCAGAGCCACCCCAGCCCTGCACCGTCCTGCTGCTGGCTGCCAGACGGACAGACCGACGCACGCCAGCTCCCAGGGCAACAGCACAATATGTGCCACCCATACCTATCCTCGTGCCCATCCCAGCTCCCTTGCATCCGGCACAGGGATCCCACCTACACGCCGTGCTTCCAGCCACGAGGGGAGGCAGCCCAAAGGCATCCCCCTTCCTTCCCCACTCTCTCAGGCTGGGGGAGCGTGTCTCTCCCACCCCCCCCTCACTCCCTCCAGCCTCAGGAGGGTTTGCAACAGCCAGCCGAGAAGAGGGACCGTGGATAACAGGACAGGCAAGGGCTGCTGCCAGCCCAGGGTGCAGGGTGATGGACAGCCGAGAGCGGCTCTGGCCGCAGCCATCAGCCCTGCCACCCTGCCAGGCGAGTAAAGAAAGTGCAAAGCAAAGTGGTTTCGGTGCCAGCCGGGCAGGCGGCGGTCCCTATAAGCATCGCGTCCCCAAAAGCAAGGAGCCAGGTTTGCCCAGGGGCTTCACATGAAAAACGAGGGTCGTGTCGTTCGTCAGCGACCGGGGCTGCATGTCTCTGCTGCGCAGCAGAGCTTGTGCAAGGGACTTGGAGATGGCGCAAGCGAGGTGCGGGATTCGGGAGGTGGTGATGGACAGGCCAGGACCGTAAGATGGAGCCAACAACCAATGCTCTCCCCCTCGTGCTCTGCATCCCCTTCCAGCATCCCCTGCAACTGCTTCACCCCGACCCACCCACATCCTGCGTGGTTCTATTTTTTTTTGGCTTATTTAGTTTGTTTTTAAACCCCATGGAGATCAAATTGTGACTTGGCAGCTAACAAGAGCTGGCCCTACCGGGCTCCCCAGACTGAGCGAAGATCTTGAGAAGAGACCAGAGTGAAGTCCTGGGGTGAGCGAAGCCCTCCCTGCCCCTCGCCCGGCCCCGCTGGCCGCTCACAGGGTGGCAGTGGGGTACTGCGCCCAGCCCACCTCCTTGTACGCCGCCGTCACGTGGGTGTAGATGAGGGTCTTCATCTTGGTCCAGGCACCGTGTGCCTCCGGGGTGAAGTCGTTGGCGTATTCTTCAGCGATGACCTCCAGCATGACACCAGTGAGTTTCTGGAGGGGGGAGGGGGCAGACGGCAAGGGGTTAATAACTCTCCAGGGAGCAGCTAACAGCAAATTTAGCTTTTTCCTGAAAAAGACCTCAATTTAATCCTGCAGCTGAGTTCTGGGAATGACAACCCTCTGCAGGACAGACAGACCTTCAGCAGGTCTGTCAACACCCCAGGGAACAGGCAGGTAGCCAGCCTGCCCAGGCAGGGGGAGGCTGAGACCCAGGCATGATTGCGTTCAAGCATCTCCCTAATTTGTGCACCTCAAATTATTTAGTCCCTTCTGTCATGCTTGATTTCTAAAAGACAGGACATACGGCCACAACCGTGCCAGAGGGGCTGCAGCAGGTGGGTTTCCCTGGGCAGGGCGAAGTACTCAATGCTCCAGCGTTGGCTTCATTTGGGAATGGTGGTCTGCATGGGACAGCATTGCTTTGGGATACTGCAGCCACGTGGGGAGCAACCCCCATGACCAGCCAGCCTCCTCCAGGTGAGGACAGGCAGCACTCACTCATCACAGCTCCCTCTCTCCTGCCCTCTTCCTAATTTCTAAAGCATCCCAGAGATTATTTTTTTTCTTTGCTCCCATCCTTTACCTTAAAGTAGATGGGTTCCACTTTGTGCTTGAGGGCATGGGCCTTGCCCACCAGGGCCAGAACAGAGGAGACCTTTTCGGAGTCATTGAGGTTCTCCACCACAGTGTTAATGGCACCCATGACCCTCCGAGCGTGCTTACGCAGTTGCAAGCTCCTCTCCATCTCCAGTGGGTCCTCCATGTGCTTGAACTGGCTGAAGTACTGCTTGGCTGATGGGAAGTTGACAAAAAACCTTCAAGAAAGAATAGACGCAAAATACCATCAGGAGGGTGAGAGCAGGCTGAGAGGTGAAAGCAAAGCATGGAGTGGTGAAGATCCTGGAAACCACCCCCCACCTTGGATCTAACACAGCGAGGGCTGGTTGTCTCATTAAATTGCCTGGGAGCTGTGGCACTCGGCTGCCTAAAAATCATCAGGTTAATGCCTTTCTCCCCAACCTTTCCTATCTGCTACAAGAGCGTTGCAGCTGGATCTTCATCTACAAAGCAGAGGCAAGACTGAGTTCTTGATACCCAGAGACTCCACCCAGCCGTGCCAGAGGCTGTGTACGTGCCCACATACATCAAAACATCACATCCTGGCTCAGAGCTGGAGATGAGCAGGAAAACCTCTCTTTATCCCAGGCAGTCTCTCCCTGCCCCTCTTCTCCAGTCCCACAACATCTTCCTGGCCCCACAGGCTTTATTCCTGCATTGCCACCCAAAAGAGTCTCTCCCTGCCCAGGATGCCCCTGACTTTCACAGATCAGCCTCACCGGAGCCTCCAGCAAGATCTCAGCCCTGAGCTCACATCACTGCTCATCTACACCAGGAGCCACTTCCCCAGCAGGAGAACACCCCAAAGACCCAGCCAGCTCCTTTTAAGGGCTGAGGACCCTCTTTTCTACGGGATTAAATCAACCCCAATAAAATGCAGCTGAAGCAAACGAAGCTGCGGTTGCAGCTGACATGTCGAGCTCCCTGGGGAGCTGGAGGGCTGGGGCGGTTTGAAGGGCACAAGGTCACGAGGTGCAGGTCTGGGGCCACCGATACCAGCACCATCGACACCAGCACTGCAGCCAGTCGCTCTCAGCAGCCGGGGCTGACACTCGAGTCGTGTTAACCACCCTCTTCCACCCGATTTACACGGGAGAGATCCACATCAGCATTTGCTCCCTGCTTTCACCCAGGTCCCTCCCTCCGAGGGGGCTCTCCCTGTCTCCTCCTGGGCCCTGCTTTGCCTGGGCCAGTGAAGGGTGCTCAGGAGGTGGCAGGTGGCTCCCAGGGCTGTCTCCCCTCATCCCAGGCTGCAGACAGACTGCCTCCTCCACAACCTCCTCCCCAAGCACCACCCCAAACCATGTGAACCCATCCCACCCCTTTTCCCAACCATCCCTACCTCCCTCCAGGACCAAGTGGGATCATCTTCCCTACTCACCACTCCACAAATATTCTCAATATTGAGGACCAGGCTCATTTACCACTTCATTATCCTCCTTCCCCCCCACCCCTCCCTTCCTTCCCCTGCTCCCTTGGCTTGTGAAGCTCGGGGGCATTGCCAAGGAAGCGGCGTGAAGCAGCGCCTGGAGTGCACCACCACTTCTGTTGCTTCCCCGAGGCATCTGGGATTCATCAGACAGCCCGAAATAGGTTTCGGAGGTGTGAAGAGTGTGCAGCGGAAAGGGTGGGGGAGGAAGGAAGGTGGAAGGGGGAGACAAGGTGCTGCTTTTAAAACCTGGAGGGGACCTGTGACAGAACTCCTCTTGTTATTGTGCAGCCTCCCTGCCGGCAAAGCTCCTCCTGACACATCTCGTCCCTGTCGGGAGAAGTCATTTCCAGGCCTGGCTGTCTCCAGCTCCTGTTGCCACAGAGATGCTCAGTCCATACCCTTCAGCTCGGAGCTGTCAGAGTTGGTTGGGGATGGACACTGGTCCCCTGGCCAGGGGATGGAGCCAGCTGGGGCCACGCAGATAGCACCATTCCCAGGATTCAAGACTTCTGCCCCAAGCATTTCCCAACAGAAGGGCAAACATTCCTCTCTGCTTTAATGGAACCATTTTTTCCACCTGGCCCCAGCATCCTGCTCCCCCCATCCGCTCCCTCTCCACCACTGGGCAAGCTGCTGCAGCCCCCGAGCCCGCAGCTCCAGCCAGCCCCCTCCAGCTATCGACAGCGAACACCCCGCCGAGGTTGGAGCTGAGGGTTCTGCCATCCCTGCTAGCCGATCTTTTCTCCCTCACCCTCCAGCTCTGGCAGGAGCCCCCCTGGGCACTGGGAGCAGGGGCTGCTGGTGGAAGTGGGACCTGCTGCCCACAGACTACCCCGATGCAGGGCATGGAGGCTGCCAGCTGGTCAATGCATGCTTAAGCCTCCAAATTCCAAACCATCAGAAGTTCCTGGAAAAGCCCTACTTGATCTCAGCTCAAGGGCATGATGCTGTGAAGACCCAGGGAATGAGCTGAGGAAAAATTCCTGGTGTGAGCCAGGCTCTTTCAGCAGATGATGTACAGCAAGGTGGGACCGACCCCTGCGTTGTCAGGAACTGCAACATCCCCCCCCACCAAGAGAAGGGCCAACAGGAGCCACTGGGGCCAATGCCCTTCAGGAGCAGAAGCAGAGGCTTCACGCCTCTCCCACAGCATCACCTCCACCGCTCTGCTGCTTTCAGCTGGAGCAAGGATTGATTAAACCCCCCAAAATCCCCAACCTGGGTGAGCCCAGGCCAGTGAAGGATCCAAATACTTGGCTTCCAACCTTTCTCCACTATGCGGACCCTCAAGGCGATGCCCCCGTGGGAGCTGAGCCCAGCAGCTTTCCTAAGGGACCTGCAAGAGGGACGGCAGTGGTGCTGGAGGGACATAAAACCAGCAAACCCTGGCTCACGTGCCATCTGCTCGCTTTCATCGATGGAGAACTGAAACAGGGGAGCCCAAACCACCTTTACTTCAAGTTGAAAAGCAAATCCGTGTCCAGCCAGAGACCCGCAGCCATCTCTCCGTGGCCAGTGCCTCTCTGCAGGGCTGGAGAACCTGCGGCAAGAACTTCTGGCCTGGAGCAAATATTTGAGTTGTCGAACCAAGAAAAAGAGGGAAAGAGGCTCGCTCGGTGGTAGTTGTTAATAAACAGAGAAGATTAATTTAACACAAAGGTTAAATATAACCAGAGGAAAGGAGAAAAAAAAAGGAAGAAATAAAATAACCCAAACAATAGCGAATTAGAAGAGGTGTCAGTTGGGGTTTTTCCATCTACAGAATATTTTTCGAGAGTTCAAACATCTCAGGCTCTGGAATTTTGTTGGCTCATGATGTGTGCGTGTGTGTGTTTTGCGCTCTTTTTCTTCAGAGTCATTAAAAAGATGATATTTACCATTGCATATCACACAAAATGATGATTGATAGAAACCAGATGCCTGCATACCGATCTCATTAAATTTCTTTTTAAGCGATTCCATTCTGCACCCGCTAATTTGTACTCTGCGAGCTACATCTGGACCCATCTGACAGGATGTCAGGATTGCTTTTCCTCTCTCTTTTGCCCTTTTAACAACTTTAAGGACACAACTGTTCCCAGTAGCAGAGCCAAAGGAAATAATTAAGGTGCAAAACCACTGCGGTCACTGGGAACCTGTTTTCTGTTCAGGAGGAGAGATGCCACTTCTCCCATCTTCCTCCCTCTCCCCAGACCCTGCAGAGCAAACCCCGCATGGAGAAAGTCTTCATGCCCAGCCATCTCCTTCCTTTCCCAGCTGGAAAAAGGAAGGCAGCTGCTCGCTTGGTCCCCCTAAGCGCCTAAACCCTTGATGCAAACCGCAGGGAGAAAATACCAGCGAGCCCTCGAAGCTGCTGGGGGGTTTCAGCTGAACCCCCAGCCAGCACTTGCGGACCTTTTTTTGTTAGATTTTCCTACCAACGCTTTCATGTTTTTCTCTCACCTCGTCCCTCTACGTGGGAGAAACTCTCTCTAACGCAGCCTGGAGTCTCTCCGCATCCCTTTTCAAACCTCTCCTTTCTGCTGGGGTGCTTTCAAAGCAGCTGATAATGGGTAGGCAGGTGGTGTGTGGTGCTGCTATTTATTACGCTGAGGGCTGTCTCACCGCGTCGCCTGCACGTTCCCCCTGCTCCTCCCAGCCACCTGTAGCCTATCGTCCTGTTTTCAGGCTGGGGCAGGGGTGCTGGGTGCTGCCTGCCTTTACGGCTCCCAGCCCAAGGTGAGGAAGGTCTCAGCCGTGACAATGCCACAGAAAAAGGCAAATCTAACTGGAGCAAGAAGACGACGGTGCCTGCTTGCCCCCACGGCACAGCTCTGCCCATGTCCTCTCTCCAAGGGCTCAAGGACGGGTGGAGATGGTGGTGGGCAGCATCTCCAGCTCCAGCGCTGGAGGGCTGGAAGGAAAAGGGCCAAGCCCCCGGTCCGCACACACTGATGCTAAATTCAACTTCTTCTACAGCTGAGGGAGAAGAGGTGTAGCTGGCCTTCCTCCAGGTGAAGCCCACGTCCCGCTGCAAAGCCTCCGGAGCAGACTCCAGCGCAATGCTGAGCTGCACTCAGAGGCCGTAACGCCCCAGAGGGACCAGGACACCCCAGTGAGGCTGGGAGGGGACCCAGCAGCAAAGACGCAGCCAAATACATTTGGGCATGAGCTACCAACCCACAGGGGCACATCCTGCTCGCTCGTGCGTGCACAACTCGCACCTCCAAGTCCTCATCGCTGTTGTCTTCCCCTACCATGTATGTGGATTCAGCCCAAAGCCTCTTGGCCGTGTAGGTGAACCTTTAGGCTACGGGTGAAGGACAGGTTTCATCACATAAATTAATTAACAGCACCAAAGTGGCTTTCCCACATGCCTCCGGTTTCCTACGGCCCTTGCGATCTCCTTTGCTCGCTGCCTTCATCCACAGCGTCATCCTCATCCTCCAGATGCGTGTCCCTGCCCCTCTCTGCTGCCAAACCGCTCGCCCTGCCCGCACCCCTGCCCGCTGGGTGCAGGCAGCATGCAGGGACGGCTGTGTTGGCCCCCTCCACCCGGCCACCAGCATCTCCCCCCGCACCGGGCACCCTTCCTACAGCTCTGCCGAGCGGGCCCAGCAGGTATCAGGAAACGATGGTCAAATGTGACTCTTGCCTCTGAGGCAGGCACATGGTGAGGACGGACCTCACTGGAGCCCGTCTGCGTGTCCCCGACCCCCGAGGACAGCAGAGGGGTTTGGAGGAAGAAGACAACCCCCAGCCGGGTGGAGAAGGGGTAACCCAGATTCACAAGGACGCGGTCCCTGCGCTGGGACCCACCACCCATCCAGCAAAACCGGGAACCCAATTTTTGCTGGCGTTCGCCGCCACCTCTCCTCTCCAACGCTCCCGTGCCGATTGCCAGCAGCCCCAGCTCGGCGTTACCGGCGGCTGTGCCGGCCGCTCGCCCCCGGCGCTGTGCTCCAGCAGGATTGCCAGCCAGCCAGCACTCCCCGTTCCCTGGCCATGCTCAGCGCCTGCCAGCCCAGCGAGGGCTGTCCTGACATTTCCCTGCCTTTAATCAGCACTGAAACTCCGCAGACGGGTGCTCGCCGAGCGGCATTCCGAGGTACAGCCCCACTCCGCTGCAGCAGCCTCATTAACGGAGCCAGTTAACAGAGCGGAGACTTGGCCCTCGCCTCCTGCTCCGGGGGAGGGATTTTCAGGGCTGGTACCAACACATCCCGCATGTCCTCAGCCATAGCCAGGGAAACCATCCGGGAACAGCGTTCGACGCCCCCCTGTGCCTTTGGTTCCCTTGGCCAGGGATGTCCTTGCAGCTCTCGGGGTGTCGAGTGGGATCTTTCTAGCCCCTTGCAGCTCGCAAGAGATGCAATGGCAGCCCTGGGACATGGGACATGCTCTTCTTGGGTCACCCCGAGAGCTGCTGGCAGCCCTGAGGCCGTGGCTGGTGCGGGATGTGCCGTGGAGATCCCTGCCTTGGCCATGAAGCAGCCGAAAGGGCTGGTTCCAGGTGCTGCGATGGGAGCGAAAAGGCAGCCATAAGCAAAGGGGCTGTTTCATGACAGAGCTCGTTAAACCCCCACTCGTCCCCTTCCACCACTCCTGGAGGGGGGCTGTTGTTTTGGAAAATGTTCCTCGTGCGCGTCCTCATCAGCAGAGCCGAGTCCTGCTGCTCTCGGTTTCTCCTTAGTCTCCAGAAAAACATCTCTCCAGCTTGAGCACGATGGTTCAGGAGCGTGTGACGAGCCGTGGGACAGGGCCATGGCCACACAGAGTCGGGCTTTTCACTGGGCCCCGCTCCAAGGGAGGTATTGCAACAGGGGGATCTTTCCGAGCTCTGAAATTTGCCCTTCAGCAGCCAGGAACGGATCCCTTCCCTATGGACACCTCCACAAAACACATTGGCTTTGGAGGTAGCTGCAAAATCATTCCTTTAAACGCCATTTTTGGGTGGATTCAACCCATTTTTTTTAGACACAGCTGGGAAAAAAAAGGGTTTTCTGCATTGCCAGACTCGTTACTCAGGTTTTTTGCTATTTTAATCTAAAACTTACAATAACGTCTGGCATCCAAGGATTGCTTTTATATTTCCAAGCTCTTTGCAAACTGTCTGAATCCAGGTGTGTTAGCTCAGACGAAGCAGCTGTCAAAAGCCGAAAGCCAGGGGCCTGATTCTGCATGGGCAATCCTTTCACTTCCCCTCCCACACCTCCCGAGAGGGAAAGAGCACATCAGGAGCGATGGAGAAAGTAACAATTTTGGGAATTTGGAAAGATGATGGGTCTGGAGCGGAGACGGAGGGAACAGTGACGGAGAAACCCTGTGGACGCGGCCCAGCCTGGGCGGCTGTGGCAGGTTGCGCTGCCTGCGCTTGGCACGGCATTAACATTTGGTGCGGATTTGCCTGGGAGCTCACGGCAACTGTCCCTGCGCTTTATTCCCTGATGGGATCCGCAAAGTTTTGTGGTCCCACATCTGTGACGGCGGTACGTGGGTGTGGGAGCGAACGCGTGTGACGGTCAGGACAGGCTGCGGTTTTAGCCATAGCGTCCCGGGCTTAGTCGGGGTCTGCAAAGGAGCGATGTCCCCGACCCCCCTGCTGATGCTCACCCCTGCTCGCCGGGGCGCTCTTGGCCCCTGCGTGCCATGGAGGGCGGGCAGCGGGAGGGCTGAGCCGCCCCGGTGCTTACGTCCCCCAGCGCAGTCTGGGAGCGTGGGGTATCGGCAATAAACCATTGCGAGGGCGGTGGAGAAAGGGGGATGCCTGGGGAGCGATGGCTGCGTGCGAGGCTAACTGGCGAGGGCTAATGCAGATGCCAGAGCTGCTGAAGGCTGCCCTGCTCCCCTCGCACGCCTGGGCTCCCCTGCTGCGAGCTCTCTAGTGAGGGGTGTTTTGCAAAAAGGACGGATTCCTGAATTACGGCTGGGGAAACTGAGGCACAGCAACGAGCCCGGGGATGTGGGGAGGCTACGGGTGAGCTGCAGCCCAGCTCTCCCAGCCGTGCTGGCTGACGTGCCCCCTCGGGAGGGACCCAGCCGATACGCACGGCCCCAGATGTGCAGGTTGAGGCTCCAGCTCCAGCTCCAGCTCCAGCTCCAGCTCCAGCTCCAGCTCCAGCAAGGGTTAAGGCGGCCGCTGTGAGATGGAGCCTGCAGAGGCCCCTGAGCTCCAGAGGAGGAAGATGAGCATGGAGAGGAGACTCTGCTTCCTCCGGTGCGAGGCTCCCTCACCGAGGAAATTGTCAATTAGCGACATAGTTTCAACCACACAGCGCAGATTCCCATGATGGGGTGGCTGCTCAGCCAGAAGTCCCCGTTATTCCTGTTAATGCCCCCTGGGAGCCCGGAGGCCCTGCGAGATCAGGACCCCACCGTGCCACTGGCAGGACCGCAGGGGTTTGCTATGGCTTCAAGCACGAGCAGCAGCCGAAAGGGCTGGGAACCTGATGCCCAGCTGTGTGCCTCAGTTTCCTCATCTGCAAAGTACGGAAATGCCGGGGCTGAAGGAGGGGCAGAGGGAGCCGGAGTGAGCTCCTGTGGGATGCCAGCGCTGCAGCCCTCCCCATCGCTGCCTCCCTGCCTCTGCCCTCGGGGCACAGGATCAGGCCCCAGATTCATTTCCACCCTTTATATGTCCAGAGGTGCTGCAAACCCCCAGCCCTTCCCTCCGTGGGAAAAAGTCATTCCCTGCCCTCAGCAGCTCCAAAGGGATGAAGCGGGGATGGAGCAGGAAAGCATGGAGAGACCCTCTGCCACCAGACACAGGCAACATCCCAGTTGCAAACCCGGTAACAGAAATGTGGCTGCTAACAGATTTCCCTGCTTTTACCGGTCTGCGCAGCGGGGTTGCACCAAAGGGGGGCCCACAGTCCTGCATCCCCCTTCCCTCTCCCCGACCACCCTGGTGCACATCACTTTCTGCCTCAGTTTCCCTAGCAAGGTGATGAACAACACCAGCCCTGTACTGGTAAAGCCCGGAGGCTGGCTGGGGCAGCTCTCAGCCCCCCGGCACATTGCATGTGTGCGCACCCAAAATCGTGCCGGGCAGGTCAGCCCGCACTGCACCGGTGGCCACCCACTGCCCCCTCCCCAGCCCTGACCTCTGGAGCTGCTGAATCATGTCTTGGGAAGCGGCTGCTGCCTGCCCGCGCCGCACGGGCTCCCGGCGGCCTCCACGCATGACCCACTTCTCCCAGCGGCTGATGCCAGCTGGGAAACGCAGCCGGGAGAACGGCGGCCACCGGTGCTCCCAACCCTGGCCAGGGCTGCCCTGCTTTCACCAGGCGTGCGCGTCCCCGGGGAGCTCGGGGTGAGCTCGTGGGAGCACGATGGGGGAAGTGGGGCTCAGGGCAGCAGCACGAAGCCCCGGCCAGGGATGGGGTTTGCTGCCGGTGGGGGCAGCCCAGCCACCGGAGCCACGGCACGGGAATGCAGGTGGATGGTAGCTCTCCCACATTTCACTGCCATCCCCGGGGACATGCACCGAAAGTCCAGACCTCACTTTAAGCATCCCAGGGAAGCTCTGGCTGAGGGAGCGGGTTTAGCTAGGACGTGCCAGGGCACATGCCATGGCCAAGCACAAAAAGGCTCCCAAGGAGCCCGGGGTGAGCCTAGGTGCCAGCTCAGTCCTGCCCTGTTGGCACAGCGGGGAGAAACCCCTCACTGCGGCGCCACAGCTCTCCCTGGAAAAAAACCCAAAAACTGGACCAGAAACTTCTACTGGTAAAGTTTGAGTCGGGACCAGAGCTTGGCCACATGGTCCCTGCTGCCACAACTTGCTGTCCCTTGTCCCCCACCCTGCCTCATGACTGCACACAGGGACACCAAAAGCAAGGAGCTGCCCTGGGCAAATCCCCCATGACATTGCCATCGGTCCCTGGGTGCCAGCTGTGGGCACCCGGCCACCCTCCCTGTGCTCGCAGGCAGGGGGACACCCGGCTGCGCTTGTGGATGGGGCCATGGCACGACCTGGGTGCCGGACAATGACCTGGCCGTGCAAGGCTGCTGGCCAAGCCCCGTGCCGAAGCTCATGGGATGGGGACAAGGGGAATTTTACATCCCCCCAGACCTCTGCCACCCAGCCCCAGTGGGTTTGGTGTCCCCAGCCATGGGGCTGTCGCACCTCCCGACCACCCCCGTCGGCTACATGGAGCGGGAGGCTGCGGGGGAACGGGCTCAGCCGTCAGCTGGCTCTGAGAGAAGGAAATGTTTGAGAAGGAGGCAGAGAGGGGACTCAAATGTCATTCTGGATTCCTTACAGAGGGGTCTTGCTAGGAAAATCCCGTTGCAGTGCTGGCAGTGAGCCTGGAGGGGAACCAGCTCTGCTCACTGGCACGTCCGGAGAGCCTCTGCTCTCTGTAGATCCCGTGGGCTCGGGGCATTAGCTCTCAGCCTCTTGGAAAACTTTTGGATGATTATTAATAAACAGCGCATCCATCCAAGGGGTTCTCCAGGCACGCACAGTCCTCCGCTGCAGGAACAGAATGGGAAGGACACAACCCAGCCTCCCGTCTCCTACCTGGGGTGCCTGGGCTTGGGTCCAGGCGGGAGCCCGAGCAGGGAGATCCCTGCGTTGCTGGTCCCCGGGATGGATGGTGGGAGCTTTGCCTCCCCCGAGAGCATCTTTGCTGTTTGTCAACAGGTCAGTGTGGGAATCTCGCCTGCCTCTCTCCTCGCCCTGCCCGTGCTGCTCTCCCCTCTTAAATAAGGGAAACGGCCTGCTGGTTCTGCACCCCACTGATACCCAAAACTCCCGGCATCCGTGAGACCCCATGGGATTCCCACTCGGTGCTTTCCTGGGGTACCCGGACATGGGTCGCACCCCCAGACGACGTAAGAAAACCCACCTGCCTCTGTTCCCCACCTCAAGAGCATCTCCTCCGTTTCGGTTTCAGGCACGGACACAGGGCTGCCCGTCTCTGCCGCACAACCCCACGCCGTCGGGCGATGCTCCGCACCCCGCTCCCGGGGCAGTTGGGTCCTGTCCCCCCCGCCGCTGCCCCATTCTCCTGCCTGTGCCCCCCACACCCTCCTTCCGCCGCCAACTTCAGCGCTCTCCTTCCCGCCGACGCTGCCGCCGGAGGGACAGATGGTGCCCTCGGAGACACACCTGCTTGGGTTTTATCTTGGCTCCCAACTTGCATTATTTCACCCGCCAGCCTGCTACGTACCGATGCCATCCGCACGCAGCTAAGTGAAGGGGGGGGGCGGGG
>VYXH01011041.1:150175-201338 GCA_013397275.1 Burhinus bistriatus | reverse complement strand
AGGGGGGCGGGGGGGGGTGGGGGGGGGGGGGGGGGGGGGGGGGGGGGGAGGTAGGGCTGGAAGTTTTTTGGGTTTTTTTTCAGCCCTTGTAAACAGCTCAGAGGAAATTCAGAATCCAAAGTGCCGAGTTAAAGTTATCCCAACCGCTGGCTGCGCTGAGCTCTGCCTCGGCTCTCCCCCTTGCACTCCCTTATTCTGCAGGCGGTTGTGTTTTGAAGGACGGATCCTCGCTTGCTTCCCATTCTCGGGCTGGACGGAGAGTCAGGGCAAGAGGGGAGCGTGAGGTACCCCCACCCACCAGCACCCCTCTGCCCCCTAAAAGAGATCGTGGCCTGTCCCACGGGGACTTTTTTAATGATGAGCATTTGCTTTCCCTTCTCCTGGCAGGACCCAATTGTAAAGCGATCCAGAGTTAAGGCACTTGTGAAAGGAATATATTATTGTTGTTCTGCGATTGCCTCGCTCCTGGTAGCGTCTTGGCAGGGACGAGGAGTGCGGAAACACCTCCACGCCAGGCTTCCCGCTGCCTTCGTGTGTGTGCTTTTGGGCTGTTTTCTACCCAAATGCCATTTTCAGCTCCCCGACAATCCGGCATATTAAACCCGCAGCACAGTCCATTTGCACAGAGAGAAGGAAAATACTACGGAGACTTGTAATAACCGACAATCCCCCAGAGGGGGATCAGAGACAAGAGAAGCAGCCTGGTGTGCACAGCCGCCTCCTGCACCCTCGCAGGGCAGACAGACAGACAGACGGACAGACAGGCTGAGGGTGCAGCTCCGACACCCGGGGAAGGCAGGAGCTGGGGGGCGGCTGAGCCCCTTTGGGGGCTGGAGCTGTGTTATTGCAGATCTGCCGAGGCAAAAAGCTGTATTTGTCCTCAAAACCAGCCTCGGTTAACAGCAGCCAGACTGGCGGTGTCAGCAGATTTGCTCTTGCAGATTTAACGGGAGCTGGCGGAGAAGATGCTGCCCACAGGTCCCNCGCAGTTTGCATATACTCTGCTCCATGTCTCTTGAATAACCTTTTTTTCTGCGTCTGAAATCTCTTCACTTCTTTCCCATCTCTCAATCTCCATTTCTCCCTGGACTTTCTCCATGAAAAACAGCCGGCACGATCCTCCGGGAAGCCAGGAGGAGATAAAGAGAGATGTGTGTGAGCGGGTATATCCTGCGAGAAGAGACAAGGTGTTTGCTCAGCGGCCGTGCGGGTGCTGGCGGCTCTGCCGACGTGTGGATGTATATGTGTGTGTGCGAGCGCGGCTGCCTGTCGGCGTGTTTATATATGTAATTTAAAAAAATATCCCGGAGGTATGATGCATGCGATTAGATTTCAGATCTCCTAGTGCTGTCCATGGCTGTAGTTAGCTTCAGCTCGGCTTGGATGCGTGTGGCTGACTGATGGGGAACTGCCTAAAAGTAAAATATTCAAAGGCATTGCAAGACCAGCCTCTTTACCAATGTGTGAACGTGAGCTCACTTTCTCCTTCTCTCCTCCTCTCTCCCACTCCTCCCTCCTTCCCTTTTTTTTTTTTCTCCCCGAAAGGGAGGGATGAGGGAGACATTCTGGGCAACATCAGGACGGTGCTGGGGAAGGTGGGCAGCGGTGGGNGGGACGAGGAGTGCGGAAACACCTCCACGCCAGGCTTCCCGCTGCCTTCGTGTGTGTGCTTTTGGGCTGTTTTCTACCCAAATGCCATTTTCAGCTCCCCGACAATCCGGCATATTAAACCCGCAGCACAGTCCATTTGCACAGAGAGAAGGAAAATACTACGGAGACTTGTAATAACCGACAATCCCCCAGAGGGGGATCAGAGACAAGAGAAGCAGCCTGGTGTGCACAGCCGCCTCCTGCACCCTCGCAGGGCAGACAGACAGACAGACGGACAGACAGGCTGAGGGTGCAGCTCCGACACCCGGGGAAGGCAGGAGCTGGGGGGCGGCTGAGCCCCTTTGGGGGCTGGAGCTGTGTTATTGCAGATCTGCCGAGGCAAAAAGCTGTATTTGTCCTCAAAACCAGCCTCGGTTAACAGCAGCCAGACTGGCGGTGTCAGCAGATTTGCTCTTGCAGATTTAACGGGAGCTGGCGGAGAAGATGCTGCCCACAGGTCCCCCCCACTGTTGGGTCCCCCACCGAATTTGTGCTGGGACAGACCGGGAGCCCCACGTGTCCGTGAACCCCTCGGCTCAGGGACACAAAGCTCGGCTCACCTGAGAGCTGCCGAACCCACCAGTGCGCAAACGCAGCAGCGTGGCCAACCCTACCTGGCCAGAGGTCGGCATCATTCAGGTCCCCAATAACACCACCACCAGCTTCCAAATCATCAGATTTTCACCAGCCAGCTTAAAGTTTGGAATTTTCCTTCTGCCCATTAGCCACTGGGATTAGCACCCGTAAGCCCAAGCTCAAATATTAACTACAATGTCCCCAGGTGGCCACCACGCAGCAGAGAAACCCCTCTGGCCCCAGGATGGCATGGCTAAGCTTATCACCCTCCCTTAAAAATGCAGAAGAAGAGGCGCTGCGCTTAGACCCAGCTTAAAAGCAGAGCAAAACTGCAATGCAGTGCTAGCGCTTTCAAAAAGGGAAAAAAACCCTCAAATTCTGACAAAGATGAACGCTTGGGTGATAATCGAGGTGGAGCATTGGTTAAATTATTACCCGCTGTGTGTTTAAAGAAAAGGACGCTTCGAAGCTTTCATACCTCGTGCCTGAGTCAATACTGGGCTCGCAGCCTGGTACCTGGTTAGACGGGGAGCCTGGGTGCAGCGGGAGCTTCGCCTCGCTCGCCGGCACTGGGAGTCGAAAGGTCTTGGCTCAAGAGTCTCCAGTTAGAAATATCACAATATTAGAAAATATTAGAAAAGTAAGCGAGAAATCCCCCAGCCTTTTCAAGGATTCTGCCCCCCTCTTTGGGGACATCACATCTGGCCCTGGCAGGAGCCCAGCCCCGTTCCCACGTGCCATCCCACTCCGCAAACAGGAGACGGTGAGCGAAGCAGCGGTGATGCTGCGCTGCCTCAAAGTCCCAAATGGACCCCAACAGCCCTGAACTTCTGCGTCTCGTCCCAGATGTGGGACATAAATCAGGGGCAGGAGCGCAGGCACACGCCGTCACGCGCCAGCTGCCCGTTTCCATGGTTTCCCACAACTATTGCTCTCGAGGGCTCGGGGTTAGGAGGCGACTTGTTCCAGAAGGAGAAAGATGCTGTGTTGACACCATTGCTGCAAAATCCCAGCTGGGGATTGCACTGGCAGGCAGGCAGCACGGCTCTGTGATGCCCTGCCAGCCTGTATGGCCCTATAATGACTCGGGTGACCCCCCGGTCCCTTTGGTGCAAGGTGCTGTGCGGAGGGAGGTGGCAGCCCTTGAGGACTGGGATGGCATTTGCTCGCCCTGCCCAGCCCAAGTTGCCCACGGTCGCTGCCTGCTGTCCTAGAGGGCAGCTCAGCACCGTGCCCATTGCTGTGGCAGGGTGGTCCAGGGCCATGGGACGCAGGGATGGGGACAGAGGCCATGGTCCTCATGGCCAGCAGGAAGGCTGAGATGGGATCAGCCTGGGTAATCTGTATGGAAGAAACCGCTCCATCTCTCTCAGTTCCCAATTCATTTCAACACCCTGATCCCTCTCCTCTCTCCAGTCGAGCATCTCCTGCTTTCCACCTCCTTCCCACGGACCTGTCCCCACAACAGCGTGGCACCGCGGTGCCAGCCCTGCCAGTGGGGCCCGTCCCTGCTGAGCTCGAGCCTGCTCCTCCCGCAGCTTCTGCATGGCAGGGAGGGATCAAGTGCCTGTTCAAGCCGTCCTCCATTTGCACGGCCGCAGGGGGGGAGGGTGGGTTTCCAGGACCCTCAGAGCCTCTGCTCACAGTGTGCCGTGTTCCTGCGGGGTCCGTACCCCACTGTCGACGGCTTCTCCCACTCCCCCTGTGCCCTCCCACATTGCCTCTCCTCCTCCCCGCGCGCTGGGCGCAATGAGAAATGTACTTGGCTCCCGATCCTCGAGTAGGAGGTGAAGGCAAAAAAACCCGAGACTTCAGCTCCACGGCATGTGGGATGTGGATGATGGCAGATCCCCACCCTTGACTCCTTCACTGTCTCTGGGGCGAAGGCAGAAACCCCAAATCCAGACCCTCGGGGCTGAGCCCACCTTCCCTAATGCTTGGGGACCGCCTCGTTATTCGGTTCCTGGAGTAAAGCAGGTGACTTCGTGTCCCCTGCAAAACCAGCTCCCTGAGACCTTCTGATAAACACCATTAGTTGGGGTGGCCCCAGGTCGAGACCCTGCGAGTTCCCTCAGGGAGTGCTTTGGGAAGGAGCTGCAGGAGCTGCCCCAAGCCCTCGGTGCTGCTGGAGGAGCAGGAGCTCGGTGCAGGAGCCCAGTGAGGACCTCTTCTCCAGACCCTCAAGGCACTATCCTGGCGAGAACAGGAGCAATCCTGGGATTTTAAGTGAAATAAGGCTGAAGACCCCAGTGTGGTAAAGCCCAAGGCATCCAGAAGAGCAGCCCTGACTCTGCCCCTTTTCCTGCTGAGCTGGACGGGGTGGGAGGTAGAAGATGCTGATAGGGCTCGTTGTCATTTTTGCTCCCATCAGCGTGGCCGAGGGCTACTGCAGGACACACGTGCGTGCCAGGTTGGTTGTTCCTCCTTCGTCCTCCTCCCAGAGCCACTCCGGGCTGCTGCGCTATCTCACCCGGAGATGTTGGACTTGTCACCCTGAACACTGCTGAAAGCAAGCCCCTGGTTGCCAGCCCAGCTCAGCCAGCAATGCCCCCAGCGCGGAACGCCTCTCTCTCCCTCCCTTCCTAATGGAGCCCTGCTGCCAACTGCAAAGTCCTGGCCTGAAAAGGAAAAACAAGACTTTAGAAAAACGGCTTTGCAGTGCCTGCTACCCGGGGAGGGAAGGATTTAGCCTAAAGCCTGTATAAATGCTTTGTACTTATTGCAGGTTTCCTTCCCCCGGCTTCTCTGATCCCAGGAGACCCGTGCGCAATCCCGATGCTCCAGCTCTGCGCTGGCAGCGCCTGTGGCCTGTGAGCCCTCACTGCGGGAACAGGCTGGAGGAGAACATGCCGGGGGGCTAAAAGGGGCTACAGCCAACAGGACCCCCCTCCAGATCCAGCTGGGGTTGCTGCATCTCCATCATGTGGGGGTGAGGAGCCCACGCAGGATGTTGTGGGACCCCTAATTTAATCATGCAGTCGTTGTCCACGTCGCTGGCATGCTAATTTACTTGTCAAGACCAGTAGCATTGAGAGATTGGGATTCCCCCAGCTCCATGTCCTCAACATGGCTGGGAAGAGCTGGACCAGGGAGGTGACAGTGCGGGGAGCTGCTGTCCCCCCACCTCCCAGACCTGGGCAGCCCCGGAGAAGTGAAACCCAGGCTGCTTGTGCAGCGCAGAGCCGGGAGCAGACATTCCTCCTCTGATTGAAACCAGACCTCAGGCGGCGCTGCCGGAGCCGGTGGGGAATGCGTTTAAACCAAAGCAGCCCGGGCTCTCCTTCTTACATGGAAATCGGGTTTGTCTGCTCTGGGGTGGAAGGCCAAGAGATGCAGCTTTGTGCAGAGACCGAGGTCTGCGATGCCACCAAAGCAAACCCTGCAGTGGGACCCAGTCCTGAGCCCCCAGCTCCCAGAGGGGACTCCAACCCCTGGGGCCACCCCGACCCCCAGCTCACCACCCCACGGGTGGGAGCAGGAAGGTGTGGAACGCCGGGGGCACGGCCCTGGGGACCGGGACAGCAGCAGTGCCGGGGTGATGGCCAGGAAGGGAGCACGGGATGAAGATACCCAGACAGGACCCTTGGCAGCAGCAGGCAGAGAGGAGGCGGGTGGGTGAGATGGGGACAGCGCAGCCTCCCCGTGACCATCTCAAACCTTGTGTCAGCTTTCCATCTCCCTGCCACAAAAATCCCTACCAACCCACACAGTCTAAAGAACCCCAAAGATTAGGAAATCCAGGGGAACAAAAGGAAGTGGAGAGGGGCGCCTGGAGCGGGCCTGGGTGCTGCCTGGTGCTCGTGGGCAGGGCAGGGCAGGGTGAGTAGATGCTGAGGCAGCCCTGGAGAGCGCTTCCCACCCAGACCAACCTGGTGCTGGCCTGGGAACTGTTGCAAAAACCCCCAGTCCCACCCTGGGATTTGAGGAAACTGAAACCTTGTGATGCAACTGGGAGGGATGAAGCAAGAGGCGTTTGCTCAGGAAGCAGGTGACAGGTCCAGCACCATGGGGCTGCATGGGCAAGGCACCAGCCAGCTGCTAAACTTCCTCAGACCCTGAACAGCCTCCGGTGTCACCACCTTTCCCTTCGACCTCCATGCTGAGCTTTCCCACCGGCAGGAACCAGCCGCCCCCCCAAGACCACAGCCCCTGTCACAGCCGGACCCTTCAGCGGTAAGCGAGGATGACAGGGTTATTGGGAAACAAGTCGACACTTCCAAACAGATTCTCTTTGCTGCTCTTTTCCTTCCTGAAGCTGGTCTGAGCATGGCAGGGGTTGCTCAGGAAAGCCAGCAAGCTAATATATTCATGTCATCTTGCATTTGGTGCCAGGACATGAAGTAAACACCGTCAGGGACCTTGCTCCGGTTCAAAGACAAGCCCTGTTTCTTATTCCGATCACATTATCCATGCTCCCCGTACAGCTTCATTGATTCATATCTTAAAAAGAAAAGCCTTCAAAACCCATTAAGTCTGCCTTGCCGTTCCAGCCCGGCTCTCAAGGGCTAGGGCAAGAAGCATTAACTAATCTGCTCACATTACCTTGCCTTTGAACTGAGCATCTCTCGGTGTCAATCAAGAGTGTTTGGAAGTGATACGCTCCCGCGCAGGGCAAGTTTTGGCTGGTGAGGTCACCCAATGTCAAGCGAGTGGAGGGACCGGCACTTCGGCATTGTCCCCTGCACCGGGCTCCCTTTCGCCCCTGGGGAGCACCCAGGGCTGGTGCCCAGGCAGGCATGGTGGAGGGGCCCGGGTTATGGTCCGGTTTGGTTATGGAGGACGGTACGGTTATAAACAAGCCCATGAAGGAGCAAGATCCTGCGGCTGCTTTCTCAGGATCTCAGACAGCATCTGGGCTGCGAGAGCAGAGACCTTCCTAGTGTCAGCCCGGCTGGGTCTCGGTGAGGGGAGAAGGCTTCGCAAGCAGCAACATTCTCCCAGGGATTACGAAAGTCACACTGCCTATTGCCAGGGAAAAGAAGGTCCTTCCAGCCTCTTGGGCTCCAGCTCAGCCAGCAGCCGCTATTTATTTGGCTTCAACAACTTCACGGCATACCGAAACGTGCTCCTGGGAGCCCAGCGTGCTCCAGCGTGGCTGGCCAGGACATCAGGCTTGGCCGCCCCACGTGCTCCCCGGTGCCTTGCGTAAGGCAGCTCTGCACCCTCTGGCCTGACTTCCACTCAGGAAGAAATTATTCACTCTCGTTTCCGTCTGGCTGCAGGAGATGCTTGGGATGTTTCTTCCACCGCTCTCCCGAAGGATTCCCATCCCACTGCTGCTAGCAGTGAGGCCAGATCTGTCCCCTCTGCCCCCAACCGACCCCCAAGTTCAGAGATGGGGACCGTCTACTGGACGAGTTTAGAGGGATTTGGTTTTACTGACATTTCAAGTGCGGCTCATGACTATTGTTTTTAGGGATTGGAGCACTTTGAGAGGACGTGTCCACTGAAAGGGGATTAACCACAGCCATTCCAGGCCCCTGACACGGCTGGACTTGGGGGTTACCTCTGGCCCCAGCTGGCCGGGAATGGAAAGCCAGGCTTCCTGGAGAGCTCAGCTTTGCTTTCTCTTTCAGACCCAACCCATAGGTTGCTTGGATTTGGTTCTGATTTCAAAATCCATTTGCAGGAAGAAGCTGTTTTCCAGCTACATTACGGGAATGCCCAGCCTGGGGCTTTTCTCAGCTGTCCTGCCGCAGCCAGCATCCATCCCACGTCAGCCCTCGTCTCAGCCCCAGAGCCAAACCAGAGCCGGGATATGGCGTAAGAGGGAGAAACCCACAGGGTTGCGTGCAGCCGCCTGGGCACGGCCCCAGAGGGAGACACATCCCAGCTTTGGTGAGCACCAGCGTTAGACCCCCGAGGGTCTCCACGGCTCGGAGCCCGCTGCTGCAGTGTCGGTGTGGGGCAGGCAGCGCTGGGGTTGTGGGCAGCAGAGAGCATCCACCTAAGGTCCCTCATGGCAAAACCCCACCTGGGGGCAAAATCCCATGTGGGGGGCAAAAACCTACGGGAGCACTGACTCATGGATGCCCGGGAAGCCAGTGCCTGCTGCTTTCTGTGTGCTTCTCTCTAGGTCAGGACCTTCGTGTACCATTAAACCCTAAGTGTGTGCGTTCCCAGGTGTGCAGATGCACGCACAAGGCTGTCTTCCCCTCACCCTCTCTCTTACAGAGGTTTCTTGCCCATTTGTTCTCTTACCTAAACCCACAGTCACTGGACTCCAGAAGACGTGTTTTGCATCGCAAAGGGCTGAGCTGGGACAAGGTGTGTGAAGGCACTTCACTGCCTGTGCATGGGGACATCTAAGGAGCTTATAGGGGAGGGAAAGGCTTCCCTGGTGAGACACTGGAAAGGGACACAGAGGTCTGGGGGGAGACTGTGGGGCCGGAGCTGTGCCATGGGGAGATGTGTGCGTGCCGCTGAGTGATGGGAGAGCAGGGAGGAGGAGGCAAACCCAGCCCGGGTGAGGGGAGGATGCAGACAAGGTCNCATGGTGGTGATGAGGCTGGCGGGGGCAGGAAGACAGGCTGGGGGAGCCATGGGGTGGATGGGGTGGGAATGGGCTTGGTCCATCACACGTCACCCCCAGTGCCTGCCTGGCTGAGGTGCGGGGCTGGGGGCCAGCCGGGATGGGAGCACCACATGCCAAAACCCAATTAAGTGCTTAAGGGGTCATGGACCAGCCACTTGGCTCCCTCCTGTCCGAAGGTCAGAGGAGAGCGTCCTCATTTGTCACCTCTTAATTACATCTGATCCTGCCCTAATTCCTCCTAAAACCAGCCCTGAGAGCCTTCAGGTGGCTGCTGGGGAGAGCTGCCCGCCAGCTGGGCACGGGTGACAGCCCCAGGCCGAGCAGTGCCTCCGGGAGGGACACGAGGGGCCGGCGGCACTTCGTGGTGATGGAGGAAGCGCCATGTGCACCACCGTCCTGCTCCTCGGCACCCTGGTCATGATGCTGCGGCGCCGCTTCTTCAACAAAATCGAACCGTACGTCCTCTCCCATCCCCTTCCCATCCCCTCGGGGCCCCAGGGCTGCGGACGGTAGGGTGAGGGGTGGTCCTGGGGTGGAGGATCTTGCTACTCAGCCTAAGACCCATCCTTGGAGATGGTTTTCTTCTAGTTTCGGTCCTCTGGGTGACACCAGGAGACATTCCCTTGTGCTGGGCAGAGGGGAGCCTTCTGTGATGTGCTGTCACCTCCTCCCGTTGCACCGGTGCGAGCAAGGAGGAAATGCAGGATTGGTTCCCTGTTTTCCTGGTGCAAAGGGACAGGGATGAACTCCTGGGATGCCTTTACACACACCGATCAAGGTGTTTCCCAAATGGAGAAGTCCAGCACCCTGCTATCCCTCCAGACAAGCAGCCTGGCCGCCTGTTTGTCTTCATGCCTCGGTTGGGGAAGAGACTGAGCAGTGCTTTTGGCCGTGGGGACATCACCAGGCTGCCAATGACACCCAGCAGCACCCAGCTGGCAAACCTTCATCTGGCATAAAATAGCCCCAGGGAGGTCCCGCTCCATCCCTGGGGTGCTGGCAGGTTGGATGAGGGTCTGGGTACGGAGGATGCTTGAGAGCATCAGCTAAATGTTGGCTTTCAGAAGAGCCAGCAGCCACCACCCTGCAGCCGTGGCCCTCTTGCGCTCTGCTCCGTGCCCACGCACACACTCACACACATCCTGGCTCCGAGGTGACGGCAGAGAGCAGATGGGAAGGGACTTGCTGCAGTCCCGCAGCAAGGCAATGACAAAGTGCGACGGGAGCGCAGGGTCAGCTCCCGCTCGGTGCATCCCCGCTGTGCCATGGGCACGGTGCCGGCGGCTGCGGCTTCCACTACCTGCAGCTCCCCGTGTCTTTCGGGAGGGAGTTTTGTTCCCATTCAGCTTGGCTTCAGCTCGGTGGCAGCGGGGCCACGCTTGCGGCAGGGCCGAGCATCGCTCTCGCTTGCTGTGCAGCCGCCTGCTCCAACACCAGGCTCAGCTCGAGGAAGTTTCCGTTGGAGACGCGCAAATCTATTTACCAGTGGAGACTGGAGACATCTGAAAGTGGGGAGGTCAAATTGGCACTTAATGAGCCAATTAACTCAGGGTAGGGAGAAACAAGACTGGAAGCAGGGAAGGCATCTCCCATCCTGCGTGCCCCCAGCCCTCCCTGTGCTACCCGCAGCACCGGCTGAATTAAGGACTCATTAAATGCCTGAGCAAACATGTGCGCGCTGCAGAGGTGGGGGCTGTCTCTGGGCAGGGGGTACAGGGGTGGCTGGCGAGGCTGGCAGAGCTGGCAACCTGCAGGTCTGTCCCTCGGGGAAGCTACAGGGCAAGCAAGCGGCGGCTGCCCCCACACATAGGACAGGTACGTGGCTCGGGGACAGGTCACCTGGAGCAATGGCACCGGTGCTGGCAGTGTGCAGGCAGCCCAGGGCCCTGGGGAGGCAGCTGCAGCCCCAGCACAAGCCCTGCCCGTGGCAGCAGGCGTGAGCTGCCTTCAGGGTGGCTGGGGAAGGGGTGCAGGGGCAGCTCTGCGGCTGGCTCGGCACCCTGTTAGGAGCAAGCAAAGCTTGTGGGTGTGGGAGAAGGTGTCAGAGCTGCAGGACTGGTTTGTGACTCAGCCACTGTGTCCTTGCTGTTAGGATCAAGCAGTGGGAAAGCACAAAACCTTGCAGGAGGAGGTAGGATGGAGCCTGGAGCCGAAAAAGCTGGGGTTGGGAGGGACACTGGGGCTGCCCTGGCTATCTCCACTCATGGCAGGATCAACACCCCTTCCACCACATCTAAATCAGGGCCCTGCAGCCTGGTCAGACCTCGCACCCGACTGCCATCATCACCACCATCATCATCAAAGTGTGGCTGGTGAGACAGCGACACAGCGCAGGGAGGGAATGTGCCTGGCACTGGCACCGGCAGCTTGAGGGTGGACTCAGCAGGAGGACACCTCGGCACAGCGTGGGGCCCTGGGCTGCACGAGGGAGACTCACAGCTGGATGGCCGGGAGAAGCTTCCTCCAAGCCCTGCTGCAGCTTTCAGACAGGAACCTGCCTGGTCCGGATGCAAAGGCACCAGCCAGTAGAGAAGTCATATGCCAGTAATTAGTTCTTTTGGTGATTAATTGCTCTCACCATTAAAGACCAATGGCTATTAACAGGTTTTCTATTTGTTCTATTTTGGACATTCATCTACTCACCTTGCTCTGCACTGGCATAAATCAGAGCAGTTCCACTGACAGCTTTATACCAGGAGACAATTTGTCTCCAGCCTTTCATATTTTGGAAAAGAGAAATAGCAGAAGCAAGAGAAAAAAGTGCTGCCCGCCAGGGACTAAGGAGAAGTGGTACAGGTGACCAAGGCAGAACGGACTGAGGCTTCAGATGGGCATGGTAGAGGGCAGGCAGCATCCTCCAGACCATGAACACACCCGAGGCACCAGAGCCCCAGTCTAGTTTTGATCCAACTGAATTTTGGTGAGTTAGAGGACCAGGCTCAGGCTGGGTAGGCACCAGGACCCCATACAGCAATAAAGACCAGGATTTTCCGTATGTGCACTGGTCTGGATGACCCCCGGATTAAAGACATCCCTGAAAACCAGCACACAGTGAAGAAAAAGACAGAACTCCACATGTTCCACGGGATAACGCTGCCTCAGTGCAGGAGTGTCCTTCTGGCTCTGACGTCCCCATGTGCGAAGCAGAGCGTGCGTCCTGGGCAAAGGACACAAATGAACAGCACAGGCAAGATCAGATTATGTGAAATCCCCTGCTCACTTGACCTCCTTCACGTCCCGTCTTCTATTTATATGCCTCGGGGCTGCCAGGGACAGCACGGGTTGTCCTTGGCCCACACTTGCAGGGCTGGGGGGCTCAGCCATGGGTCCGTGGGGTTAGTGTTGGCCCCTGGAGCTGGCTGCCACCATCTCGAAAGAAGAGGTTTGAAGGGTTTCCTCCTAACAGCCTGACTGTGGGGTCCGCTATCCCCCCCCCGCTGGAGGTGAGAAGCAAACTGAAATGCTACCCTGGAGTAACCTCTCCACCAAGGGACAGGAAGGTCAAGGGGGACTCCTTGGGTTTCGGTCCTTGGGTTTCCTCAGCAAGCAGTGATTTATTCTTTGTTTTATGCGATACTTAACAAGAAGGTCCTGGCCAGGGGCCAGGGCTGGTTACAGATGCCTGCTCTGTTTGCCTTTCTCATGTTCTTCCCCTCCAGTCTCTTCCTGGTGGGAGCTGCTCACCGCCTGCTCCTGAGCGCTATGTGGGTTTGGGGAGGTAGAGATGCTGCTGACCCGGAGGCTGGGGTTTGGTCTCGGTACCAGTCCAGCGTGGGGGAACACAAGGCAGTGAGCACCCAAGGGAGTACAGGAGCACCCAAAGGAACCTGCTGGGAAGAGCCAGGTCTGTGAGGGGAGATGTCCTCCATGGAGAGCTCTTGGAGAGATCAGGTCGGGGGCTTTGTGGGGCAGGGCTGGATTATGGCAAAGCAAAGAAGGTGCCTTGGGGAAGTGAAATGTGGATTTGCCTTTACTGCTGCTTTCTCAGCCCCCTCCCAACAGGCTGGACATGAATGCCCTGGGCTCCAGGGGGGTTATTTTCCTAGGACTGGGAGCCAGGGCCATGGAGAGAGGGAACGTTTGGTGCCTGTGCCGATCTCCCCCCCCACACACAAGGACACCCTCGTCGCACCCCACACACAGTGCTGCAAGGCAAGAACAGACCCTCTGCACCTCAGGCTGGAGAAAACAGAGCCGGTAGCTTGGCATCATCTGGATTTAACCTTCCAGCTTAGTCCCCTCTGGGAAGCAGGACGTGACCTCCTCATTTCCACCGCCCAGGCATGGCTGGCAGCCGGCAGCGGCGGCACAGAGCTCTGCCTCTCCGGGCTGGAGCAATCAGAGCGCAGCAGGCATGCACAGACAAGTGTCAGCTGAATTTCTGTACGACTTTAAATACATTAGCAAGGCCACAAACACAGCTCCAAAGTGCTGCTGGCACAGCTGAGCCGATAAATAACCCCCAAACCCAGCAGTAAGAAAATAACCCCCTTTTCCATGGGAGACAAGGCTTAGCATCACTTTCCCCTTTATATCTGTATAGCAACTGAGCAGATCCACTCTCTACCTTGCTGTGGTTGAATCCAGTACCAGAAGGGTCAATTCTGTGCCACTTCTGCGCAGTCATTATACTGTCGGTTATATAAATGTCTGGGCATGCACAAAAGGCAGTGCTGATACAGTGGCTCCGACACCAACTCCCTCCAACACCTGCTTTTCAGCTGGAGAGAAAGCCGAGCACAAGAACATCTCGAGAGCTGTCACACAGAAGGCTGCTGTCTTTCAAGCTGAATGGAGGTCTAAATAGCTCTCACTTCTCCTTTAGAATCTCATTTCTAAATGCAATTAATACTGGCACATGCATAATGAGAGACTGAGTGAATACAGACTCCAGCAATAAAGAAGCCAGCCCCAAGTGCTATGTAAATATTACAAATCCTCACTAGAAGCTGACCCAGGGAAGACAGCTTTCTGATGATTAAACCCAAGTGACAATACGACTGGATTCCTACATCTGTCACAATACTACCTGCTGATACATAATGAGCTACGCTAAAAGAACTAGCTCTTGCTGCTCTTCAATGCAGATAAAATGTCTATTTGTAGAATGTAATTAATCTCTTCTTCAAAATCAGGAACCTTAGTGTCCTTGGTAACAACATGCCAATGACTCAGAGAGCGTCTCCAGCTTTTTCTTCTGATTTTTAAGCGAGTTATTGAAAGTGACCCCAAATTCTAGCACTGAAAAGGAGCTGTGCTTCAGAAGTGGAAAAGCCACCTGGGTATCTGGAGGTGGGGACAGGTTTTACCCACCTCTCAGGTCTCTGCAGGGCTCCTTCGGCAGCTTAAGGAGGTTCCTGGACTTGTTTCCTAGGATGAGACAAACTCTGTTGCAAGACCTGGTCCCCAACCTGTCGGGCACAATCTCCCTTTTACCATCAGGTGTAACCAGGCAGGGAATAACACTGAAAGCAGAGCAAGGGTGAGAATCACGGGATGAAGCTGCTCCCTCCTTTGCCAGGTTTCCACAGGCAGTAAGTGCTGTGCAACCGCATGGGGGGGGGGGTGTGTAGATGCACACCCGCGTGTGGCAGCTCCCCAACATGGCTTTTGAGCCTGCTGGCTTATTTCAGCCAAGTTTGGCAGGGGATAGAGGTTCAAAGGCGTCCAGTCCCTACCAGGTAGCGAAGACGGGAAGCCGTGAGCACTGACTTGGCAGAGGGATGCAGGGAAGTGTTGCTGGCAGAGTCCCTGGTCCCTTTGAGGGTTGTGCTTGGGCATCACCTGCTCCTCCAGTCACCCTGCTCTGGGCTGGCTGAGATTCATGCCAAAAAGGCAAAGCTGGGCCACTCAAAGCCACCCAGGGGCCATATCTGCTTTCTATGAATTTCAGTGGGAAGTAACTGCTGCTGGATGTTGCTCGCTGACCCAGTTCCAAAGCTCAGGGGAAGGATGGGCCATGATAAAGGGACAGCTGGTTGGAGAGAGTGGGTGATGGAGGACTTGCATGATTTATTTATTTCCTGGCAAAAAAGAAAAAAAGAATTGTTGGAGAAAATCAGCATATTCCAGGCTAAACTGTGCTGCAGCAATTCCTCGTGGGACTACTTGAGCCGAGGTGCTTGGTCCCCCTGCAAGGGACATTCGCCCCTGCCTGCTGCACGCTGCTTTGCAGAGCTGGGGGGACATGGGGAAAAGGAGGTTTTTGTTGTTACCGAGGGTTCAGCTCCTTCGATGCAAAGCCACTCTTTCCTGCGGCAAGTTATCACTTTCATTTAGAAAGGGCTGCACTTGGCACTCCTGCCCACAGCTCACCCCATCTCCTCTGTCCCCAGGCATCCCGAGGGAGAGGAAGAGACCAGGAGAGAGGCTGGCTCTGACCCTCATGCCACGTAACACCGCTTCGGAGTAAAAGCCAGGTGGGATGTAGCAGTTATCTGGGATAGATGCAGCTTTGGAGAAATTCTGAAAAAAAAGTGCTAGCTTGGGGTAAAAAGCCTGGTCTTTGTCTTTCTGTCCTGCTCACAGATCCCTCGGGCGTTTTAATGATGGTTTCTTCCTGTTTCACCCAGGATTTAGAGGTCTCTTTGCCTACTGGTGAGGCTGTGCAGGCTCTAGAAAAGTGGCTTGCTCTGGGAAAAGGAAATTAGAGTCTGAAACAGCCAGATGGGAAGGGAAAAGCCCATTTTTCCATCACTTTCAATAGCAGCTCAGTTCCCAGGTGGGGGCACACCCAGCCCTTCCTCTCTGGCCTCCCGCCCGCTGCCTGGATGCCAGGAGCATCTCGCAGAGACAGAAAAGGCAGCAGAGCTGGTGGTGGTCCAGCTGGGGTGGGCATGGGGTGTATGTGATGTGGGGATTTGGGACTGATGTGGCTTTGTGTCCTACACAGTGACCCCAGGGAGTGACGGCCAGCTCCAGGCTGTTCATCTGTGGCTCCCAGCAAAGGTAGGGCAACTCACACCGCTGTCTCGGCCCCAGGAGGAAACCTTTGCCGTCGAGGGTGAGGGGACACTGGCCTGGGCTGGGGCATGTGCGTGGGGTTTGGGGGGAAATTGAGGCCAGGGTTGTCTTTCCTAATCCCCCCTCAGCCTACAAGGCACTGCTGAATGTCCGTGGGCAAGCTCAGGGACTCACCTTGCCCTGACTTCCCTTCGGCAGATCCCCCAAAGCTCATAACCTCGTCTGTCCCAGCTCTCAGCAAACGATTAACCATGACTCCTTCTCCTCCTGCAGCTCCCCTCTGCCCTGCAGCCGGCACCCAGCACATCCCGGCCTCGGCACATGCCGAAACCCCCGGCAAAACAACCCACGACGCCAACCCACTCGCCGAGGAAGCCACATCACCCGGCTCCCCTCCCACAGCTCAGAGGGGACCAAGCCGCGGGTTAAATGCTGGTGCAGAAAAGAAATTTGCCTGTCTTTAAGGCTGAGCCCTGGGGGGTGGCCGGCAGCCCCACGGCAATGCCCTCTGCAAGCCAGAACGCAGCCTGCGGGCATGGGGCGATCAGGCATCCTGCTCCCGGCGGTGGGGTTTGCACACCCTCTGCAGCTTTCCCATCTATATAAATACGTTAATAAAAGATCAGTTTGCAGACGCAGCTTGCTGTAGATGACAGCATTAGAGGCGCATCTGTTTCTACTAAGCACTAGTCTCGTGCTGGGTTTATTTGGTCCATTTGTGGCAGGGAAGAGTTGCTTTCGGCATTCAGAGATGTCTCGTGTCTGGGAGAAGTCGGGGGGGAGATATATTTTTGGCTCTATTTAGCCACAAAAATTTGGTTTCAGAATAAAGAAAAATATTCCTGTTTTCTGTTTGCTGCCAAACTGAGGCAGACAATTTCTTGTGTAAGCCTTCATTTGTTTGAGAACTCGGTGTCCTGTTGGAAAAATAAATGTTCTGATGGGAAAAGTCTATCAGCGTGTATTGATCAGTCATCAGTGGACTTGCAAACATCAGCTTCCCCCAAACTGAAAAAGCAGTTCCCAAAGCTTTTGCCAATATGTGGGAGGCAGAAGGAGACAGGTCTTTGCTTTTTTGGTGAGTGAAGTAGTTAAAGAGCAGAATTCTTTCTGCGAGCACAGTTGCGCCAGCCTCACCACAGCTGGCACGGATTTTCAGTGCCAAATACACCCCCTTTGCACCCAGAACAGGCTGTTTGCTTCTTTCTGAGAGGCAGCCACAAGCAGGACACAACGATGGGGGAAGGAGAGCGGCCGATCAGCCATGGTGGGGAAGAAGCCTGGGATGTGGCTCCTGCCGGGGATGCTCCCAGCTGACAGCAGCAACATCTCCCCATCCTGGGGCTGTAGGGTCGCCTCCCCACCGCCGAGGTAAGGCCAGACACACAGACAAGAGCTCCCAGTGGCTTGATTCTCCTCAGCAATAATTTCACAAATGCCTCCAGTTTTCCAAATAGATTTTTTTCCCCAAAGCTTTATAATTAAGCCTTTACAACCTCAACTCACTTTAAACATTTTTTTTTTCCTTCTTTTTGGTAAAGGAAATATTATGATTGGGAAGAATAAAACTGTTGTTTTACCTGGATCTTCCTTCATTTTATAGAAGATTAAAAGCAAGGTGAAGAGTCAATAATGCCAGGAAAGGGGGGGGGTGTCAGGGGATGAATACAATGTACATGCGCTGAAGGCAGCGTAGAAGAGATTGGGGGCTGGAAAGACAAAAGCTTATCAGGATTGAAGCCTCAAAAACAGAATCAGCTCCTTAGATGGCACAAATCACCCGGACTCCCCTGACACACTGGTATTGCTGTAGCACGGCTTTTATGTATTGATTTAAGGGAAAATAAAGGTCAGGGGCTTAGCTGCAGAGAAGGCATCAGGGCTGAGGCTGTTCAGCTCTGGGTGGGCAGTGATGAGCAACAAGAAGGATCTGCAAAGTCAGAACCAGGATGGAGAGGAGCCCCAAGAAAGATGCGCATGTCCTGGAGGTATGATAGCCCCAAAAACTAGGAGTAGAGCCTAGTATAATCCACTGAGGGTAGCCAACTGGAGCCCAAATTTGCAGGGTTAGCCCAGCCACAGTCATCCTGGGCTTAGGGAAAATCCAGCTTTCAGTCTGGGCCTCACCATCAGTAACTCCGACCTTTCTCCCCATCTGGGCTAGCACGCAAAAAAATCCCAGAAAGGATAACGTGGGGCCAGCTGGAAATGGCGCCTGCAAATGTCACGGTGCTGCCGGGAACAGGGTCACTGCACCGCAAACCTGGGTGTGCAAACATTGCTTGCTAAATCAACTGCACGGGGGTGTTGTAGATTTGGGGGATAAAGGTTTGCTGAGCCGCGGAAAGGCCAGCTCTCTGCCTGAGGACCTCCGGGAGGGTGGATTTCATGAGAAATGTTCTTTATTTACTCAATCAGCCACAGCCAGCAGCTGAGCTAAGAGCAGGCAAGTCTGCCTATAGCGAGCGGCTGCGGGAGGGTTGCTGGCCGCAACGAGGTGTTTGCTGTCTGCACTGAGATTTGTGATGGTCCTGGAAGGCCCTTGGTGGGTGGGAGTGGGAATTCGCTTAACCTCCTTAACTGTGTCCTCTCTGCCGGCCAAAACCACCCTCTGCTTTACGAGAAACACAGAATTGGTAGTGGCAGCCCTCACAGGCCAGCCACGGTGTCACCGGCGGTTCTCCAAGGGATGGGATGCTGATGGTCTCCTCGGGGTCAAGAGGCTGAAGGACATCGTCCCACCATCACGGTCCCACTGTCATGGTCCTGCTGAAGAGACGCTGTTTCTTTGAGGAGGAAGGAAGGATTGTGACATCTCCACTCTTCTTCTTTCCATCTCTGTCCCCACTAAAATATACTTTGGGAAAAACCAAAAGGGAAATGAAACAGTGAGTGGGCTACACCCTGCTGGGGGGAGGTGGAGGTGGTGTGGGACCAGCAGTCCCATGCAGCCTGGAGGAGGGGGCGAAGCTGTGGGGCCTTGCTGGGCCCAGCTCCCTGGGGTTTATCTGACTGTCTGTTTTCATCATTTCTCTGTGAGAAGGGAAAGGGACCACACAGCAGCACAAAGTCCTGGAAATCTGTGAGGGAGGCCGTTCCCAGCACCCTTCCCTCTGCCGTCGCCCCTGTATACAATTGGCTATGGAGGACGTATGGCTCTGTATAGGCTCCAACTCAGTGAGATAACGCCTCGCAATTAAATTCCTAATTACAGCCAGCGAGTGCACTTTCCCAGCTCTGACCCTCCTGTCTCAGTTGCACATGTGGTCGCTCCGACAGACCACGCGACCAGGGCTGGGGTCACCCCATCTTGACTGGCCTGCTCCATCCCCTCCATATCAGACACTGCTATCTCTTCTCCGCTCTCGCTTCTGAGGCATCCTAAAGGCTGCTTGTGCCCTACAACTTTTCCTTTTCTCAAAAAAAAAAAAACCCCAAAACCCCAAATCAACCAAAAAACTACAGTAGAAGCAGGGAGAGGAAATTGCTTCAAGTTTCTTAACTATCTCATTGAACAAAAATGCTTCTTAAGGCTGTTCAGGGAAAGAGAGGGTCAAATGTCCCTCATTAATGCTGATTTACTGAGAGGGCTGGGAAGTGGAAGAGGGAGACAGTCCAGCTGCCTGTCTCAGTGCACAAGGAGCCCGGTCTGGGATCCAGGCTGAGAGGTGAGGGCTGGTCCCCCCACCACGAGATTGGGGTGGTGGGTTTACCAGCAGAAGGTACAGCGGGGTGCAGGCTGCCTGCACCCCAGAGCAGACCTGACCTGCACTACCACGGCAGAGAGGCAGGGCAGAGCTCCCTCAGCTCTTAGCTACAGTTTGGAAATTTGGTGACTTTCTGAAGAATAGAGCAGAAGTTGAGTCATTTGCAGGGAGGCTGGTGCTGGGTCGGAGCAATTTCCCTACACCAACCTCAGCCCGTGCTGCCCTTCACTGGGCAGCCTCCAGCTGGAGCCTGGTAGCGAGGAAAGGGAGAAGGCTGGCCCAGATTTGAGGGTGTAAATCAGCAGGGTTCCTCTCCAGAGAGAGCTCAATTACACTGATTTACACTTGCTGCGGATTTGGTCCATTCAACCCAATTAAAACTCCAGAGGAAGTGCAGAGAGGCAGGATGTAATTACCCGTGCTGGAATCCCAGTTCAGAACAGGAGGCAGAGCTCTCCAGATCAAATTAGTCCCTGGTGTAACTCTGCCGAAGTTACACCAGGGCTATAATTGGCCTGAAACATTTTAACTATCTCATTTAATGTTATTCATGCTCTGCTGGAGATGAGAATGTTTATCCTAAATGAGAGACTCTAATGCTCCGTAGCAATAATAGAGTGTGAGGTTTATGCGGTTTCTCATTTACAAGGATGCTGGGGAGGCCAGATTGTCATGGAAGATGCGGCAGATCTGGACTCCCCAAATCTTTAACCATTTCCATGGCTCCTGTGGTGGCTGGTTGTCCTGTTGTCCTTCCTCCAGTGAGCCCACTCTCCCCATGCCCAGCTTGCTTTTCCATCTCCTGGAGATGCCGGGAGCTTGTAACCCAGACCCAGTCAGGAGCAGAAGCAGGAGGAGATATAAAGTGGTAGAAGAGGGAATGAAAAGCACTAAGAGAGGCCTTTCAGGATTAAAGCTCCTATAAATCAGCAGACACGAGATTTCTCAGCAACAGACTTGCCGCCCCAGTGATGCTAAAAGAGGGGATTTCCATCGATGAGAGCTGGCTCCGTGGCCTTTCTGAGTCACTCCAGGGAAGCAGCCCCCCAGGCTCCTGCAAAAGGAGCAGAGTCAGTGCTGCAGGTATTTCAGCAAGCACGCGGAGTGCCACGGTCCCTGCTGCCAGCTGGACATCCCCACGGACAGTGTTTCCAGCCACCAGCCCTGGGTTATCTACCAGGCTCAGAGGATGGTCCTGTGGTCATTTGAGCTGCCCACCCCCCGTCCCCCAGAGGAAGTCTGAGCATGCTCCCCTTGGTGGGAGGCAGCAAGGCACTGTCACCCTCTGTGGGGAACGTGTCTCGGGAACCAGGATCCATCCCATTCCCCTTCCAGTGGCAATGCCATCAGCCAGCCCAAGCACGCATCCTGCTGCTTGGAAAGCAAAGCCTGCGGGTTACATTCCTCCCTGCCACAGCTGTACTCCGGTTGGTGGCACCCTGCCAGGGATGCAATTTGGCCCTGACACTCTGCTGCATGCCCTGCATCCTCCCAGAGCCAGCCCTGGCAGGTACCGCGCACTGCAGGCTCTGCATCGGCATCACTGGGCTTTCAGAGGATTGTGATTATCTGTCATTAAATCATACTTCCACTCCCTAGACAGACAGACCCCTGGTCTTTCCCTCTGCTCCCTTGCCAGTGGAAACAGCAGGAAAGGCAGATCTGTTTGTTCCAAAGCAATTTTTAATGCCCTGTAGCTTAGTAAAGGCTGGAGCATTACAGTTCATTCTGGCTCCACTCTGTTCCTCAGAGGATATTAGATCCTTCTCTTGATACTTCCTCACTCTTTGTAGATGTTACCCTAGCTTTAATTTGCAGGGCTTCCAGACTGTTTTTAACAATGCTGAGCTTTCGAGTTGCTTCCTCCAAACTTTCTCCATCCATGCTTTCCCAGAGCCCAAATAGCTTTGATTATTCCCAGATGTTCTTAGTTTGTTAACCCCAGAGTAGTATTGTGTAATGGCTTGGAAAGAAGACTGGTAGCAGGCATCCTGGGTTCTCTTTCCTGGTTCACCAGATTACTTCCCAAGCAGAACATCTATGGGATTTATCCTACAGAAGCAATGCCTTTAGCACCAGGTTATCTTGCTATAGAGAACAGGACTAGAGGTGGCTGAAATCCTCTTGCTGATAAAGATAACCCTCTCAAAGCACGGGTCATTTTCTCCACTCAGTGCCTCCTTATCCTCTCTGCTGAGATTTCTAAGCAGGATGACATGTTGGGGCAACAAGCCCACAGGGAAGCCTTTGAGCAGACACCACTGAGGCTGCCAGGCAGCACCTAATGGAAAAGACCTTGTTCACCTCCAGGCCAGGCTGGATCAAGCTCTGGCCATCCCTACCCACCAGCCACCCAGCCAAAAGCACAACAGCAGCTCTGCTTGGGCCAAGTTTTCCTTGGCCAGGGAGGATGCATGCATGTATCCTGACAGGCCAACGTGTGGGGAGTAAGGAGTTTTACACAACTCGCTGAGCTCCTAGCAAACCTCTGCAGCCCTCCTGACTCCGGCAATCCTGCTGCTCTCATGCTTAAGCCATTGCGTTGCTAAACACACATAAAAACATCCCTATTCCCACTAGCAGAGAGCCAGGGAGTAGCCGAGCTGGCACGAGATGCAGTTCCTCTCAACCATCCATAAATCTTCTTGAGATCACCCCAAATACCCCATATTTCTTGGTGCCTCCACCCACCCTGCCAGAACCTTCCACTTCTATTTCTCAGCCCAGTGCTCAGCTCCGCAAAGCCCAAGGTTACTGGGACGGATGTGAACACATCACATAGCATCTCCCTCCCATATGTGGAGGACCACGCCTGGGCAGGGCAAGGAACAACAACGAAGAAGGAGGAAAACAAGAAGGGAAAAGGAAAAAAGCATCAAGAGAGAATATTTTTTTTAGCAGAGGGCTAAGCTAAGGGCCCTGGCATTTCCCCATGACTGCAGGTGAGAAGCAATCCAGCAGCATTAAGCCCTTGTGCAGTCAGTGTGACCTGCTGTACAAAGACCCTGCCCCAAGGAAAACGTCTGTGCCTCTGCCTGGGACACAGAGCATCCCCAGCACCCTGCCCCACCATAGCAGGGTGCAGCATAGTGCTGAGCAGACGTGCCCCAGGCCAGCTCTGTCTGAACTGGTCGGACCCAGGCTGCACCCAAAGGTGCTCAGGAGAGCAGGGAGGAGGTTGAGGGAGGAGGACCAGAAAGCCAAGCTGCAAGTGAAGAGTGTCGGTGCTTGGAAAGTGCAACCAATTTACTTTTAGTACAGTTCATGCCTCTCCAACAGTGCCTAGAATAACAAATTCCTTCCACCCTCCAAGCCTGAATGCTGGAGGAAGCTGCTGAGAAACTTAATTGATTAGCTGGATGCGTGCACAGAAAAAAATTGCCCAGCATCAAGGAAGTCACTGTCTTGACAGTTAATGCAGACACTGGTGGGAGATTAGAGAGACCAGCTGCAGTTTTTTATCGCACAACCCCTTCTTTTAGTCTGGGAACAACACAAGGTCTGTTTAGATGGGGCGACCCATTTTGCAGCGACGTTGGGGGACTGGAGCATTAGGGCTGTGTCCACACTGTGCTCGCCACCCACCCAGGACTTGCTGGGCAAGCATGGCCCGATCCTCAGTAGCCGAACCTTCAGCCAGTGAAGGGCAAGGAGGCAGGCTTTGGGCTGCCTGCACCTCTCACCCCCCACTCTCCAGCCCCAGAGGTTCTATCAGCCCTGGCAGCCCCTGAGCAGCAGCAGGAGACGCCCCGAGAGCAACTTCAGCATCCAGGGTGTAGTGGATGGAGCTGAGCACATTGGAGGAGCTGAGTTTCCAAATGCCTCATAGCATGCTCCCGAAAAAAGAGGTGCTCAGCTTCCCTAGCACCTGCAGGCCATCTCCCTGCCTCCCAGCCCCTGCCTAGGCTTTCCGCTTTGCTCTCAGCGTCTCTAGCTCTGCCCTGTCTGCCACAGGGTCACCGCTGCAACTGTCACCACATAGGACTGCTTTTCCTGTTTGGCAAAAGAAAACAAGAAGCCAAAGGCCTGCAGGGGCTGTGAACTTGCCTGTCATGTTCTCTGACAGTATCAAAACCTTTTGCCGCTTGTGTTTTTCCCAAACTGTCACTGCTCGTCACACCCCTTGTTTAAAGCCCTGATCCTGAAAGCTTCCCTGAGCCCTCTGCAAAACAAATGGAGAGAGCGTGGTCTGTTCTCCAAGGAGAATGGACACCACCGCAAAGGCAGTGAGGCTCACACTGCCAGAGCTCCCCAGAGCAGGTACAGGCAGAGCCAAGCGTGCGTGCCTGCGCTGCGTGGTTGCCAGAGGTGGGAGGCAGGCAGCCTGCTAACCTCCAGCTTCCTCCTCTCCCTCAAACTGCTCAGCTCCTGCTTTTTAGCTCAGGGGTGGATGGAAGGGAAAGGAAAGGGCTCAGCCCTCCTGTTTGCTCTCTGCTGAGCAGAGCTGCTNTTGCTATTTGACCTGAACAGCCCAGAGGAATTTTAGTCACGGTGCATTCCTAGCACAGCATCTGTTTTCTAGAGCAAAACGGGAACAGCTGCCAAGAAACAAATCTTCCCTTGATGCCTGGCACTTCTCATGGGTGGAACGAAACTTCTTGAAATCCCAGGGGAAAAACCACCAGAGCTCATCTGCAGCAAACCCCATCCCACTCCAGCCCATCCCCTCCAGGGATTTTTGCAGTATGAGGGGGCTCAGACAGAGACTAATGATCATCATGATAGCATCCATACGGTACCACTTTGAAAGCTTTGAGTGAAACAGGAGCTAAAGAGAGATCTCTTCTTTAGCTGAAGGCAGAGTGCTGTGGGAAAGACTGCACTCCGGCTGAACCCCCCCAGCCCAGCATCCAAGTCCAGCTGTGCCCAGTGTCCTCCTACCTGTCCAGGCCTGTTGTGCCTATTGTAACCAGGCAGGATAAAGTCAGGTAGATGGTGCTGATATGGGGCACGTCAAGTTCACACATGGCTTGCTGTGAAAGAGCTTTTGAGGCTTGTCAGGGCCAAGTGAGGTTTGTCCCCAAGAGCTGTGAGAAAGCCTGGTGCTATCAGAGTCAGAATCACAAGGAGCGATGCACAGAGGGGTTGTATGGGCTGAGCTGGTTCTCAGATTTCAGGTGGAGGTGTCTATGCCCATGGGTACGCTGCATGCTTGAATAGCAGAGCTGACAGATGTACATAACCCCTTTCCCCATGAAGGTTAATATCTCCCCCAGGTATTAACCAAGTGTGGGACAGGGCCTGCAACAGTCTCCCTGCCATGCTCATGGGTTTCTTCTCAGATTGCTGTGGCTCAGCAAATTTTTCAATGGGGGCTAAAGACTGATGTACAGTCTCTGGTTAGCAGGAGGAGTAAGGAGCGGAGCAGCTCAGGTAGCTGACGGAGTCAGGCAGAGCTCCAGCAACGCTTCAGGAGCAGCAGTGTTACTCAGGAACAGGGAGGTGGTCAGAGATAGCCAGAAGTGAATTAAGAAAGACTTTCTGGAGGCCTGGGACCAGCTGAGACAAACAAGCAGCCTCAGAGCACATGGTTTCTTGGCCCTTCCAGCTGAAGGAACAACATTTGCTCTGTGTTTGATCACATCTTGAATACGATAGATAGAATAAGGGCAGAAATATTGATAACCCAGTTTCTTGGAGGGCTTGTACCAGCTGACACCTGTATTTTTCTGGTAACCAGGTTCCACTCTCAGTCACGATGCAGAAGTCAGCCTTCAGACAATATCAAGGCAATACGCTTTTTCTTGTTCACCCTGATTGAGCCCAAGGTTTATCTTGAAAGTACTCATTGCAGTTAGTGCTTAGCAGTCTCAGTCTGACAGCAATGGGCCTGATGGAGGTTCAGCTACACCTTCTCAGTGCATCATTCTAGCAGGACATGCTGGAAGAGCCTCAGTTAACAGCAGTACCGGCCGATAACTCACACCATCTCAGTGGTTCACTCCAGTAGGAGCACTGTTTTTCTGACTGCCAAGATTTTTAGGCATGAAGCATGTAAAGTTCACGGCTAGGACAGATGTAGCACCGATCTGCTAAAGCCTAAGGCAGTGACACCAGGTTAACCCTGTTAAGATGCATTTAGGTTTTCTGTGCAGGTAACATGAAGTTCACATTGCAACACATATCACATCCTCGGTCATTGGAAGTCCCCAGAGATCGCCATGAATGCTGCAGAGTGACTTACTGATTGCAGGCAAGTCATGACAGCACTTTAGCTTGTAAGTTGAAGATGGCAGAAAAGTCTGATCCTTGAAAACGCAAGAGTTCGTTTGTGATCCAGGCTTTCAGGCCAGGTTTACAGAGCAAGCCAGTCTCAGCAAGACTAGAATGCAGATTCTCCTTCCGTTTCTTGGCTAGACCGGGCCGTCCTGTTATAACAACACAAGCAAAGTCCACTGTTGCAAACACCATCTGCTGAAGAGGAGGAAGGTTTCACGCTGTGTCAGTCTCTTTTATCTCAGTGTAGGTTCTGCACAGGCGCTGGCTGGAGTTGGAAATGCAAAGGAGATCCCAGCAACAGCTTTTCCTGGTGCTGTCTGTGGGCAGTTACTGATTTGACTAGGACAGGACTCCAGAGAGGCAGGAACAGCACGTAAGCAGGCCAGTCCCTCACATCTCTTTTCAGGCTTTGGTTGAAAGTAGTATCACGGTTTTCTCCCACCAAACTGCACGAAGCCCCTGGCAACACAGGCAGCCCTGCTCAAGAGCTAAGCCAGCACAGCTGAGCTCAGCCTTTCTGCTTTGGATCAGGTCACTCCAGCAACAGAAGCAGCAACAGCAAGGCTAGGAATGGCTGTACGAGGAACCACTTCATACATCTTCCCTCCATACCTGCACAAAGGTACGGCTGTCCACACACAAGTCAGCAGCAGCAAGGCCAGCTTCTTAAGCCACCCAACAGGTATTTGGGCTTCTCTGGAAACAGCATCTTCAGATCACAGCTCAGAACCGTTGTCAGACTGAACAGCTGAAGCAGGGACATAATTCTAGAGACTGTAGAGCAAATACAGCAGATCAGAACACATTTCTATAGCAATGCAGGTTGCACACACCAGCCAAACCAACTCACAGCAGAGACATCTCACAGCAGACAACAGCTACAGATGCTGACGAAATATATACCCCACAGCTCAGCATGGGGCTGAGCAAGATTGGGCCAGAGGGAGACGGGGACAAACACAAGGTTGGGCAGGAGCACATGCCCTTTCCCTGGCTGGGCAGGAGCAGAGCAGGTGGGACTGGGCAGAAATGAGCCCTGACTGGGGGCTGGCAACCAGCTGAGGCATCAGGCAGGTTGGTGGGGAGTACAGTCCTCCTCTGCTCCCCAGGGACCTTGTTGTCATATGTCCTCCTCACGGATGCACCCTCATTTTCCCAGCCCAAAGTCTCCCCTATGCCGAGAAGGATGGCCCCCTTCCCCTGAGATCCCACACAGATGATGGTCCTGCCCCAGGACTCGGGATCTGGGACCCGGAGCATCAGATCCGCATGGCAACTGGCAAGCAGCCACTGATCTCCAGCCTGCCTGCGATACCCAGGGCTTCACATCAAGTCCCTCTCAGCCTGGAGCCAAAAGCAGGGTACAGCTCCAGCTCTTCAACAATAAAAAGCTGAATTAGTTAAAGTCATGTTTGCCAGCTGTCTATTTAAACAGGAATTACCTAGGGTTTCTGCTGTGGTAATGCACCAGGTGTCGGCAGTGCTACCGAGGCAGATAAGGAAGGAGGGGCAGCGGGCCAGGAACTGGGAGTCCCCATGTCCTGAGAGAGGTGCTCAGGGGAAAGAGGGTGTCCTGATTCCTGCCCTGCTCACATGCAGGCAAGGTGTCGCGCCAGCCAGCCAGCCCGCAGCACCCTGCTCCTTTGAGCTCCCTGGCTCCTGCTGAGCTTTGACCACCATGAACCTTAGGTCTGGGAAAGAAAAACATTGTCAGGAGCTCTCGCAGCCACTGACTGCTAGCATAGGTGCCCTGGCCATGAACTGGGCTCCTACGGCATGGGGTGGTTGCCAAATGCAGACATGAAAGGTGGTGTCTGTGCCAAACTGCAGCCTCTTGGAGGAAGATGTTAGGGAAGCGATTATGAATTTGGAGCCTCCCAAAGCGTGTTGGCAGCTGGATCCTCTGGATGAATAAAACCCTGCCAAAAATTAAGATCTGTTTCTGTGAAGCTGAAACAGCAAACTTGTTTGTCTTTCCTCCTTCCCCTCCCAACCATGTTGTTGTTTTAAACATTTACAGAGACCTTTATACTGTTTAAATAATGATTTGGGAGGGGGGGATTGTTTTCACTTTTTGGCCAGCTGCTCCAAGTCAGCAGCACTTCACACACAACTTCTGGTAAATCAGGTGCTGTGGTTGGAGACATTACCATCCACGCTGTCCTGGTTACCCCTGCCTCAGTTTGCCTGCCCCACTGCGGGTCCGGCAGAAGGAACCCCCACAACCTCCCCTAAGCCTCAGTCATGCCCCCACCAGCTGCCAGGGAAGGGGGTTACCCAGAGACCAGCGAGCCGCAGCAGCACGTCCCTCTCTGCAGGCTCTGCTGTGTGTCTCTGCAGGAGGACTGCTGGCAAGCGCAGCCCCTGGTTTGCTAGCTAAAGGGGTGTATGTCCAGCTCCCACCACACAGCCCCCCCTGTAACCCCCCAGCAGCACTCCCCAGCCCGCAGAGCTCGCACACCGGTGTTGGTGCACACATACGTGCCGGGCAGCCGTGGTGGGGCTTTCTCCCCCTGACGTGGCAAGGAGAGGTGGAGGAGGATGCTGCCGCGGCTGAGTTCTCCCATTCCCGAGCACAAGTGCTACGGAAGATCAGCCATCTCCTGCGGTGCATGTTCTCCCGCCCACCTCCTTCAGCAGCAAGGCTGCTCGCGATGACAGCTGAAGGGAGAAAGGAGAGCACTTGAAATGCGCAGCGGGAGAGATGGCTGAAGACAGACCGACCTTTATGCAACAGCAGAAGCATTAGGTCAACAGCAAAGCAGCAGTACATGTGTTGGCAGGTAAATCAGAAAGGCACGAGTATCTCCCTCGTGGGCAGGTCTCCCAGAATTTGGGGGTTCTGTTGGGCCAACTGAATTTTATTTGCAACCTGGCAGAGGTTGGGGAGCATAGGAGTGAGGAAGGCTGTTGAGGAGAGCTGGAGACTTTTTGCAGGATGTTTGGGCTGAGTGAAAGGACAGAGAAGTGAGTACGAGACATGCTGTGGAAGCAGGATGTGGGATAGAGAAAATGTTTATACAGTCAACTGTGGGCTAATCCATGGGAGGCTTTAGAGATCATAAGAGCCATCTGCAAGTGGATAGATCACATTCTGTAGGAAACTAGTGGTTTACAACAATGCTACCCTCACTCTTTGATCTACTCTGAAGAGATCAGACTTGGGAGCCTGAAGAGAAGGGAAGGATAAGTAGATCCATAAGTTCTGCCCACACAGGCAGGGTGAGTAGGGAGGACCATTCATGTTCTCTTCCTGTACAAGAACTTGGGGCCATCATAAAAGACTAATGGGAGCCAGACAAAGAACAAATGAAAGGAAGCTGGTCCCTCTCACAGCACAGGCTGACCTGACCAAGTATGCCCCAGTGGAGGGAACGGCTGTTAGAGGTTCACAGGGGGACTGGGCAAGTTCATGGAAAAGAAAGTTACCGAAATCTCCATTTCAGGGAAAACCTGTTAGTGGAGGCACTGAACTAACATCTGGCTCTCAAAGCTTGCACCCCTCAAATGGCTGGTGGGGTACTGGGAGGTCTATCATATGTAATCACCCCGTTCTTGCACTTCCCTAGGCATCCATTTGGGGCATCTCTTGGCAAAACGACACTGGTCTGGATGGCCCTTGGTCTGATGCCCTGCAGCAGGGCTCCCTCAAGGAGATGTCAGCCAGAGGCTGCCCTCAATAGATCTTCTTACAGACAGCAGGAAGAATAACTGCAGGCCTCTAAGGAACTGCCTTCTGTCATCTAGTGACACCTCAGTTTACCACTTTGAACTTGGTCAAATTAGGCATTCAGCCTGCTTCCTCTGCATAAAGGCAAGCAAAATTGCCTAACAGGACTTGAAATAATGCGACCTTTCATCATTTAAACATGTTTTTTCCCACTAAGCAACGAAAGCAGCAGAGATGCTATTCTTAAAAGTACCTCAAAACAATTATCTCCTCCTTCTGGTATAAACGATGGGAAGCAAGAGGTGAGCCAGAGATGTGGCATTTGCAATTCTCCATTTTCAGTCTTCAGTAGGAAGAAATGTTGGCAATTTGTATTGTGCTCTGACACAATTGCTTGACCTCAGTGCAGCTTATGCTAATTACTTGCAAGAATATGCTTGTTCGCTCCGTGCGTGCCTAGCATATTTCTTGTATCTAAGCTTGATAGATGAAATATTGCTTATATGACAGTGCAGATTGGGTTGACTGAAGCAACGGCTGGTTGGCTCAGTGATCCAGGCAAACAGAAATACTGTTTGTGATAAAAGAGGACCTGAGAAGTTCCTCATTAATATTGCCTAGATATTTTTATACCCACTCACTCCCTTTCTGCTTACCACGTCTTTAATCCCTCAGGCAGACACAGAAAATAGAGAGGATCCATCTCTTTGGTCAAAGCAAGGTCAACTCTCAGTTCAGTTCAGTTTTTTATCTAGCTTGGCCTTAAAGACCTTCTGTGACGGAAATCTTCCTCCTGGTTTCACTAGCCTTACAGTGTTAAGTTTTTCCTACCATCTTTGAGTGCATTTGCGTAGCTGTACACATCCTCCATCTCTGGGTATGCTCTGAGGACATATATTTTAATTAAACATATTCATCCATGAAGAAGCTGCATCCCTACTGCTATTGTTCAACAAGTGCATATGTCTGGCCCCAGGTTTTAAGCATGCATACACTGCAATCGGAACAATTTGTTGTGTGCTCTCTGTTCTGATCGGTTCCTCTGAGGAATGAAGCTGTGAATGCAATCTGGCTAGCTTTGATAAGATGGTCACTTTGCCTAGCTGGGACATCAGACCTGAAGCGATCAAGTCAGTGGCTGAAGTTGCCATTTCTACTGCTGTTCAGCACCATCGGGAGGAGAAAAGGGAACCTTTTCTGTTCTCCACCTGCAGGAATCCATACCATAGCCCCTGCGTGCAGATACCACCATGCTCCCAGGAAAGCCATCCCTTCGTTGCACACATATTCTGTAAAGACAAAGGTCTTGTTATTCAGTGTACAAGGTTCAGCCTTTACACAGGTCCCACTTACAGCAGAGCATTTCTGAGCCTGCTAAAATTCTACGTAAGCATACAGGACATGCTGAGGAGGAATAGGTTTAAGCGTGTATTTAACATTAAATGGAGGCTTAAGAGCTTTGCTGCTGGGAGAAGGGAAGGACGTTTCATTTGCAGCGTGCCTTGTCCTGTGTGGGAAGATGTTGCTTGTCTGCTACTGAGATCCAAAGACTCTTTCTGCTTTTTCTTGGGTCTGATTTGAAGCAGCAGACACCAGGATTTGGGACTTCATGGCAGGCTTTTTTTAACACTACAGATCTTTTCTCTCAGAAGTCTGGCACCTGAAATACCAGCAAGCAATCTCCAGCCGTACCCCAGGGGACTGTTCTTTGTGCACTGCTGTGCATACAGTGTATGTAACAGAGACAAGCATCAATCCAGCTTCCCCCTGCACCTCGGCGTCTCCTCGTGCTTCGTATGCTCAAGCCATGCAGGGGGCTGGTGCCTGCCAGACGCAGTTAGCAATGGGGGACTCGCTTTTTAATGTGTTCAAATACCCTGCTTTCTTCCCCTGGCCATATGTCGAAGATGATAACCACAGCAGGCTGTCTCTGAATGAACGGATGCTTTGTTTCTCCAGGCTTTGTGGAACCCTGTCTGCAGGGTGGGACCAGGACAGGCAGAGGGGGAAACCAAAAGGAAACCAAATTGCTGTCAGTAAGCATGGTGAGTCTCTCCCTGGAGAGACATACAGGCAGCCAAGAGGGGAAATGGGTGGGAAATTGGGAGGAGACCTCGTCCTTCAATTTAAGCGTGGGATCAAAGCCCAGCTGAAGTTGGAGAGGTTCTGTCATTGATTTCCGTTTGTCTTTCTGCCTTTCCCTTCTCTGTCACACATTCTGCCTATTCTCCTGCTATCTGCTCTAGGGATAATCAAATACCCTACAGCGGAGCTCAGACTTCTTTGTAGAGGGTAATGCTACGGCTTTACAGGACAGATAATGAAGCGCCTTGAGAAACCAGAAAGATGGGGGCTTAATGTAGCATATGATTTGCTGGAGGAAGCAATCCCCTTCAGATCTTCCATCACACAGTTGAGAGCAGCCCCAAAACATTCACACATAGAATATCTCCATGCCCTTTTAATCGCTTTCCTTACTTGCTCAACACAAACAGAAGTCCTTTCAAAGACCGGAGCAAGAAAATACTGTAACTGATGGAGAATGGCCACAGCAAATCTATCAAAATTGTGTCCAAATTGCCTTTGGGACAGCATTGCAACTGCCTGAGGAGGGAGAATATGTTCAACCAGAACTGTTCAAACCAGACTGTAACTCCCTTCGCATCCCTAGGAAGGTTCACAGACTCTTCGGCAGAGCCACCATGTTCTGCTGACCTCTGGGAGGCTTTGCCTTGTACTGCAGGTCCCGAGTGAAGGTTGCACACCAAAGATGTGTGTGACACGGACGCCCTCTAAAGGGAACTGCTGAGAAAACTTGATTCGAAGTTGCAGAGATGTAAGAAAGCATGGGCATAGGTGAGACGACCACCACCTCCCTTCATCCAGTCTTTATTCTGCCTCTAAAATATGCTTGCAAACATTATCTATGCACTGCAACCATGAATAATGACAGCAAAACTACTGCTCACTTAGCTCACGCTATTCTCCTGAGCTTTTAATTGTCAAGTCAGTTCATTGCTTGGTACCTTGCAGAGCTCATCCATTTATAGGTACGAGTAGAGAGTTACTCTATGGTCTGAACAGCTTTCACCCAAAAATCAAGATGATGGCAAAACCCTCAGCACATCTGAGTCTACATCTTCTCTCTTTCCAGGATCTGAACGCTGCACAAGGGAAGATTTTACTTGTTTTGTTTAATGTTAAAAACCTCACATCCCTTGGGGACTTAAAGGGCTGATTCTAGTTGCAGGGTTTTATGTATTTGCTTATTCGGAAAGCTAAAAGTAGTCAGGCAGATTGCCAGCCACATCTTCACAGAGCAAAGGCCACTGCAATGAAGGCTGCGTTAATTACTGCCATTCTGTGTCATCATCCGCCTTCCCACCAGGTCAAACACCCCTGCAACAGGCTCCCGCAGGGCAGGAAGGTGCTGAAGCTCTCCCATGTCCTTACGCCAGAGCATGGGACTCGCTGCAGGCTGCTGCATCCAGGCTCCTGCCCAACGTGCCGGGGCAGCCTGCTAGGCCTTCTGCAGCTAGCAGAGGGCACAGAGGGCTGGGGAAGACGTCGTAATCAGCCACTTATTTTTAACAGCACATTGGCAGCTCTTTACAGCCTTCTTGCACCAATGTAAAAAATAAAAATAAATTTTAAAAAAGCGTGTCTTGCAGTCTGTTGACTTTTTAAGAGAGACTTTTAAGAAACAGTATAGACCATTCTGGAGAGCAAAGGACTCATGAGTCCTTAAATCTCTGCTGTGGAAAAAAAACAACCCATCAGGTTCTAAAATAGAAGCAAGGCCAGGAGGATCCAGGCACTAAAAATAAACATGAAGTCATGCTGCCTTTCCCTGGGAACTGGACTGCCTTGCTGGGAGAGGGGCCTCCCGGAGTGTAGGGCCGGCCGGTGCGGGCAGCAGCACGGAGCCATCTCCCTGCCCTCAGAGGGAATCCAGGAGCAGACACCCAGCTCCTCGGCAGCGCTTCCCTCCAGCTTGCAGCACTCCGTTCTTCAGGATAACAGGAGGTGTTGTTTTCACAGAGTCGGTAGTCTGGGCAGCCAGGTCAGACAGCAGAGGAGTTGGCCACACTGTACACCACCAACGTAGGAAGCTTACTCCTGCTACCGCTGTGGGGAACCAGGTGACTTTCCACGAGCACATCTTCGATTCAGACACCCCAAGCGACTGTGAATCCCCCATTTCTGAGACATTTCAGGGGCGACACCCGTTAAATACGGGGCTTTCATCTGTACTCAGACTTCTCTGCTTTCAGACTCAGGTTTGTCTGCTTTCCGTTTCCAGTCACTGGAGCACTTCACCACAAGGGTGGATAAAGCTTTGGGGCAAGAAAGTGGGTATTAGCTATTCTTATTTTCCCTCCCCTTGGTTCCGTTTGTACTTTGTTCATAAGCTAAAGAGGATCCTATAGATTTCATGGCGGTTTTTAACAGCAAAGGACAATCATAACACATACTGGAAGCATCACATATTCAAGGCAGAGCACATACATTTACTAACTAATCTCTGACTAATCCCCAATCTCCAGCTAATTAGTCTTTTTGAAGCATGCCCCTTCCTACATGAGCTAATGCTTGTTCAGCCTTTTGAAGCGTTTAGCGTGCTAAGTACAATCATGCGCTTCTCCCTAGTAAACAGGGCACAGGAGAAATGAATAAACGCCATCAGTGAGCAGCAGGACGGTGCAAAAGCCGGTGTGTGGAGCCCAGGCCCAGCTCTGGGCTCCCCAGCCCCCATGGCCGACCCCATCCACCTCCATGGCTTCCCTGCGACGGCTGCTGCGCCCTCCAGCGAGGCGCCAGCCGCAGAAGCGGCCTCTGGAAGAGTCGAGCCTCACTCCAGTGATAAATTACACACACTTATTTCTTTGTTTTTCTCTTCTTTGGCATCTCCACCCAGCAGACAGCGGACGGAGCGCAGGAGGCGGCCCTGCTCATGGCTCCTGCTAGAGCAGCCCTGTCCCCCAGACACCCACTGTCACACCCCGATCACCCCGGGGGCCAGCCCCGGGGGCGCGGTGCCTCGGGCGGTGCCCCCGGCCGTCCGGGGAGGGGGCGGCGGGGTCGTGCTCGGCCGGCGATGGCGGCCGCCGCCCGCCCCTGAGGGACGGGACTCCGCTTCCCATCAGCCCCCGCGCCTCTCGCGAGACGCCGCGGGCGCGCGCGGCCCGCTCCCCTTCCTCCTCCCGCGCTCGCCTCGGGACGACATGGCGGCCGAACCGAGGGTGGTGAGTCGGGCGGAGCGCCATCGCCAGCCATCCGCGGGCACGGCGGCCCCGAGGGGCGCGGGGACAAGGGGAGGGGGAGCGGGGCACTCTTGCGCGCCGCCATGGCTGTCTATAGGGGTGCGGCGAGGCCTCGATGTCTGCCCGTGGGGAGGTAATAGTACCGCCCCCCCGCCCCCCGCCATGGCGGGTGGAGGGAGGCAGGGCCGGGCTGCGCTGGGCCCCGCGGTTCCTGCTCGCCGCCTGGACGGGGCTCAAGCCTTCTCCGTGCGGGGGGTGCTTCTGGCAGCACGGTCTGGCCCGGGCGATGCTCTGCTGCCAGATTTTGACTACGCTTGTACCGATTCTTCCCCAAGTGTGGGAGAGTATTGAACGCAGCAGCTGGTATAACTCAGCCTGAGCCTGGCCTGATGGTGCAGCACCGGGGCTTGTCTTTGAGCGCCCTGCAAGCAGTGAGGGTCAGCCGGCTGAGCCAGCGTTACCCACCGCACTTGACCGAGTCCCCACGCGGGAGGATGTCAGTGGAGCAAGTCGTACCCAGGTGTCGTTGCTGCCCGGGTGAGGAGCAGGCTAACCACAAAGTCAAGAACGGGCTTGAGTTTTTGGGATGGCCCTGCGTGGTCCAGGTTTGGCTGCTCTGGAAGCTGAGCTAGTGATGATAAAGTTATCCCTGTCTGAAATTAATCTTTCCCCTGTGGAAGCATGTCTCTGAGGCTCAGCATTAAAGACAAAAATGTAAAAGAATGATCTGTTACATGAACTAACTTTCTGTGCCCTTCCTCTGTTTCAGAGCAGGGCATGGTGTCAAGCAAGGGTAAAAACACTCACATGCCTGGGAAGCTGATTGTCCTTGTTTGAGATGGGGGAGGGCATCTGTCGTTCATCTCAGTGGCCAGTCCGGCCCAAACCACAACACTGATACCTTCACTGGACTGACAGTAAACCTGCACCAGCTGCATGATGGTGAGAAACATCAGCATTTGTCTTGTCATAGTCTTAATTTTCGCCTTTTGCTGGGCTATGGAAGTAAGAGTCATTCTGCTATGTCAGATGATATCTTTCTGTGTCCCTGGGGGCTACTGGGAGGAGATATAGAAGCCCAGTGGCTTGATTAATGTAATTAAGCCAATCAAGGCTGTAGCTTTGTTGCAGCTGCCACCTGATTGTGCAGCCCTTTGCTACCATGGAGCACAATTTGAAAGGCAGCCCAGAATGAATGGGAATTTTACAGTTGTTGGTGCCCAGTAGAGCACCTGCTTGTTAGCGTGGTCAAAGATGAGCAAGAGTAGAAGAGATTACAAGTAGGAGGGATTGGATGACAGCCCATTATGGAGACACTTGACACAGCTCATCTCATAACTGTATTTGTCACAGAAATAGACCTAGTGAAAGAATAATTGTTCCGTTTGCCTACCTGGAGGTGCACTGGGACAGTTTCAGACTTGCATCAGGTTGCTGGGGGCGGGGGGGGAGGTGCAGTTTGCATACACCAAAGGGTCATCCTAGAAAGGACACAAACTGAAGAATCCTTCCCCAGAAAGCATGTGTCTGTCTTACGTCTCCTTAACTGCATTTCTCAAGATAAACCCATAGACAATTTACATCCTGGATGAATGAATTATTATTGTGTGCAAGGAAGGAGTTATATTAAGATGTTTCTGTATGATGATGAGGAGGATGTCTGCTTGAGACAGCTAAAAAGGGTCTAAACCACCGAAGTCTCAGAGGTGGTAGGGGTTTTTTTCTAAGCGAAGATTTAAATAGCATCCACCTCCCAAAGTTTCTTTTCTCTGAGTGAGGCAACTCACTGGCAAACGTGGTCCTTTGTCTTTCTTCTGTGCTGAGTTTGTGAGACAAAAATTGCTTCTCTCTGAATGGAAAACATCTCCTCTTTTAATTCTTGATCTGTGACCCAGTGCTGGTTTTTGTCAGAAGGGGTGGAGAAGAAATGAGCAGACAGACTGAAGTATGGTTGCTAACGGTGTTCAATGCAACTTGTATTTAGGAGGAAATTGTCCTGCAGAATCCTGGGGTTGTACTGTTGTCCAAAGACAGCTTTGGCAAGAGGGCAGCTGCTAAGTTGGGCTTCAAGCTGGTAAGGGAATGCTTCAGTATTGCATGCTGCTTGTTTTTAATTCATTGTATGTCAGATCTGTAGGCAGCATGATTCATCTGCTGAGCAGAATACCTAGTCTTTGAACACTTACCAGGAAAAATACTAATCATCAGGAATAACACTGGTCATCAGCACGTCAGCATCTGGGTGTGTTTGCTCTATGTAATTTTGTAGAACTTGAGGAGTTTGTATAGCCAAGGGCAGAAGAGAAACTGAGCCTGTGATGTGCTGTTATCCCTGTCTGACAACTCAGCTGTGAGGGAGAAACAACTGTCCACTGAGGCTTATGTATTTCCCCTTAGCGAGTCTCCTACCCCTTGCAAAGACTCGGGTGACATGAGTGGCACCCGTAGGGCAAAAGCAGCGTCTCTCCCCTTTCCTCCTGCCCTTGCGGTGTGCGACTGCAACGCACGCGCTGTCCCATACACACAGGCTGTTCAACAGCCAGCTCTCCAGAGTCCAGATACAGCAAGGCACAGTACAGGGAGCATAAGCACTGGCTGCTGTTGTCATAGCACAGTTTGGATCCGTGAAGAGCTTTTAATTTGTGTATCCAAACAGTGAGGCACAGCGGCAGGTTAAAGGGCAGATAAATGCATTTTTATCTTACCTGATGTACAGTCACTGAATACACATGCTGTAACAGCACTTTGTCTCCAGGTAGCTGACAGCTGCATTCTGCTAAATAATTTCACGCTTTATTTAACAGAATTTGTATTTGTTTGCAGAAGATCAATAACGTTCACTGACAGGCTGAACCGGCAAACTTGACGACAGTGGACTTCCTTAAGAAATCGAGGTTGGTATGCAAAAGGGGAGGGAATGGTACTACAAACCAGCAGTCAGAGTGGTTGCTTTGTCAATACAGCTGTTTTCCAAGTGGAACCAGTTACTGGGAAGAGCACGTGGGGCCTTTGGCTTCCAAGGAGTAAGGGGAAAAAAGCAAAGAGGCAGCCTGGCGATAAATAGGAAAAGTAAAAGCTACTCAGTGCTTTGAGAATAGAGGGGGGCAGGAATTGTCAGAACAAACTTGTTTAGGAAAGCAGTTACAGCGTTGCTTTGTGGTGTCTCCCAACTCTAGAAGGGAGGTTGTTCCGGAGTGGTTCTCGCAAGTGGCCACTGAGATGTCATTCAGAACGGTGTAAAGTAGACACCTGCGCGTAACTGCAGGCTCCTCCTCGCTGCTCAGTGGTTGCTGCAACCACATCGTGGGTAAGTTCCCAGTAAAGCCAAAGAGGATTTGGGTACTAGTGCCATTGGCTTGAGGGGGGAGCAAGTTTTGGTCTCCCGAGACCTGTACTCTTCATGAAATAGTGCAGATCAGGAGCTTTTCAGTTGACAGTTGCTTTGTCTTTTTTCTGCTAGGACCTGATCTACAGCTGGCTGGAGGAAATAGTGATTCCCTTCTGTCTTCTGTTCCAGAGTAAAATAAGTTACAGAAAAACTTGGGAATTGAAGTTGTTTTTTGTTTGGGTTTTTTTTGTAAAGGTTATGTACTTGAACAGAAATGCTTTTGAGCAGGTAGAAAGGATTTTGGGTTAAAACGCTTTGTGAAATTCAAGCAGTTGTGAGCTTATCCTTCATAGCAAAACCTGCTCCTCGCTGAAACCTAAAGACTTCAGAGTCTGCAGATGCTGAAAGCTGAAGAAAAGCAATTCATGGTAACAGCGTGACAAAACTACTTATGGCTAAGCCAGGACTGGTGACAGAAATGGTTCTTGTGGTCTGTTTGGAAGCTCAAAGATAAAGGAGAAGTGGGAGGCAGTAGTACAGCCATCAGGTTCCTTGTCTGGTAAGCCCTGAAAATGGAGTATGTTTAACTCCAGGGCTAGGTTACACCCTTGGCTAGAAAACCTGCCTTTTTGAAATGGGAAAGGAGGGTGTGCTTAGTTCCTTATGTGTGCAAACAGCTCTGCCCATGAGCTGGATGGGATTCTTGGCAGGATGCTGCACCGTGACAGTGCTCGGTTTTTAAAACCTGTTCTTTTTGCCCCTGTGCATCAAGGTGCTGCTGATTGCTGTGTTCAAAGTCACCTGCATGGGCTGTGCTGAGGCTTGGCCAGAGCTGGTTTGAGGAGGATTTTAGTGCCATCTTGGTCAGGTCATGTGAGGATCAGGCTCATTCTTGTCATGAAAGCGGTTTTGCTGAATGCTTGTGAATAAAAAACAGGCCTAACAGGCTGCCTTGGTACCATTGTAAGGTGGCTCTGATGCGAACAAAGGTTAATTTGAGACCTGGGAACACAAGATGGGCTCCAAGCTAGAGATTGCATCTGAAACAGGCTTATAGACTAATCTTTGGTAATGCTCATTTGAACTGGCTGAAAGCAGCCTGCTGCGAGCTTGAGGGGGTTTTCAGGTTCCCTGGCTCACGGCCAGGCTATCTCTTGCCATCTCTGCAGTAAACCGCTCCTCCCCAGCTGACAGTACAGCAAACAGCATCCCAAGTGGAAAAAGGCTGTGCTCAGAGCTGCTCCCACGGATTGGGCGCGGCGCCAGGCACCAGTGCCCCCCTGCCAGCCCACATCTCCATGGTTTAACCCCGCTGCCATCCCCATCCTTGCCCTTGGGGCCGTTGCCCAGCCGAGGGCTCGCGCTACTGCCTGCTACAGCTCCTCTGCTGCGGGAGGTCTCATGCCCACCCCGTTCACCAAAACAACAGAAACGGGCATAAAAGAAAACAATCATTCAACATTTATGTAATTACACGAAGTGGGAAAATGTCTCAGGTGACACTGCTCCCACTGCTGTGCCACATCAACCCTCTGGCCACCACCAGCTGGAGTAGCCTCCCCAGTGGGTCTTCCTTAGCAGTGCTGGCTGACACGGGATGGCTGAAGGGTTCAAGACTTTCACCTCCCTCTGTTTTTTGGCAGGAAAAAAACCTAAGAGAGTGACCATCATTTAGACTCACCTAACGAGCTGGCAGGTTCCCTGACCCACCTGGCATGGGGCTGCCTTCTCAAAGCACTTAGAGGGCACCACGCGGTCCCTGTGCATGAAAACCCCAACAAACCCACTACCACGCGCACGTGGGCTGTAGGCCAACTCTCATCTCCAGGCTGCTCACAGGCCAGCCATGTTTCTGACGTCCCAGCTGAGCTGCAGTATCCCTACTTTTAGCTGATGGCTTTGAAGCCCCTTGTTTGAAAATACCATGACCTAGAGAAGGGGAAAATGACAGGGCACACTGTGTGTCTGTCACAGGAGAGAGCAGCCAAGCCTATGGCTTTCCCACTGATCATGGAGGCAAACCAATCCTTCTGGAAAGGGGCACACGTCAACCTGGCTGGAGTTAGGGCTTTCTGCAGTCCGGGAGGGAGGTGTTCGCCAAACACGCCACCTTCCCATTAGCTGGATGATCTAGTCTCCAGTCCAGGGATTCATCATGCCTGTTGTGGTCACACCATGATGACGAGCATTTGAGCTGGGGTGTGATGGTAAGGTGAAGGGTGTTCTTCAGCCACAAACTGCCACAGTACGTATCTCCAGCATCCTCTTCCAGCATCACCCTGCCCCTTCCGTGCTTCCCAGCCGTGTGCGTGCTCACAGCCAAATGCCGTGGTGCTTCTTGGTGCCCCAAAGGCCACGTTCAATCATATTGAGCCACAAAACTTTGCCAAAGATCCCCAAGGAAATGCAACATTTCTCTGCCAGCTTCGGCTTGCCCCTTACCATCATACCACCACCGGCTGCAGTGTGGAGGGTCTGCTCCTTGGGCTGGCTGGCCAGCTGGGGAGAGCCCTCAGGGAGAAGGTGGCCTTAGGGAAAGAGGAGAAGAGCCACAGGAGTCCTTGGACTTGGCCCCGTGGGCGACTGCCCAGCCTCACCGCTGGTAGAGGGTCATGATCCCTGCTCGGTGCAGGCTCCTCCAAAGCGCTGCCTCCAGCATCATGTCGTGATTGGCATAAAACACCAGCGGTTTCTTCTCCAGCTCGTAGTAATGGTCTGAGAACTGCTCGTAGTTGGTGGTGATGAACCCGTAGGCACTGACCTGTGGGGAGGGAGGTGGGACAGACAGACAAGAGACAGGGTCAGGGCTCCACCTCGGGTGGTCCATGCACCACCCCACCCCTCTCTCCAGGGACAGGGGGTGGCAGGTGTAGGACAGCCACCAGGACACGCTGGTCCCCACCAGGAGCTTTACAGCAGCTACTCACAAGCCCCCAACAGCCAAAGGGGGGGTCCTCTGGTCCCCAGGGGGAAGGTGGCCCCATAGCCTCTTACCTGGTCACAGGTGTGGAGCGCGGTGAGTAGCATGAGGGCACCGGTGCTGGGCATGTAGAGCGAGCCATACTGTGTGTTCAGGAGCTCCGACCGCAGGAACCTGCCGGTGGACGCAGCAGGTCAGGGGGTCTCACAGCTGGCAGGGCACCATGGTCCCCAGCACCAGACCCAGCAGCACCCAGCGCCCATCCAGCCCCCACCGAGCACTCGGTGATGCCGGTGCCCGATAAGGCAGGAGCACCAAGTGAAATGCAGTGCTCATGTGGATTCTCTGATGGTTGCTGCTAAGGTTCAGCTCATTCACTGCAGGCTGCTGAAATCACCCTGACCCAGGCATCTGCTTTCATGAAAGGCAGGAAATGACAATCCCGTTGGGCCCTACCCCTGCTCCTGTTAGACTAGGTCAAAATTTAATTTATTTTGGGAAATTGGAGGCGAGGTGAGCACGGTGAGGCTGTGGGAGTCTCCCTGCCAGGAGATGATGTGAGCTGTGCTGCAGTGAATGGGAATGGCGGGGATGAATCTCTCTGCTTTGTCTGCAGACAGCAGGACAAAGGTGGTTCCAGTGCCCGGGGAGGACTGGGACTGCACTTTGATACTGGGCAGCCACAGAGAGAGCAGTGGTGGGAGGCAGGCAGTCTGCACCCAGCCCGGAGCAGAGCCAGGCAGCAGCCGTGGTCCTTGTCATCCTCACCTCACTGTCAGGTACTGCAAGAAATCAGGATGCAGCAGCTTGAACTTCTCTGCAGATGGCTCCGGTCCAAAATACTTCTGCGGCCTGCAGCGGGGCGAGAAGGGCAGAATTCATGTCAGGGGAGTCTGGGGGCTGCTTGAGGTTTATCCCACCAGGGACAGATGTGGGGTGATGGCAGGCAAGTCATGCTCCTTCCAGTGAGTCACCGAAGGTGCTGGGGGGATCCTGGGGAGTTACTCACTTGTCCCCCTTGTCAGAGCCCTCGGGGACTGGGCTGCCCTGGATGGCCGACTTCAGCATCATGTAGTCACGGATGTCCGAGGGGATGAAGATGTACCTCAGGTCCTGCAGCGGGGACACAGACGTGGCACTTGGAGGGGCTTTGGGGCACTGCCCACACCAGCAGGGCAAGGACTGAGGGCTCCTGAGATGGGGAGAAGGCTTGGGAGGCAAGCCCAGCCTCAGGGGACAATCTGGGGTCACCTCCCCAACAAGCCTTTGGGGTCTCACCTTGGCCTGGGGTATCTGGGTGAAGCCATACTCCTTGTAGGCAATGAGGGAGTTCTTCATGGTGTTCACCGTGAAGCCATAGAAGGAGATCTTTGTCCCGACGTCCTCCTCAAAGCCTTTGATCACAGCACCATTGAGCCTGCAGAAAAAGCACAGGACACATGTCCAGGGCTGGCCTCTCCCCAGCACCTGTGGCCTCATCCCGCCCAGGACCCATCTGCACCTGAAGACCAGGTCATGCGCATCGATCGCCTTGCCCTGCCGCGAGCCATTGAGGATGCCACCGTTGCCCACCACGGCGCAGCGGACACAGCCCCCGGGGAAGGTGTCCCTGTTGAAGAGGAGCCTGTTGGCGGAGGCGTTGAGGAGCCGGAGAGTGCTACCCACCACTGGAACGGAACAGGATGGGGCCGGTCAGTGGGGAAAAGGTGTGCATCAGCCCACGTGAGCATCTGCATGCTTAAGCGTGCAACAACACCCACAAACAAGCTTGCACAAAGCACATCCAGGAGCAGTACACAAGAAAGCTCACGCCCTCCTCATGCAGGAGAGCGGTCTACAGGTGGGATGGGGGGACACCAACCAGTTTCTCCTCTCCCAGGCTCGGTGTCACCCCCTCGCAGCCCCCCACATTCCTCAGCCTGCTCCAGACAGTGGCCACCTGATGCTGTGCAAGGCACGGGGACGCATCCGGACACCTCCAGCCCCAGCCCTGTGGATGCTGCTACCTATGCTGGCCATGTCCCCTCCTGATAATGTCTCCTTGCAACTGCCACCGGTTCACACACACCCACACACCCCACTGCCATCGCCAGCACTTCCCAGCCCAGGGATTGAAGCCAGTGGCTGTCAGAGACAGCAGAGAGTGGGTTTGGGGTAGGAAGGGAAACAATCTCCATCCACAACAATGGAGCGTGTTGTCCGAGCTCCTCCGGCCCCAGTTAATAATCATGCACACACTGGAGCTTTTATTTGGGCAAAAAGTTGTTTGATGCAGCAAGCGGCGTTTGCAAAGCCGTCTCTTCCACCCTGCACCCTGGGAAGTGGAGTGGGAAGAGATCAAGGTCCCTGGCTCCGCTGCAGGGCTTCTCTGCCTGTCCCATGTCTTCAGTCCCTTCTGCTGGGCTCCCCAGGCCCCTTGAGCTGCCCCACACACTCCCATCACCCTCCTTGCCCCATCTGCTGCCACCCCCATCCCGGTTGGGTCCATACCTGCTTGGGACAAGCCTTGCCAGCCATAGGGGACGTGTCTTGTCTTCAGCCTGTCCCAGGTCTCTGGGGTGAAGTGCTGGTCCCACATCAGCACAGGGGTGTCAAAGCGGAAGATCTTCCCAAACTTGGGGTCTGCCTTTGCTTTGGCCATCACTGAGCGGAGGCACGTGCTTGGCTGGAAGGGAGGAGGACCTTAGGTTCAGTCTCCAGCCTGGATCTACCTTCCCTTCAACATCACCCCTCAGCAGGCACCAAGGAGAGGACAAATACAGGGACAGAAGTGCTCCTTGTCCACCACATGTTCTGCTGGCTCACCCAGGCAGGACACTGCCGCATGCCTTGGTTTTCTGCTGCAAAACACCCTTTGGTACCCAGCTCACCAGGGCTGGGAGGACCAGGGCTTACAGAATCACCGGAGAACATAAACCTCATGAAAGATTCAGCACCTTCTAGTGTAGGCACCCCGCTAAAGACCTTTGCTGTATGAGAATAACCCCAGTGCCCAGGATCGGTCCCTCCCAGAGCCTAGGTCCATCCTCATGAGTCTCCAGCCTGGGCTGGCGGCCCAGGCATCACGGGGTTGGAGGGAGTGGGTGATGCTGGCTCTAGCCTCCACATCAGGGAATTACTCAGGGAGGTGCTGCAATTGCAGCAGGGAGGCCTGGGGAGACCCACGTGCATGGACAGAGGACGTTGCTCCTTCGCACACACACACACAAACCCCCTTCCAGATGATGCTGCTTCTCCTCAGCTTCCCCACACACCCCTTCAACCAACAAATCCCAGGAAGGAGGGGCAACCAGGGACACTAATCACACTGTGCTAACGATTACCTGCTTTCTGCTGGGCTTGGGCTCCTCCAGCTCAGCTGAAGGCTTGAAGGACTTCCCACTGGAAAGGTGGAAATGTACAGCGGAGTTAAAAATCCATCACCTGGGCACTGGGGAAGCCCACAGTGGGCAGGGGGCTCCCAGCTCATGCCAGGACCACTGCGCACACCTTCCCCCCTTACCTCTCTATGCCGCCTTCAAGGGCCCATCTGCGGCTGCCGGCTCGGTGCAATGTTCCCGGCGGAGCCAGGACCAGTGGCTCTGGCTGCAGCAGGCTGGAAGAAGAAGCCGGTGGGGGCTTAGCCAGGGAGGTGACATTGAGCCACCACACCCTGACATCTCCCCCACCTGAGAGAGCCACAAGGCAGGACCATGTCACCTCCACTCGGCTCCCCTCCACCGCTGCCTGCACCCACCCCCCGCCCATCTGCCCACGTTTCTGCAAGTGGGGAGCCACGGATTTGCAAAATACTGGGTTTATGCAGAAAGCAGCCACCATCTCCTGGGGGGTCCCACCTCCAGGAGCCCCATGAACCCAAAACCGCATCCAGCCCAGCCTGCAGCCTTGGGGGGACTGTGCCAGGACCTCCCTGGCTCTTCCCACCATCTCACCCTTCCTGAGCCCGAGGGGGACAGGGCTGGGACAAGCTGGGGAGGCCAGCAGGACACATTTAGTTGCTCCACCGGAGAAGCAATCAGCAATTGAGATCGGGAGGCTCTTGGGGTGTACGGGACCCCCCTCTGCCATGGGGCCAGCTGGGGCATGCTCTGATCCTTCATTTAGCGCTGGGGGACAGAGGCAGAGGGCTTCCCACCCCGAGCATCTCGGGGTCCCCTGAGCCCCACGGGGCCAGGCAGAGCAGACTCGGCCTCCCAGGGAGGGGGGGGTGTGGGGCTGGGGGCCAGGGATGGGCAGGGTCGCAGCCTGGCGAGCAGGAGGTGGGAGCCCACCGGAGGGGAACAGGCTCCCATTCATGCCTGCACAGAAGGGCCCTTCAGAGCCCCCCCGGCGCCGCCTCCAGCCCAGCCGGCAGGTGCTCAGGCCAGAAGGGGGGTATTGTGGAGGAGACAAGGGCCCCCTTGTTACGGGATCTCTGCTTGGGAGCCTGGGGACAGGTAGAGGCAGGTGGGGAGCGGAGCTCTGCCTCCCCCCCGGCCCCCGCCAGCGCAACGCTGCCCGGCGCAGCAGGCATTGGGTTTCCGTCCCCACCACGGCCCCTGTCGACACCAGCAGCACCCACAGCCCTGCCCAGGAGCGGATCCAGACCCGTTTGCCACCCAAACCCCGCCGCCTGCCACCCTGGGGGTACGGCATGACATGGCAGGACAGCCCAGTGCCTTGTCTGGGTGCTGGCACTGGGTGCTGGAGCATCTCCCCAGGCGTGGATGGGGAGCCAGGGCCATGCGGGCTTTAGTCCCAGCTCCCTCCTTGCACCATCAGCCCTGGGCAGGGGATGCTGAGGGCGAAGGTGTCCCCCCCTGCGCAGGGGGCTGAGCACCGCCCATGGAGCAGGGCAGCTTTTTAAATCGAGCCAGTGCCTCTTGCATCGGTGTTGCATAAAAAGGCAGTTCCCCAGCAAGAGCTGCTGCCCTGCAGAGATCCTACCACTCGAAACACAGTCGCTCCAGCCCAGGGGCAAGGTCACTGGCTTAGTCCTGCCCCGTGACCATATCCTGGCCTCCAAACGTGTGCAAAGAGCCGTCCTGCTGCGTACGGTACAGGAGTGCTGACACTGGGGCTGGCCCCAGAGCCGGGAGAGGGGTCAGGCACGGCGCTGCCCCCACATCTATTTGCATCCACCAGCTCATCCCTAAGGCTCATCCTGGGAGCACCCGAGCTGGCGGAGAGGAGGGTGCCCCAGGAAGGTCTGCTGAGCCGTCCCAGGGCGATGCCGGAGCTGCAGCTTTCTGCAGGGCCTTTCTGGTCTTACCACTGCAAGCATCTAAATAAACCCAGCTTGACCAAACCTGCCGGTTCCCTCGGTTTGCGAACGGGAGCGGAGCTGCCCTGGGCAGGCTCCGTGCACAGTGAGGAACTGGCTGGGAAAGGCCATCCAAAGGCTATACAAGACCTTGTGGTTACGCTGGAGGCTGCTCTTTCAGCCCATCTTCTGCTAGGTACAGGCAGAGCTCAGCCACGCAGGAGTCCCGCAGCAGCTACAAGAGCTCTGCCCAGAGTCAGCTTAACTGCAGCGAACCCTCCATGGGAGCTCACCCTCAGCGAGCCATCCCAGCCCTGTTTGCTTCCTCCATCTCAGGACACAGGAGATCCCCAGCCCACGTGCCTCACGAGCAGAAGCTTATCGACGTTACCAGCACCTGAACGATGGACCAGGGACTCAAGAAACCTCCCTGCTCCAAACCCAGAGTCAGAACCAGCCCCTGCAAAGCACCGAGCTCCCCAGAACCGCACACCCCCCTGCACTCAAAGCTCCCAGTTTGGCCACCCACCCTTTTTCTGGCCACAGAGGCACAACCCATACCAAACCCCAAAAGCCGTTACCCTCACGCACCCACACCCGGGCTCGTGCTGCTCGGGAGCTGCACACAAAGAGCCTCTGCCAGCCCCGCTGCCTCCCCAGCCCTTCCCCGTCAGGCTCACGAGCCCCAGCTGCACATCTCTGCCCACCCAGCCCTCCAAGCTCTCTCACTCGTTTCTCGGTACAGACCCTTCCCTTTCCCCTCCCCGGCTCGTCCCAGTGCCTGCAGGACAAGGCAAAGACCCGGGCACCGGCAGCGGGAGGGTGCTGTGCTCCTTTCTGAACTGCCAGGGATGCTGCGGGAGCGCCTGGGGCGGCGCGGGGGGTTCAGACCCAACTGGCTGGAGGGAGGTGGGCGCAGGCAGCCCGGCAGGTTGGCTCCTGCTGACGTTTGATGGGAGCTGGGACCCACCTCCAGCCATGGCCAGACACGATGCGTGGCACTTGCTCATCCCTTCTTACAGGCTTTGTGTGAACCTGACAAAGTCAATCTCCGTGTCAGCACCTCCCTGCACTTGCATCCCAGCTGTGGCTGCTGGAGCCACCTCCCCGGCATCGCGGCAGCCATCCTGGCTGTGGCTGCTGCCCAAACCCTGTCGGGGAGGCCATGGGGCGGCTGGGCCCCCCACCTGACAGCAGCTCAGCGGCGCGTCGGGGAGCCAAACGCTTTGACGTCACCCGCCAGGATGTGGCGAAGCACCTCGTGATGCTTCGTTGACTCAGAAGATGACAACCCTCCCTGGGACCAGCCGATGCACAATGGGGCTCTGGGGAAGGAGTGGCCCGTGGCTGCCCGGGCACTGGCCACAGCAGCGGAGCCAGCCAAGCCTGGGTACGCTCTCTCACTGCCGTGGCATTCACAAATATGACGTCTCTGGTCCATGGCCACCTCCCGTTTCCGGAAGATAACACCGTTTGAGTATTGTGAGCATACACTCCGACCTTATCTTCAGCAAACACTCCCAGGGCCCTGCAGAGCCATTTGAAGGAGCCGAAGCAGCAACGCAAACAGGCTCTCAGAAGCTGTTTGCTCCATCCCACCGTGAAGGGCTGAGCTCCAGAAAGCATCTTCCCCCGGCGCAGAGCCAGAGCGGCATGGCGAGGCTGGGCAGAGCTCCGTGCCGATCCCGTCTGCCCTAATAATAAAGCCACAAGCAGTCCCAGCAGCTTGCCGGTGGGGTTTCAGAGAGATGGTCGGACAGGGAGCGGGATGGGGCTGCGCCCAGCCAAACCTGGGGGCTCTGGGGATTCGGCTCCCTGCAGCCCTGCTGACCGCAGGGTGGCCGGCTCTGCTGGGGACAGGGACATTTCACCCATCTCTGTAAGGCTTTGTGCTGAACTGGAGGTGGACTTGGCATTGGGTATCTTTGCATCAAAAGCAATGTGGCCAGCAGGTCGAGGGAGGGGATTCTCCCCCTCTACACCACACTGGTGAGACCCCAACTGGAATACTGTGTCCAGCTCTCCGGCCCCCAACACAAGAAGGACATGGACCTGTTGGAGTGCGTCCAGAGGACGCCGTGAAGATGATTTGAGGGCTGGAGCAGCTCTGCTGCGAGGACAGGCTGAGAGAGTTGGGGTTGTTCAGCCTGGAGAAGAGAAGGCTCCGGGGAGACCTTAGAGCCCCTTCCAGTATCTGAAGGGCACCTACGGGAAAGCTGGGGAGGGACTTTTTAGCAGGGCCTGTTGCAATAGGACAAGGGGTAATGGCTTTAAACTAAACGAGGGGAGATTTAGACTACATATAAGGATGACAGTTTATACAATGAGGTGGTGAAACACTGGCCCAGGTTGCCCAGAGAAGTGGGAGATGCCCCATCCCTGGAAACATTCCAGGTCAGGTTGGACGGGGCTCTGAGCAACCTGATTTAGTTGAAGATGTCCGTGCCCATGGCAGGGGGTTGGACTAGATGGCTTTTAAAGGTTCTTTCCCACCCAAACCATTCTGGGATTCTATGATTCTATCTGGCCCTCAGGTGGTTTGGTGCTGGCAGGAGCCAGCATCAGTCGGGGGGGCTCAGCTTCCTCCCGACCCTCTTCATCCCTCCGTAAGTCTGCATGGAGACACTGCTCACACAAACCTCCCCGCCGCAACGTGGCTGCCTGCACCGACGCATGAGCACCCCCGACCCCCCTTTCTGCCCCAATGGCAGGCAGAACGGGAAGCGTGCACTCTGTGACAGCACGTCAACCATGCGAAACACCGGCTGTCCCACTTTCATCTCCAGACTCAAGCCCGCATCCATCGGCTGGGCAGTGCCGACTCCTCCGGGTGCACGGTTCAGGCTGGATAAGCGGCGATCACGGGGACGGTGTGTTTGTGAACACAGCGAATCGGAGTGAACAGGGCTCGCTCTGGTTTGGGTCTAGCTTTAGCGGTTGGATTAAAGCCAAGAGGAAAAGTCCAGGAGAGCTCTGGAGCGCAGGTCAGCTCCCCGTTACCTTGCCCTGGGCTCCTCTCTGGGGTTGGATGAACTGACCCTCAGTCCCATCGGTCGTGGGGCAGGAGCTCGGGCTGGCTCTGTGGTGGGGGGACTCAGGGCTGGGGCAGGTCCAGGCAGTGGCCGAGTTACCTGCAGCCTGCCATGTGGTCGGGGGAACCCGCTCCCGGCTCCTGTTCCAAAGGTCTCCTCCGCACCCTGCTCCTGGGATGAGCCACGGACCCTGTGCCAGGGCACGGCTGGTTTCCATTCCCAGCTCCAGCATGGTTCTTGGGCATGCCCTGCTGCCCCCCTGGGCCTCAGTTTCCCCTCTCATGGACATCAAGCTCTTTGCAGGGAGCTGCTCCACACCCCAGCCACAACCTGCCCCGAGCACCGTGCGGTGCGGGCTGACGCTGCTGCTGCCGGCACCGCTGCTCACCCAGCATGGCCGAGGGTGGAACCAGCCAACCTCTGCCCAGGCTGCTGGGGCTACTTCTGCTCCACAAGCCCGGCAGGAGAGGGGAATCTCTGCCTTGGGCAGGACAGGAGGGGGCAAGGAGAGCCCCCAGCTCCCAGCTGGGAAAGAGAGAGCATCTGGAGCCCAGGGCAGCCCAGCCAGCTGCATTCCAGCAACTCCCAGTGCAAATCTGGCTGCGCTCAGCTCACCCCATGCGGAACCAGCTCCGGTCCCCACAGCATCCTCCATTCCCAGGCAGCACCCAGGCAGCTGGGCTCTGTCACACTGATGGCACCCAAGAGCACCCAGCGTGGAGGGAGGGCGAGGGACACCCACAGGGCTCTCCTGGCACATTACCTGATGCTCACAGGAGAGGAGGGCGGCTGGTCCCGCAGGCCAAGTGCTGTGCAGGCTCCCTCCCACCCTGCCCGCTCAGCTGTGCTCCCCAGGGTGCCCTGGGGGACCCCGGCACCCTCGCCCGCTTGGCACTGGGGAGACTCAGGAAGGGGCTTGGGGACATTGGAGGACGCAGGGAAGGCAGACGTGACCGCAAATTGCTGGAGTTTGGGAAATGCTGCAGCCCCTGGGAGTTTGCAAGCGGTGGGGCGGCAGCCTCGGGGATCCGAGCGGGCTGCAGGCAGCGGGGGGGATCAGTGCAGCTCCATGGGGGGACCAAACCTCCCCCCAGGACAACCAGCCGGCTCCAATCCTGACTCAGACCAGCACACGGGGCTCCCAGGGGGTCTGGCCGCCCACTGAAGGGGGTTTGATCCTGCTGGGGGCTGAGCACCCTCAGCCATCCCTGGACCCAGCAATGGTTTCTTTGCACTGTGATGGGCTGAACCCACACCGGGATCCCTGCAGCCCCCCACGGCCCCCGGGGTCCCACTCTGGGCACCCCTGGGCTCAGCTGGTGGCTGTGGGCAGGATCCAGTGCCCGGACACCTTGGGAGAGGAGGGGAGGGGGGGGCAGAGCCTGCTGCAAGCACCTTTCTCAAACCAGCCAACAACCGGGGACACAGCTGGGAAAACCTGCACCAAGGAGCCCACAATGGCACCCCAATTCCCCCTCCCCATCCCAAAGCATGGTACCTCATGCTGGATTCGCACATCCCTGCCTCCCACCCCCCTCCCCGTCCCCCCTTACCTGGCTATGATCCTCTGGCTGGTGGGCGACTCCACCGTAGCGTAGTAGTGACTGTAGAGGAGCAGGGAAGATGTTAAACCCGCCAGGAGCAAAAGGCAGAGCCGTTTCCAGTGGGGGAACCCCATCCCAGGCACTTCAACCCCTGGAGCAGCACAGGCAAGCGGGAGCGTGGGAGCCCGCGCTGCCTGCACCGGGCACGCTGCCGTCCCACCGCTGTCTGCGAGGGGCCCTGCAAACTTCCCAGCCCCTCTCCTCTCCCAGCTCGGTGGGTGCGGACACCACTCCGGCCTGGCTCCGTCCTGTCCTGGGTGCCCAGCTGCACCTTGGAGCAGGCTGGGATATTCCTCCGGAGCGGTGGGAGGGAGGGTGTGAGCCAGAGGGAGGAGGCACCAGGCTGACTGGTTCAGACTTGCTGAGAAAAAAAGCACTTTTGAGCTGCTTTTTCTCCGAGCTGGGGATTAAACATTTACTCAGACCAGCAAGGAAATGCGCTTTTTTTTTTTT
>VYXH01011041.1:116834-150118 GCA_013397275.1 Burhinus bistriatus | reverse complement strand
TTTTTTTTTTTTTTTTGCGCCTCCTTTTCATGCCGCCCACCTACAGCTCACAAAGCACGGAGGATCCCCCTTTCTGTAACTTTCCTGTTCAGCTAAAACACGCGCTTCCACCGCCGGCTGCTTCACCACCAGCAGCGCACACAGCCCACGCCAACACCCGGCGACCCCACGGTGCAGCCCCTGCCGAGCGTGGCCGGAGGTGTCTGCTGTTTATTAGAAGTTTATCAGAAACTCCAGGCTCCGAAGTGAAGCCGGGCTCCAGCCTGGGGGTGCCCAAGAACAGCCCCACGGCACGTACCCGCGCCGAGCCACTTGCAGGCAAACCTTCCGCCGTGGGAGGAAATCCAGTGTCAAAAGAGAGAAGGGGGGAGGAAACACACTGGTGGGGTGCTGCCACCGGGTCCCTGCTCGCTTTCTGGCTGAGCAGATCGCTCCCCGACAACATGGTTTTGTACCAAAGGAAACCATTCAGCTCTTTGTGCCGAGTTCCACAAATGGTTTGGGCTGGGGGAAAGGAAAAATGGGTTTGGGGGCCTGGGGGGGGAAATCCGAATGAAGCATTTTGACATTTTCGGAAGGGAAGTGCTTCAGTATCTTTTTTGAAAGAGTATTGGGAGATTACTTCAGTTAAACTCATCTAAACAAAGAAAGCAGCCCTGCGAACTAAAGGATATGCATACCAAAATGTTTGTTACAGCGGGGGAAGGGACTCGGCAAGGAAAACACGAGTTTTCAGTCGATTTGCAGTGATTTTGGGGGGATTGGATTTTTAGGAAGTCACTAGACTCAGGAAGCAGCAGCATGGTGAGCCCTGCTGCATCCAAACCCTGCACCCACGGCCCCCTGAGCACCCACGACATGTCGCCCCAGGGTGTCACCCACCTCCCGTCCCTCCCCAAACACCCGCTGTCCTTATTCAGACCCAAAATCCCCCAGGGCCAAACCCCATCCCTGCTCCCGGGTCTCACCCGTGCGCCCCCAGGCCGGTATATTTTCCCCAACACTTCTTATCCCCCCTGGATCCAACCGCCCCCCCTTCCATTCCTCCTGCACAGACACGTTTCCAATGATGCTGCTTGTTCAAGGAAGGTAAATGCAAAAACCATTTCCTGTGGGTTTGCTTCAGTCTCCCCTTTGCTTGCATTACTGCAAGTCCCCCAGTTGCTGGCCCTGGTCCTCCAGCGGTTTTGGCTGTGCGGGGAGGGCACCGTGCCAGCATCCACAAAGCGCCCAGGTTGCATGGTTGGCAACGTCCTGGTGTGAACATGGGAGCAGGGCTGTGACCCCAGGCTGGCAGTGGTGGCAGCGGTGGCCTCGTCCCACTGGGAGACTGGACATTGTACTTGGGTCACCACGAGGGGATGGTGGCCAGACTGATTTGAAAGAAAACTTACTGGGAAGAAACCCTGCCGTTGTGCAGGCGCTGGGGAGCTGTGGCAGGTGGGCTTGGCTGGGCACGGAGCGTCTCACGGAAGGAGAGAGCAGACAAGAAGCAGGAGAGACAGGTCAGAGCATCATCGCTTGGATGTTCAGGGATGAAATCGGGTCTAAATCCCAGCTGGAGGTAAAACTACAAAAGAAGGGCAGGAAGAAGGGGTTAACACGTACCCTAGTAGCAAAATGCAGCTCAGAGAAAATGTGGGTGCACCGATGGAAGAATTTGATGCTTTTTGCCTCTGTGTCCACCAGCAAATCCTGTTCCCAGCCCCTGGGGGTACACGCACAGTCTGGGAGAGACTCAGGGCCAGCGGAGGGGGTACAAGAGTCTGGGGTCCTGCTCAAAGGTCCCACAGCCTGGAGCCTGTCCCCACCCAGCGTGACTCAGGGATCCCCCTTGTTCGCTCTGACCCGATGGATTTGCTCCTTGTGACCCAGCACCTTGGCTCATGTGCTCTTGACTCTGGCCCTTCGTCAATCACGGCTAATTATTACCAACCGTTCTGATAAGTCACAAGGGACATAGCGAGGCTTGGCCCTGGAGGTGGACGACCGATGGTCCGGAGCAAGTGGCCTGGAGAAAGTCAGGAATTTGCCATTCGGAGGCATTTATGGCCCAATTATGCAAACACGGTGGAGTGGCAGCTTCGGTGCATTTGCCCAGAGGCATGGAGGGTCTGGGTCCTTCACATTGCTCTCATCTCTCTGTTTCCATGATATATGGTTTTCTGCTCCTGGGTTTTTTTCAAAGGGGTGAAAATGAGATGCACAGTTCTTCATCTGCTCTACTTGTTTTGTGCTACAATGCATTTTGGCCCATGCCCCAAAATTAAGTAGTGCTTAATTTAGAAGTTAAATAAGTGTGAAAACCGTTTAGGATGATAGTTGCCAAATAAAGATTAGGAAAAGAACACAAAAGAAATTACAATGAAAACCAGCAAGTATCATTTTTAGCCTGGGCTTTCTATTCCAGTGATTACTTCTTGGAAACAAAACCCAAGCCATCCACATGGCTAGAGAGAACAAGAGGAAAATAAGCACATTTTGCACCAGCTGGCTGTTGGCCACAAGTTGGTGGAGGAAAGTCTTGCGGTCTTTGCTATGACGGACTGTCCAGCTGGGAGAAAAAGATCTCCAAAAATCTCCTGGAGGGTTTATGTATCCCAATTTGCTCAGCACAGGTCAGAGGTGCATTTAAGAAAGTGCCAAAAATCTGCTCGTAAGAAATTTCCCTGAAATGCAAAGTCTGGACCTAGGAACACGTTGCTGTGTCAGCCCTGCTGGAGAACGTGGGGCCATATGGCTGCCTGCGGAGGCAAGGCCATCGCATCATGAAAAATTCGTCAGCAGATGTCTCGGGAGGCTGACGCACAGCCCCTTCCCGCTGGGGCGGGGAGAGCAGCGAGAGCATGCCTCGGCCAAACCTCCTCTCGCCAGGTCCCCCGCAGAAACGGGGTCAGGCAAAGCACCTGCCCGCACTAACACTGCCTGGGCACTGCTGTGGATGCTCCCGCACGGTCTGTGCTTAGATTTTTAGGTGTTACTGCAACCAACGTCAGGAGGTGAGCGGGGAAGCGACCGCACGGAGGATGCTTGGGCATGGAGACGCCAGCGCCCACGTGACGGCAGTGCGGTGGCAGCACTCAGCTGCGGGTCCAGAGATGCTCAGCGTCACCCCATGGCAACTGCAGCCCCGAGTGCTGGGCTCTGCCTTTCCGCCCTGGGCACAACCCCGTGCTGCGGGTTCAGAAAGGGGCTCGGGGATGGCAGCTGTGCAGTAAAACTGAGCTGATGGACCCCATCTTTGTGCCATTCTGGTGGGACATGGCCCGTTGAGGAAACCCACCCTTTAGTCCCCTCCTGCTCCTTGCAAAAGCAGGAAGATTGTGGGGACAAGCCATGGGCTGGGGTGGCAGGTCGGGATGTCACATGCAGTGGCAGGACATGGCTTACGTTGGCTGGCTCCCCTCGGCGCTGCTGGTGCTCAGCCTGGCTCTTATCGCAGAGACGTCTGTGCACGGCAGAGCCGTTGGTCAGCCCTAGACACCATTGACCCGGACCAAGATAAGCTGAACACACAGTCCGAAGGCCATCCCCTCCCCACCAGTCATGAGGCAACCTGGGAGGCTCTGGGTTATGCCCTGGAGGGGTGCAGAGCTGGGAAACATCTTTTAGAAATCAGGGTGACATAACACAAACACCTGCCTTCCTCTCTCTTGGCTGTTTTGAATGGGGCAGGGCAGACGTGGACTGATCCTGCCCTGTTCTCAGCAGGGCAGACATCCCTGAGCTCTGCTGAAACAGGGGAGCCTCAAAGCCACGGGGCCAGGCTCTGTCCCCAAAGCACAAAACTGGGGAGAGGGGACACCGTCTCTGACTGTGGGCTGGTGCCAGCCCCTTGTCCGCCTGTGCGGTCCCCACCTGATGTGGTATGGCTGCCATGGGAGGGATGGAGAGAGCCTTGGGATGTTCCCAGGACTCAGCAAGTGTCTTTCCAGGATTTACTACCCTGAAGGCTAGGTCAAGCCAAGCTGGGAAAGCCCTGCAGCACCCAGGGTCCTGCTGCCCAGCCTGGCAGAGAAGCCCAGTCTACCACAGCTCCTTGGTGTGGGAACCAGAGGCTGCTGCACCCCCTGGAGCTGTTTGCCTGTAGGGCTCTGCCCCACACCCGGAGATCACTGCTCGCTGCAGGGGAGGCCCTCGGAGGTCACCTGGTGGTTTTTGCACAACAAAGCCATGGGCTGCTCCTTTATCTTTTTCTCCCTCCCCTATTATCAATAGTTTTTCTGGTCCAACTGGATTTCCCTGCTGCCACATCCCCAACACAGAAAGAAGGTCCACACAGCACAGCCGAGGTGAGGAGGGTGAGCCTCCCCACCCTTGTGCACTGAGGACCTGCCCCAAACCGCTCTCCACTTGGGAAACGTAAATAGCATCTGGTTAGTCACCAGTATAGAGGTTTTTGTGCTGACCTGGAGCCAGCACACACCACTGCTATACTCCCACGGCACCCAGTCCACCACGGCTGCTTGAAAGCGATGCATCCGGAGGAAGCCCCTTGCTCCGTGCCGGGAACCCAGGAACTGGTGTCCAGCTCTGCCTGGCTGTGCCTTGGTTTCTTGCCTCGGAACGAGAGAGACAGAAGTGACAATCTGGATGTGCCACCATGGCACAAGGCTGCCTTGGAGCCATGTGTGGCACACGCAATGGCTCCTTCTGGCATCTGGTTGGGTTTGGTCTTGGCTGCCAGATCTAGCAGGCACCCTAAGCCCCAGGACATGGTGCAGAGCCCCTCTCCTCCCCATTCAGCCCAACCTTTCAGGCTCTGGAGAGCAGGGTTGGGCTGGCCACGAGCAGGGATGAGATGGGCTCTGCACTGCCCGCTCATCCCCAAGGCGCATCCCATCCCCTAGCCCAGCAAGTCCCATCCATCCGCTTCCTCCAGCTTCGGCCCCAGCCCCAATGGAGCAGCTACGTGCCTGCGAACACACAGGAGGACATGGTCCCTGCTTCTTTCTGCTAGACAGGTGAGCAGTCACACCGCAAAAGGGGAAGAGCTGGAAATCAAACAAAAGATTCGAAGCCCTGCCAGGAAAATGACACCACAAGAGCTCCTGGGTGACAAGTGGATTTGTTTCCCGCAACCTGGCAGGGAATATTTAGAGGCTGTTAACTCCAGGGGAATCCAGGGAGGAGTCAGGCACGACTGTACTATCGGCTTATGGTACTCACCGACGCCTTTGCAAAAAAGCTGACTCTACGGCAGCTTCCAGGCACGCTGAAGCACAGTCATGTATTTCTTCCTCAAATCAGACATCTCTGTTTAAATCTGGCAGACCCCGGAACTCCTGGCTGGCAGCAGGGAAGGACGCTGGTGGTCGCTGGCACTGGGTATCGTGCCCACGCACAAGGAGTCACCGCTGTGCCTGAGACATCTCTCAGGATGCCAGACCTGATCCTGCCTGTGCTGCCTCCAGTGCTGTGCCTTGTTGCACCAGCCAAGGCTGCACCTCTGCATGCACTTTGAGCTGTGAGGGTGGCACTTGCACGTACCAAACCTCTTCTGTGCACGTCCCCATGTACCCCAAGGAGCTCCTGGGCCATAAACCCTACGGGCAGGCGGTCGTCACAAAGTGAGGGATGCTGGGGGACAACAGTCTGGTACAACGTGGGCAACTGCAGGGCTGTGCATGGCACTGGGACATGGCCTGTGCCAAACCTGGATGTGCCAGACATGGCACGATGCTGACAGGTCCCTTAACAGGAGCTGCCACCTTGTGGTACTGGGACAATGCTGCTGGCCTGCCAGCCACGAGGACCTGGATAGGGACATTTGGGGTGGCCCCGCACCATGGCACTGACTGCTCAGCCGTGCTGGGGAGGCTGGGGCTACTCCGGCACAGCCTGGCATTGCTGCTTTCGCCCTGGGACACACAACCAGCTGAGGGACTCACCCAAGCCCTGGATCCTGGCTCTTGCCAAGGCTGCTCCGGCTGTAGCTGCCCTCCACAGGTTTTGCTACACTAGTTTGTGCCAGACTAGAATTTGGCTGGGAAATGCCACCTCTAAACCCTCTCGACTTCCCGTGGCCACTCTGGACTTGATACCGCAAGGTCAGATGGCTCTGGTGAGAAGCAGCTGGACCTGTGCTCCAGAGGATGTGTCCCAGTGTGCGCCGCACCTCAGCCAGCCCATGGTGGGATGGGATGCCGTGGTGCAGGGAGGACAGGAGCAAAGTGAAGAGGCGAAGGGGACCATCAGGTCAGAGCTGCTTTTCTGGGGCCAGAGAGGACATGGTTTAGAGCTTGCTGGGAAACTCCAGACCCCAGCAAAGGGACTTCTCCAGCCAAGATTATCCCTGATAACACCGAACTATGTTAGCTGTGCTGAGAGCCTGGAGGGAACAGGCTCTGCTGGTGGAGAAAGCCTCCTGGGAAGTTTCATTCCCTTGACTTTGGGAAGCCTCAGCTGCAAAGAGGAGCTGCGTGCTGGGGGAAAGCAGGGGCTGGGGACTGCCAGCCCATCTCCAAAGCTTCCTCCTCGCCCACCCCAGTCCTCTCGCTCAGCGGGACCCAGGCCCATCCTGCTTCCCAGAAGAGAGGAAAACAAAAGAGGAGGAGGGGGAAGGAAAGGGTCGAAGAGAAACTTCTTCCAACTTCTCGGGAAGAGAAAAGCCCTATTCAGGCAGGAAGAATACCCGTGCGGAGCTGGTCACTAAGCAACCCACAGCAATTCGGTACAGCCTGACGCACCGGCAAGGAACAAAGCTGTCTCGCTGCCCACCGAGAGCCCAGCCGGCCGAGTGCCAGGCAGGGAGAGCCTGCAGGGCCTGGGGACAGAGGACACCAGCTATGCACAGCCACCGCGAGGGGCAGAGACAGCCAGTGGGGTCCAGAGCTCCTGGGTACAGGAGTTTGTCCTCGGTCGGCTCTGGAGGGTGACTAGCCTCCATCGGGCTACCCCTTCACAGGGAGGCCATGTGCTGCTCAGGAAGGATTTCTGGTCTGCTCCAACGCCCGTGGCTCCCTATGGGTCTGGTGTTCACATGGGGCTACATACATCATTCCCAACAGAGGCACTGTGCATTTCGGATAACTCCCTGCTCCCATGGACACTGTGGGGCTTGTATGGGCAGAGCAGCCAAACTCAGGCTACACCCTCTTCCAGATAAGCTGAATTCTTCATGTAGTTTATCAATGTGGGGGGCTGTTCTTTGCAAACAAGCTTAGTGAGACATGAGAAACTGCTTGGCCTCTCCCCAGCACATGTTAAAAAGGGACAAAGGAAATCGGGCCCAGCAAACCCTGCTGACAATTCCTGCTGAAATGCCTCCCTCGGAGCCCGGGGGTTCCCTGGAGACACTCCTGCCCCCAACAGAAATGCTGCACAAAAGGAAAACCGCTTGCAGCCAGAGCAGGTCCACTGGGACCAGTCAGTGTGCAGCTGGGCCCCAGTCCAGAGCCTGATGAGCCCAGGTAGATGGGCTGGACCTGCCTGGATACTGGAAATGGCCTTTTGCCTGTGTAGTGTCACGGGGAAAACATCCAGCCCTCCATGCATTTGTCTCCAGCATTTGATATGCCCAGAGAGCAGTTGCTGGGATAAGGACAAACTCTCCAGGTGTTTACCCACTTCCTCAGGGAGCTGTTTGGCCAGATCTGACCCCCACCACCACCATAGCAAGGTGAACAAGTAGGGGATGCTCAGGTGTGTCCACACAAGTTGCAGAGCACCTGCAGATGGAGGTATTCTCGTTAACATTCAGTCCTGCCCTTTCCTGGTTTCATCATCCACTATCTCAGCCTTTAAGCAACTGCTTTGGACACATGCTAAATAACCACATCCCACAGGGCTGCAATGAAAAAATCAGCTTGGCCAAAGCAGTGCCATTTATTTTATCTATTTATTCACATGTCCTGCAGCCAGGGGAGCCCCAGAGCAAAAGGCACCAAGTCTGTCATGCCTGCTGCACCATGGAGAGCATTTACCTGCCCTTGAGCTGATGGTGGTGCTCCTTCAGAGGTGTCATGATGAGGCCACACCGGGAAGCAGAAGTGAGACTCATCCTCTCTCATATTAGTCACCCGGAAATGTCCAGTCCATCCTTTTCATCTGCAGGGAGCAGAGTGGAGCAGCACCTCCAGGAATTAAGTCAACCTGAGAGAGGGTCTGCGTGTCCACCTCCATCCACTGACTGCAGAGGGAGCTTCCCTTAGACAATACACTCAGCTCCCAAGATAGGCACCACTAACGGAGAGGATCCACCCAGAACAGAAGGAGCCCCAGCCTGAGGAGCATCTCCTTTCAAAGAGAGAAAACCTGGATGAAGATGCAGGACACTGGATCATATGCTACCCAGATCCATCCTGGATTCTTCTCTCCCAATACCCGTGCCTACAACCATCAACAACAGTCTTGCAGCATAGCCAGGTGGGATCTTGGTGTGCTGTGTTTTCTTGCTATTCTTCTGGTCTGTAGTACTTGCACATTTGTAGAAATGTTGTGAGAGAACAGAAGTGCTGAAAGAGGGAAATATCTTTGTGGGGATGAAATGTGCCTGGAAGTCCAGAGCTAACCTTGGCTCTGGTGGTCCTCTTCTGTTCCCAGTGAGGTGGTGTTGTGACTTCCCAGGCAATGGCCCTTGCCACGCAATCAGGATCTCTGGTAAAGCTTCATGATATTCTCGTCATGAAGCTTTTTCCACACCTGCTTCTCCAGGTTGAAGTCGTGGTTAGTGTAGAAAATCAGAGGTTTCCAGTCCTTGTCATAGTAGTGATCTGAGTACTTCTTGTGACCCTCCGTGATGTAGCCATAGGCACTCACCTGGGAAAGATGGAGGCCTCACTGGGAAGAGGTACCAAGGATGGAGGGAGCTAAGTGAAATACAAGAGAGACAGCTCCCAAACAGGGAGGGAGCACAGGACAGGAATGCCAGTCAGGGCTCCTCTGAGTGACCCTGCATGGGGGTCCAGAAGGTTTTCAGGCCACAGCAGGCTTCACAACCTCTACGTGAGCTATTCTGGGGCTGTTTCTCTTGTCTTCAACCTGCTGCTTCACAGCTGACAAGAACCCATATACCCTCAAGGCAGATGTTAGGCAGGGTTGGAGCCACCCCTGCTCTGCCCTGTCATCCTATATCCCTTCCAGACCGTGCTGTGTGCAAGAATCATCATGCCCTTACCCGGTCACAGAGATGGAGGGCAGTCAGCAGCAGGAAGGCCCCTGTTGTGGGCCTGTACAGCCGCCAGTAGGGCTTTTCCAGAGTTTTAGATTTTAAAAACCTGCAGCAGGACAGAAGAAAGCAGAGAGCAGTTGCTGGGTGTGGTGGTTCAAGCTGGGCACACCTTGTGCCCCTGTGGCCTGTGTGGCATCTCCTCCCTCCTTGCAGCCGTTTGTGGCCATTTCAGACAAGCCATGGGTCTGCCCGCACGTGTGGGTACCGCTGCGTGCTCAGTAAAGCACAAGGCCAGCCCAGAATGCTCCATCACCTGTGCTGCAACCTATGCCCAGCTCTGCCCCTGCTTTATGGAAGTGGTAGGTCTTGAGGAAATGGGGATAAAGAGGGGATGGATTAAAGGATCTAGTACGTTAAAGCCCACTCTTAAATCTGTCCTTTGCCTCACAGGGCAGAAATGGCTTTGAAGCTCCCTGGTATGTCCTGCTCCTCATCCACATTTAGGAGTGAAACAAGACATAGGAAAGGTGCAGAGGAGGGTCACAAAACTCACTAGGAACTGCAGTATTTTATGCCAGCAGTTGTTAGGAAGGTAGGAGCCCACAGCAGGAAAAAACAGCATTCTAGCCCTGTTGGTCTTGGAAAGGACCCAAGCCAGAGGGGAGACGGCAGAGCAAGCAGGGAGGTGCAAGCCATCTGGCACTGCGTTTGCCTTCTCTCAAGGAGACCAAAGGGTAAACACAGCCAAAGCAAGGCACAACAGGAGCTCTTCTTCCTACATCTCCTGGTCACGTGTGGCCCACGACTGGCACATCCTACAGTGACAGTGTCCAGCAGGATTAGAGAGGCAACGAAAAGCAGCCAGGCCAGGCAAATGGGATAACTGAAGGAGCACCTATTATCACGTCTGAGGGCACAAACAACCCCCTAAGTCAAGAAGGGATCTCGAGAGACAAGAGCTGTTACAGAGCCTTCCTCCAAGGTGCTAAGCAATAAGGAACACGAGAGGTTGGTCCTGAACTAGATCAACTGTTCTGGCATTGTGACAACACTCTTCCCATATCTAAAGTTGCCATTTGCCCAGGATCTCTTCTGGATGCAGAAAGCCAAACTGTCCGACGGATGTTGTTTCTCCAGCTCACCGATGCTGGATGTCTACCCACCACTAACATCCCACTGACTGCACACTGATGAAGCTTACCCCCGATCTGCTGGTGTGGCTAAACTGCAGTTGCAAGGCAGTGAGCTGGGAGGGTAGAGCCCAGAGACAGACAGGGATGGTGCTGGCCAGAAAAAATAAGCCCGTTAGAGCACATAACCCCCAGCTCACCTGTTTTTCATGTATCTGAGGAAATCAGGGTGAACCACCAGATATTTGTCCATCACGAAATCTTCACCGAATCTCTCCCGGGGCCTCTGCCTAAGGACAGGAATGGGGAGACTCAGGACAAGCTCCTGTATTTCATCACAGCTGGAAAGCATCAGCCCTGATGCACTTGGCGATAAGAGGAGAACCACAAACACTGTTAAATTATTCTGCAACACTTCCCAGATTATGACAAAGCCTCCGTAACCTGTGTGCATTGCAGAGGAAGAGATCAGAGAGGAGATGCGACAACAGGAGACAGGAGTATCACAAGCGTGTGCGTGGATAGACAAGTATTGGTGAAACCAGGCCTTCACCCATAAGTAGGCCACCACGTACAGACACCAGACCAGACAACAGCATGTGTTCATCCCAGAGGACCACAAAGCTTTCTCCAAGCTCTGGCCACACGTCATTGAAATCAGCTACTCCTGGGAAGGAGGTGTATTCGTTACAGCAGTGCTCAGAGCTGGGAAGGAAATAAGATAATTCTCCAGATAAACCTGCAAGGGGAGGGAGGCTTTAACCTGGCTTTACCCTGACCTGCACTTCAGCAGGGCTGAGCACTGTGGAGAGGAAGAGGGCACAGCAGAGAGCTCCAAACCAAAGGATGTAGAGATGGGGCCAGTTTGTTTTACCCATAGTCATTCAAGAATCCTTTCCTGATGTCCTTGTTCAGCAGAAGAGCCTTCAGCCACTCATAGTCTCTAGCTCCCTCCAGGAAGTGAATGTATCTGACATGCTAAGAAAACAAGTGAGCATTAACGAACAGCACAAGAGAGACACATCCTTTAAAAAGAAAAATCAAGGTATCTAGGCTCACTGAGTTTCTCAGACTGAGTTTCTTCGGTCTGCAGCTTGTAACTATCCCACAGAAGCAGCATGGAGATAACACCTAATGTGCAGCTACTTCTACACGCCAAAGGGCTGGGGTGGGACTGACGCAGCTTGCCACCGCAAGTACTCCAAGCCAAGCCAACGCAGGTTCCCTCACGAAGGGTAATGCTAAAGTGTTAGCTCAGCCCCTTTGCTCCTCATGCATGGCAAGACCAGAACTGAAGGCCACAGACTAACAGCATCCCATCAAACTACGCATGCATACAGCGTGGGCCTGACTTACTTTTCCCCGTGGGATGTTGCTGAACCCTCTGTGTCCCAAGATCTGGAGAGAGGACACCAGGGAGTAGGCTGTGAATCCATAAAAGGAGGTTTTTGTTCCCACATCTTTTTCATAACCTTTGATTACAGCCCCGCTCACCCTAGCCATGGAAATCAAACAGAGGAGCAGAGTTAGCAGGTGACCTTTGAAAACCCTCGCATCCATGTTCATAACAGGAAAAAACAGCATTAGTCTGGAGGAAGGGAAGATTAGGCCCATTTGAGCTACACCTCTCGATCTGCAGGACAGCCACTTCCCCTTGCTTTGGAGATGGCTCTTTATGGCTCATCTGTGAACCCAGGCTCTTCCTGGGTGTTTACGAACTTTCCAATTCCTTTTTTGGTCTTCATCTCCTCCTGCCATCAGTTATTTTGGCACGTCAGAGTCAGCGCAATACTAGAAGATGTGAAGTTATCCAGCCGTAATTATCTGCTAGCCAGAATAAGCTAGTTTTGTATCTTCTAAGACAGAAGCTTGCCTTACCGGAAGACGTAGTCATGGGAGTCAATCTCTTGGCCCATCCCAGAGTTATTCAGTATTCCTCCATTCCCCACGACAGCACAGCTGATGCATGTCGGCATGCTGCTGTTGCTGTTGGCCAGGAGCAGCTGCTGGTGGGGATTTGGGGGCAGCAGGGACATGACCTCCTCCACTACTGTGAAGCAAACATGGTGGAGAGTTAGCACCAAAAGCCTTCGGGATGGACACAGTGAAACCACCACAGTTTCCACCATGAGATCCACCTAGCCTGATGCCTTTGACATGGAGATGCTGCAAACCTCCATCTGCTCAACATAAGGTTCCTGTTGGGAGTTTGATGGTCCCATCCTGACATGCCCTGAGGGACTCACGTGAATAATTCAGCTCCATGAAGCCATACGGAGGTGCAAAATGCTCCAGGCGGTCCCACTCACTGTCATTGAAGTATCTCTTGTCTGTGAAGAGCATGATGTTGGGCAGGAAAAGATCCTGCAGCCAGTCAGACTTGGCAGCTTTGGTCTTCACCGATTCAGAGCAAGTCTTGAAAAACAAAAAGAAAACAATAAGGGCCGATTAGCAGGGAGCTGATAAAGTGCTTGTGTGCCTGTGTATGAGAGTATCGGAAAGAAGCATAGAAACTCCAGTGGTACATCGTCCATTCCCTTCAGCGTCCCCATCACCATGTACGTGAGGCATCATTTCAACACTACGTCAATAACTAGCTGGTGGAAAGTCACCTACAAGGAAGCCAGGGCGACTGCAGGTCTCTGAGCCTTTCCTCTGCAGAACAACAGGCCTGCAATGCTCACATGTTTTACTGGCTTTGGCCCTCAATAACTGATGCAAATTAATATCTGTAATAGCTCTGACCTAAACATACCAAAACAGGGCAGCAGTCCCTGTTGGCAATGCACCTCACGAGGTCCTGGCCTCAGACTGCACATGAACAAACACACTGAGGAACACGTGAGATCAGATCACCATTATCACCCCCTTTAAAGATAAGGAAAAGCATGCAAACCACTTGTTCAACATCATAAATGAATCACAGAGAAGCGTGCGACTGAGAAGGGAATCCAAGCCAGCTTATCCTCTCTAAAAAGAGGGGTTTCATTGCAGCTGGCACGAGCTAGGCTGTGTGTGCGGGTGGAGAGCAAACAACTCCACTGCGCTGGATTTTCCACTGAGTCGATTTGGGCTTAGACATCTTCCCCAAATACCTACTGCAATACCTACCAAGAGACAGAACAGGAGACCAAGTGGAGCCCCGCATGCCCAGCTCAAATCCCCAGCAATGACCAGACTGCGTTGCCAAAGCCTCGCTGCGTACTCCACAGCTGAGCTGGGCTCTCTGCTACGGGTGAGGATGACAACCCAGTCCCAGCCTGAGGAGACAGCCCTGGTTCTGCCTGTCACAACAGGAGTGCGACCAGAATAACATTGTGGAGGGTTTCATGTTGGCATCATTTCACTCGCAGCACATTTCATGTCCAGGGACGGGGACATTCCCTTCCTGCTCAAGCTGTACTTTGTACTGTCCAAGGCTTGGTACTTCTTGTGCCTCCACAGCTAGACTGGATCAGTACCAGAGGAACTAGGGAAAAGTCTGATCATGTAGGAAATGAAGGAGGTGGGAGTGCTTCTAGTCACCCCCTCTTTTCTGCAGAATCAGAGATCAGGTTTGGGAGCGAGACCCAACATGTGACCCATCCACGTTTTCACTAAGGACCCTTTTGCGTGCATTTTCTCCTCTTTTCCCCACTGAGGAAGGGTCTTCCCCACTGTCTCAGCTGTTCTGCACACTCGGATGTTCTGCAGCCCCGGTTACAGTGGAGGATGTTCTCAGCTTCCTGCTGTGAACTGTTGTCTCACATTTCTCTGCCAGCTCCTGCTCTGCACTTCTCAGATATGTGCTCTGCAGCTCATCAGATGAGAAGACAGGAGCACCTGGCAGTCAACGAGCAGGATCCTGGGTGACCCCACTGTACCCACAGGCGGTAACACTGGGCAGGAGGGGTGAGGTACTGTCTCACGTGGCATACGCACTCTTAGCCACGTAATTCGCCCACTCCCATTTGTATTCTGGGTGCCTTGAGACCACGGGGAGCCCAGGAAGAAGGATGCGCATCCTGCACCAGATTGGATCATCTGCCAGGCCCTTCTGCTGTGACTCAGTCAGGCTGGGCCAGTGCATGAGCTCAAGCGTTTAACAGCCAAGTTCCACATTTAATAGTCACAGATCTTTGGATAACAGAGGTATCTTTGGGGCCAGCTGCTCCTCTCAAGCGGCTCAATGCCGCGCTGAACAGCACAGCCCATCAGCAAAAGAATGACTCGCAGTGCCAAAAGGGGCAACACGGAACAACATCAAAATACCACAAGGGAGAGAGAACTCAAAAGTAAAACATCAAAATAATAAAACTCACCCTAGGATTTTTTATCAGCCCAGTTCATCTCTGGGATACCTCTGCTCTCTGCATGTCTCCCAGGGCACCCTGGGGTTGGGGAATGGGATTAATTTTTTCCAAGAGTAGCCCGTGCTCCACCAGGAGAGGTCTGAGCAGAACAACACAGTGCCTGCAGCCCTGACAGTCCCCTGGAGCAACATCTACGTTCCCCCTAACGCCACCAAAACTTTACATGGCAACGGTGAAAGACTGCAGCACTGAGACTTTAAACAGGCAAATGGCTCATCTAAGGGCACTGAGCTAGAACAGGCGCTCCTGTCCTCTGCTCCCTTGCTTACACCTTCCCTCCTCCCTGAGCAGACGAGCAGTGTGTAAAGGCCACTTACACCCAGGTATAAAGACATTCCTCACTCTAGAGAGGGTTACCCGTCTGCCCAAGTCTTCCAGCAACAGGGGTGCCAGAGAAAACTTCTCTGGGTAAGCTTTACAAAGGGCTACCAGCATAAGACGGGGGACAGAGACAGTATTGTGCACCACAACCTGCCCCATCTGCTTGCTGAGAACTTTGCTATGGTTTATAACTTTCCTAAGGGCCCTGTTCCTGGACCCGAGTAATTATGAGATGCTCAAGCTTAATTTTAAATTAGTTCCAAACCCTCATAGCTACAAAGGAAAGGTCAAAAATATGGTCAGAAGAAAAGTTCAGTGCAAAACAGAGAAGAAAGAGACATGTTTTCAGTTCCATGGCTGTTAAGACAACCTGACAGTGGGCACCAGACTTAACGTTTCGGAAGATCACATCAGTAATATGACGTACACGGGCAGAGGTGATCATGAGTACTAATCTACAGAACAACACTCCCAACAAACAGGATCTGTAAGAAAACTTTGAAGCTGTAGCTGTGCAAGTGCTGCTGCCCTGACAGGTACAACTTTATCATCTGAGATTCTCATCTTCACCTCTACCAAAATACCTGTGCTGACCTGGCCTACAGTTGTTCCTATCGAACAATGAGCAACAAAACAAGACTAGTTGAATGCCAGAGCTGTTATGAATTATTTGCTCTGCTGTGATGATGGTTCAATGCATAGCAAGAAAATCCTAGACAGCAACCCAATGTGCTGGGACCATCTGAGTCGTGGAGCTCTGAAGGGGTAAAGAATCTGCTTGCTCACTATGAGTGTGTACATACAGGGTGGAAAAGGTGAATTGGCAACACCTGGGAAAGACTCTCCTCTCGTTGATAATAAACCACAAGAACAGTAAAAACGTTACTTTTTAACCATCATTTCTCCAATGGGGCACACATACACATAGTTGAATTTTCGCCAATATTGACAGAAAACCTTAAAGATGGGAAAGGTCCCCGCCCTACTGTCTCCAAAAAGCAGGCAGGTACATGCTTATCAATCCTCATCTAACCCCCTTTTCTTTGACCTTATTTTGACTTTAATACAAGCAAATAACAAAGCCTCCATTCCTGCGCACTGAGACCCTCATCATCACTGCCAGCGTCATTTTGCACAAGCGTCACTGCTGCCCCACCGCTGCCAAAGCTTTTGGCTTGCTTTGGTAGGTACGTGCTTGGGTGAACAGGCAGACGGAGGCATTCCTATTCCTGTTCCCTCACCATGACCCTGCTTGTTTTCTTTAGCTGGGCTGCATAAAACAAAGATCAAGGCAAATCTGGGGATTGTAAACCTCAGACTTCGTAGGAATGCAAATGTTCAGTTTCCCAAGAGATCGGGTGAGAAATGGGACACCTGTATGAAGATCGCCATTTAGTGGCAGACACCTAATGCCTGCCCGTAGGCATTGCAAGACTAGATGTGACTCAACTCACCTTAGGGTGCCACGGTTCAGGGAACATAGACACTGGATTGTGTGCCTAAGTCCCCTATGCAATATAGCAAGGCACCTAAGAATGGGACCACCTTGTATCACATCTATAAGGAGAGATATTTTCTCCAGCTTCAGATGCACCTGAGCTCCAGAAAGGGCTGCTCAGGCTGACTTTCAAAGGAACCCATGGAAATGCGTGCAATTACCATAGTTCCCATACTGAAGCATGGTGGAGGACTGGCCAGGCTAATTGAGTTGTACATATAGGTTTCCCTCACTGGGTCCCAGCAGCATCTGCATATACCAGTGAGTTGACCTACCAGCTTGGAGATCATTCTCGACTGCAAAGGGCACACATGCCCAGGGGACAGCAGACAAGAAGGTCAACAGGGAGGCATCATTCTTGGCTAACTCGCACAGTGATCACACCTACCGATGGTGGAGATGAGTTGTCCAGCAGGTACTTGTCCTCAAAATCCCACCGCGGCTCCGACTTGAAATCAGCAGCCCTCAGTTTCTTCTTTTCTGTCACTGCAGCAGCCTGAGGAACAGATCTTAGAGTTTTCTCTGGTGCAGGAGGTTCTTTTGACTTTGTTTGGTCTTTGGATATGTTGTTTTCATGAGCTCCCTTCACCCCAGAGGATGGTTTCGCTGTTGCCTTCTCCTTGGCTCCATCCACCCTGGGAAGTGGTTTCACTATTGTCTTTTCCTTGGCTTCTTCCACCCCTGGGGCTGGTCTCACTATTGTTTTCTCCTTGTTTCCCTGCACCCTAGGGGCTGTTTTCACTGTTGTCTTCTTGATTCCCTCCAACCTGGGGGGTGGTTTCACAGTCATGTTCTCCTTGGCTTCCTCCACCCTGGCAACTGGTTTTGTCTTTTTCTTCTGCTCTTCCTTTCCTTCCCATCTTGGTGTCCTCTCAACCATATCTTGTTTGAGTCTTGTGATGTCTCTCCCTGAAGTCACCTTTAAAAAGCTCCTTGAGTTCCCATTATCGGAATAATTTAAACCCTGTTGCTCTTGGGTGTCCATTTGGAGCATGTCTGGGGCACGCTGGAAAATGCTCAATTGCCTGAATGCAATCAAAGGAAAAGCAGACACATCACATACACTTTCCACTTAACACTGAACACCTTCCAGCCCATTTCTAGTGCTCTTGACTCTGAGCCCCTCTCTGTGCTTCAGAGCAACTGCTGCATATGACCACCACACTCAGAGGACTTGTCTTGGCAACTGCCGCTGAGCTTCTGCAGGATGCTGTATGAATTCAACTTCGTTCCCAACTTCACCACCAAAGTGTCATTCAACTTCCCACACCATTCTGGCCTGAATACTGCTTATCTCCCCACTAAGCAAATCCCAGAGGCTCCACACTCCTCTTCAGCACTTGGCTCATGGAACGTCCTCACTGGCAGTAACTGCAAACCAGCACAGAGCAGCTCTGCCTTGTGCTGGGCAGGACCCCTGGCAATGTCCCCAGAGCCCTGCAGGACTGTTTTGGAGATCCTGAGTTCAGGACATGGCACACACCACGGAGGCAGCCATCTGGCTCTCTTCTTTGCCAGCAGAGCCAAGTGCTTCAGCGACTGAGCATGAAGATCTCCCAGAATTCAGTAAGGGAAGCCTAATAAGAAGTGAAACTCACTCTTTTACCATATATCACTTCTTGAGAATTTGGGGCCACAAGGCACTTTTTCCTCTCCTCTTCCCCCGTAGCCAGCTAATGCAATGGCATCACACAGCACCCGGCAGGTACCCATGTCTTAAGACAGGCACTTTGAAGCTCTTAAAATACACTCTGAAGCTTAAAAATGTAAAATCTCCGCATTTTCAGTGATCGCCTCTAATCTCGCAGCTGCCTTGTCACCTGATTCAGAGGCACAGGCAGGTACAAGGATATCACAGGAGGATACAGCTGCCAACGGCAGAAGAGCCACCTGTACCGAGACTGGGCTGAAACCCAGAAAATAAAAATAATCAAGGCAGCAGTGGTGGGGTTTTGTCCCAAACATTCATCCTTATCTGCACCTGGCAGGAGAGTGGAACAGGAAAAAGGAAGGTGAAAAATTTCTGCAGCTGAGCTTTTGTGTACAGCAAAGCTTTTCAGGATAAACCAGCATAGTCGTGGCAGTCTCATTTCACATTTACATTCACCCTTTGCACGAGACATTTGTTTCAGAGAGCTGTGGATTGCTTCCGAGGTGATAAATGGGGAAAAAAGCACCTCTGCAGACAGCAGGCTGTAGGTAACAGTTCAATTGCTGCTGAAGCCTCAGAGTGGTATGGCATTCATTAAAGTGACTAGGAAATTATCAACTAAGGAAGCTTTTAAAAATCATTTTCTATCGGATAAATACTTGAACCTTTCCAATGCTATTTTTAAGAAAAAGAGGTTGCGGTAAATGGCCTGTCAGCTCTTCCTCTGCCTCCTCTCATAATCATTAGCCAGTTTCAACCAAGTACGCAGCACTTGCTTTCGATCACAGAGCTTCACGTATAAACTTGTGTTGCTGTTTGCTGCCTAATAAGAGGAAAGATTTTATATATGCACTGTAAGTAAGGAGAAATTCAGTAAGGTGGCTCAGGCAGATCTTAAATCCCTGGATGATTTTCTGCTGTATTTTTAAGATGATGCTTAAAATTTGGAAATTAAAGGGCGGAGAACAAATGAAACAGGACAGTATGGGACAGTATGAGACACCATCCCCCCACCCCAGACTTTCCATACTTGCTGTCTCGCGGGGCACAGATTCCACCCCAGCTCTATTACGCTTTAATTTCAAATACAACTGTGAAACATGCATAGACCAAAATGTAAACCAGAGGGCCCTTCACATCCAACACCCTGCGCCCCGCAGTCAGACCCACGTGGCCAGGCACTCTCGCCTAGACAGGATCCTGCTCTCCTGACCAGCATTTTAAATCCAGACAACTGGTCAAAGCACCTCATCAAATTTCAGGCTCTGGAGTCCAGCTGGCAAACAACTGCAGAAGCTCAATGATATTTACTGTCATTTTCCTCTGCATTTACAAAGCCCTGGGACCAATAGAGGATAAAGCCATGAAAATGCTGCTTCATGTATTTTACGTTGCCTATAAAAGTAAGGAAACAGAACTGACACACGGCTAACCACACACAGCTCATGCCTAGGTGTGTTTTACTTAAGTTGAAAAAATACAGACATTTCCACTACCTGAAACTATGGCAGAATGAAATGGCTTCAAGCAGCTGGGCATGGAGAGCCAGTTCTTGTTCCAGCTCTGCCACTGACGGGCTCTGTGATCAAGGACAACTCACTCCACTTCTCTACACTTTTTCCTTCTCCCCGCCTCCCTTGTGCGGATTCCAATCTCTCCAAATTGATAGCTGTCCTCAAGGTGTGGTCTCAAGTCACCGGAGCCGAGCTAAACTCATCCCACCTCCAGAAGGTGTTCCCAGCCTTACCACTCTTGCCTGCCCCCACGCCATCAGCCCTGAGAGGTCCAGCTGAAAACGAACCCCACCAAGACAAGCCAGAAAAGCTCATGGGGAGAGCTGGGACCATCCGAGGGCTGGTGGGGAGGCTGGGGAGCAGTGCTTCCCACACGCAGCACAGGGCAGCAACACGTAAGCGAGCCGTGCTTGCCGTAGGAAAGGCTCAGCTATCTGCTGTGCTCATGGAAGGAGCAGTGCTTCCTGCCAAGGATGCTGGAGGCACTTTACCGCGGTCTACGCTGCAATTCCCGCCACACCCATTCGTGTAGGATTTACTTGACCATTTATATAAAAAATAATGTGTATCTTGATCATGTCCGCATGACATTGGTCTCCCAGTATGCAGCATACTTGTAGTAGGAATCAGATGCTGAAGTCGCTGTAAATTCAAAGGTATCCCAGCAATGCAATCTGGACTAGGGCTGAATGAAGTCCTTCTGGGACCCACCAGGAAAAGCAAACACTACGGAGTGCCAAAGTATGAAAACAGGTAGCATTAGGAAAGCAAAAGCTGCTTTCTTAAACAGCTACACAAGGAAACACTAGAAACTAGCGATGCAGCCGAAGCAAGTTTTTGACTGTGGATCTTCCTATGCTGTGCTCTGATTGTACACAAATCGGTCTGCCGAAGCAAAGCGGTCATCTAACTCGGATCAGAAGTGCCAATTTCAAGGTAAAAAGACACACAGAGAGAGATAAAGTGAGCACAAGCACTCTATCCAGACAGTGCATATCACAAGGAAGCAGGTCTCTTACCTGAAAATCTTCGTCTTTGACAAGCCTAACAAGGAGTTGAGATTAGCAATGAAGATGCAAAAGTTTGTTAAAACAATGAGCCAAATGAGGGCTCTGGGAATTTTAGGAAGCCTTCTCCTGAAAAACCACATGGTGAGATGCCCGAGAGCGACAGAGGCTCTGCCGCTGCTGCCCAGAGGTGCTCGCTAGGCAGCGCTTTCCAAAGGTGTGTTGAACGAGTGGGCTGGTCTTTTCTCTGGATTTCCCTACAAGAACGTGCACACCCTCTCTCCCAACATTCTCAGACACTCCGCACACGGATCCAGTTTCTCAGAAAAGACAGCAGCTTTGCACTGTTCCCGTCTATCACCCTAAGGTTACTGCAACACAGAGTGGGAAAAGAAACACCTTTTACTGCAAATAATGGAAGTTCCCTGTATTTTCCTTAATCGGGTAAGTCTGGTGTAAGACGGAAACCCTTTACCTCTAATCTGGTGTAAGCACCACTAGGAACATTTGTGTGAATGTTACAGTCAAAGAAATTAGCTTTCAGACCACCACCTGCCCCGCGGCTCCGGCAAGATCCTAGGCATAACCATAAACAGGTATTTATTTTCTTCTTCATGCAGTACTTGTTTGTAGCTCCAATCCAGAAGTAATCCCTGCCCCCAAAAGCTGATGGCTAGATACACATCCATTTTACCTTGGGATTGCTTTGAAACAAGTTGAAGTAAGACTCCTTGCAAATCCACCACAGAACAGAGGAGTTTGGGTTTAAAGGCAGGTTAGTGCTTGGGTACAGCATTAGAGGACAGGGCTTAGAGTCAGACAGTCCCTTCCCTCTCTAATAAAGCTGACCTGCCTTTAAGGCAACCTGAAAAACTTCAATTCAGCATTTCACTTGTCTGAAAGGTGCCAACTCCATCACCATCTCACCCTGCTGTTGCTGACAAACTTGTTACACAGGCCTGCCTGCAGCTCAGGTTCCCAAGCTGACTCAAGAGCGTGCCACTTCAGCTCTGCGCCGCTGGTACAGACAGCAGCAATACACTCTTCAGCTGCTCCTCTTCGAGAGTCAAGCTTCCTCCAGCACCAGCTCTAGGACCCGTCTTTTACTTTTGGCTTTTGAACTCTTGCTCCATCACTTCCCAGGGATCACCGAGTGGCCAGGAAACGATAGCTATGTCAGTTCACCACTAAAACAGGACACGGATGGATTTGAGTCCGTGGCTAGTTGTAGAATTTAAAAGAACTAGATCACCCTGGTGAACCCCACAGGACAGCACCTTGAAATTCAGTTGGTTTCAAGGGAGCATCTAATATATCTGATTTTTTATTCCATGTAACACCATAATATATTTCAAGTTTCTCATATCTGTGAATCATGCCATCATGGACAGACAGACAATTGTCTCCTCCACTACTGCCCTTGGTGGGACCCTGGTCATTTGAGGTTTGTGCAGTACAACCAGGCTTTGCTCAACAACAGAGTCAGTTAAAACAAAGCTTCTCTAATGCCATGTGCACATGAAATGCTCCAGGGGTAATGAATCCCTGCTGCAACCCTAGGGGCCTGCACTACGCTTGATTTGAGCCATGAGCACATTCAGACCTGGGATACGTTGCTCCTCACTGATAGGTAGCACCTGACAATCCCTCTCCCCACCCCAGGTTCCACAACACGTATCTCATCCTCTCCTCTTCGTGAAAATCAGTGGTCTCCCTGGAGATTGATCTTTGGCAGTCCAGAATACATCTCCCCACCAGCAGAGAGAAAGATTAGCAGAGATGAAGACCACAGCCAGAGAAACGCTTACCTGTGCCAGAGATGTAGTTTTACATGCTACAGCAAAGGGCTATTTTAACCCAGGGTGAGCTGTTAAATATTAACCCTGACAGTTCAAAGGGAGATGGCTATGCTGTTTCTTACAACATAGGCTGCTTTTGCATAGCTCTTATAAAAATTAAGCTCAGATATAAAAAAGCTTTTTGTTGACAGTATCCCAAGCCTCAGAAGCTAGCACTCGCACTGTTACTGAATACACAGAGAACTGAAGATGATTGCTCTAAGTTATGGGAAAGCCAGCGAGCAGGTTTCACACCTACCCTGCACCCCTCAACACATCACAGCAAAAAGCTGCGAGGATTCCCTGTACGAGGCTCAGCAGTAGCTGCATTTCTTTATTGTCCGTTCTTCCTGACAAGTTACTCTCTCTGGATTTAAGTGCAAGACATGGGTTATCAGAGGACTTAGGAGAGAAAAATGAAACAATAACACAGGTTTGAAAAGCCCTTGAAGAAACACAAGGGAGGTTGTTAGTCCAGGGTACAACCCTGCCTCCACCTACAGCAAACCTTTCCACTATTGCTCAAAGTGAGCCTAGGATCAAAGGAGATCGCTTGAACAATTACAGGCACTGAGAAAGGGATTAGCCAAGGTATTGCCATATTCCATGGCAGCCCTTATTAGCTCCAGGCAATTCTGGAGAGGCGGACTACAGGTCTGGGTGTGCAGTAGGCAAGTAGCAACTCCGTGCCCACAAGATCTCCAACAGGACATTCTTACAGGAACAAGTACCAGTGCTGAAGCGCTGATAAGCAGCACACATAGCAATGGCTTCATTTCATAGAAACACAGAACCACAGAATGGTTTAGGTTGGAAGGGACCTTAAAAGATCATCCAGTTCCAACCCCCCTGCCATGGGCAGGGACACCTCCCACTAGACCAGGTTGCTCCAAGCCCCGTCCAACCTGGCCTTGAACACCTCCAGGGATGGGGCAGCCACAGCTTCTCGGGGCAACCTGGGCCAGGGTCTCACCACCCTCAGAGTGAAAAATTTCTTCCTTGAGATCTAATCTAAATCTCCCCTCTTCCAGTTTGAAGCCATTACCCATTACCATTTTAGCCTCTTCTTTTAAGCCCTACGCACCTTCAGGCATACTGCTGGGAAGAAGCCGCTTGTGTGTGACTACAAGGCTTTTTTTGTTAATAGGATCCCAATGGGAAATTCTGGAGGCAGGTAACACTTTCCTTCAACCTCCTTCAGCTAACATTATTGTGGAACCTAGAGCCACAAGGGATAGCAAGATTCCTGCAAGCAGAAATAGACAGCTTTCCTTGCTTTTAAGGAACTGCGCTGGCAATTGCGGAGAACATGTCTGTAGTACTCTATGTTCAGGAAAGTCTGTGCTTGGGGGAATATCCAAATCTCTGGCAAGCACATTAGCCAAAAGCAGGCTTGCCATGCAAAACACACAGCTTTTCACCTTCTTGGTTTAAGAAAAGAAAACCTAAAAAACCCTATCGGAGTACTGCCTTTCACTTCCTTGGAGTATTATTTCATCATCCTCCACCCCCACCGCTGAAATCAGTCTGTCAGAGCTCAGGCAGCCAGGCTGGTTAGCTCAAACATGAGCTCAGACTGGGAAACGGGGATGTACTGGAACTCCTCAGGGATGGCTTGGTGAAAACCGAGGCCAAAAGCAGAGCTGCTCCCTTGTAAAGCTCTGTAAGAAGTACGATTCCTGGGATACGCAGGGCTCCCAGCCCACAGACGGGGAGATAACAAGGGAAGACTGCACCCAGCACAGGGGTTGGCAGCCTCTCAAGGGCCACAGGCCAGACGCCAGCCTCCTGTTCCAAACGAGAGGCTGTGCATGTTTCTCTGGCAGTCCTACCGGCGATCCCAGGCGATGCTGCTTCTCTCACGGCGCAGAGACTCCCAGCCCAGCACTGCCGCTCCATGTTCAGTGCGTCCAGCTACCAACATCAATGCCCACACCAGAACTTCTATTCCTTCATGCTCCGCAAACAAGACCTTTTATTTTTATTTTTTTTTAAGTAAACTCCACCAGGGACCATCAAGTGAAGATGGTTATCTGTTAGTTCTTTGCCATCTCTAACAGCCCATTTAATTCCACATCACTTAATTACATCCTTAGTTACATCCTGGACAGATAAAAGGCAGATTTGCCTTTCTGGTTTTTTTTCCCAAACAAATGTTATCTCCATTAGATCTTATGCTGTGTTTTGTGGGTGTTGCCTAGAGTCTGAACTATGCCAACAATTTACCTGTGTGCACGTTCTCCGGAAGGCTGTGTATCACATCTTGCTTACTTGCCTGTGCCCTGTGTGCTTTTCCACTTTCCCATGGCTCTGGGCTAGGAACAGGACACCACAAGATGGGCTTTAAGGACAGAGCTGTTCTACAAATTGATCAAGCTTCACTGTAGGTGTCCCAGTTTGAGGTAAAACAGGACCAATTTTGTTCAGTAACTTTACTTTTTAGCCAGGCCTCTTCTAACTGCTGAAATGAACAGCACGTTGTGCCGAAACTGTTCACTCTCAGAGTGATCAGACCCATGTTTATAGTTGATGCCAAGGGATGGGATGCAGAGAGGCTCCTGCTTATCCTTATTGCTGTAACAACCAAGGGCAGCCAACTTTGGTATTTGCCCCATTGGAGGGTGGGAAGCGGAAAAGCGTAGAGGGGTCACACCTGCGGGGAGGAGTGGACAGGACAGGGGACCCAAAACTGACCCACAGGGTATTCCATCCCATCTGCATCCCACTCAGGATAAAAGCTGAGGGATCAAAGGGTCAGCCCTTTTTTCTTCAATGGCCGGCATCCGAGGAGGACTCTGTCTCTTTGTCTGCCTTTGACCCCAATCCTGAATCCAGATTCGGAATCCAGTTGCTGTCTGCCACTGAGTCCACTCTGAAACTTCCCCAGTGCCTGCTGGTGACGTGATTTGTCATCCTGGGAGCTCGATATGGTTTTGTATATATTTCATTATTTTCTTTTTATTATTTTCTTATTAATATTTCATTAAAGTAGTTTAGTTCCTTCTAAACTCTTAAGTCTCTCTTTTTCTCTCTCTCTCCTGCCTCCCTTCAAAGCAGAGCAGGAGAGAGAGAGCATCTGTTGTTCCACCTGATTGGGCCAATCTGGCCCAAACCACGACAGCAGGACAAACATGTCTTTCAGTGATGCCCACAACATACCAAAACCAGTACTTGACTGGAAGCCTGTGGAATAAGGACCTGCTAATGAAGCTGTGGATGTTTGGACCTGTTCACCATATTACTTGATGATATAAGAACTGAGCGAGTTATAACTGGGAGAGAAAAAGAATGACATTGCCTGCAGCATGCAACTGCTCAGTGGTCACGCCTGTGGGTTAGCAAAGGCTAAGCTAGCAAAGGCTTGGCTTGGAAATGTTAGGTCCTTGTTTTCCCCTCCCAGTTCAGTAGTCATCTTCAGAAGCACGTGCTTTCAGGTTAGGAATCCAGGGGGGAAAGAGATTGGCAAGAGCAATCTCTGCAGAGCTACTTGTCTTGCTTTCATAAAAAAAAACCTGATAGCCCAACGGCTCCCAAGCTTGCCTTAATTCCACACTCACTGGCCATTTTCCAGCAAGTCCCTTCCTTTCTGCACCAAACCTTCTCTCAAAAATACTGAACAAACACCCAGAGACAACAGCATTTATCGGAGCAAAGCCCCCACCTCTTCTACTGCTGCACTTGCAAGAATACCCACAGTTTTGTCACAGAGCAAAGCCTCAGAGAACTGGGCCAGGAGGTGGGGAACAGCTTAGTGAACCACCTGGTCCGTGCTCTCCACGGGCTGAAACGCCCCACGAGAGAAAGAGACTGTGGCTTTCATGGAGGAACGTGAGCAAGCGCCTCCTCGGCGTCCACGCAGCAGAGTTGCAGAGAATGGAAAATTTGTCCATTTTTTATTAATGCTGTTCTGTCTGCTTGGTATCCAGCCCCACCCAGCTAATGCCCCAGTAAAGACATTGCCTTGAATCTATGTTGTAACAGCAGATTATATGGGTTCGAGCTGGAATATTTCCCCCTCTCCCACACAGTAGTGGGAACATAGACAGGCTCCTCCAGCCAGCTCCCACGCACCAGGGAAAGTCCTTGCCTGGAGCAATCACGGGGAGATGGGGTGTAAGTGCTCTCAATTTGGCCATATTACAGCCTCTGGCCACTGGAACTTGTTTTAGTTCTTTCTGGAAGCACAGTGACTACTCAGCTATTAAGCATGTTCCCTATGGCCACAGCTATAGGCGTGAACCTCTCTGTATTGAAGGAAGCAGACCAAGTCTTCCATCACACTGCTTTTCTGCTTTTTGAGCTCTTCACCATTCACCCCGTCCCGCTTAAGATGCAACACTGAAACGGCTCTGGTCCCGGCATTCCTTTCTCAGATACACAAAGCTGAGAAGACTGATGAGCCACTTCATTTGAAAGAATTAAAAAAACCCACAAAAAAACCCCACATAAAAATACACTCCCAGCAACAATGGCTGGAAACGTCAGCTGGAGTTACACAGGCTGGAAAGAACCGGGGCTTCTTTATCCAAATGCCTCCCTCAATAGCCTTTTGTCTGTGCCATCCCAGCAGGAAGCCTAGCATATCACCCAAGAGCTGACAGAGAGAGAGACAAAACTGACACCACTTCAGAGCTGATTTGGGGTGTGGAGTTTTTCCCCTCCTTTAAAATCTGTTTGATGGAAAGGAAGCAAATATTCTGATCCTTGACTAAGAATCTCTCAGACAGCTGTTCCCCCAAGGAGCAGGGCAGCGCTGCGGACAGGTGAGGAAGTAATTTATTAAACTCGTGGCTAGCTGGCCCCCCACCAGAACAGCAGCCTCTCCAGCTCCTGGCCCTGGCAGCTGCCAGGAGCAGGAGAGTTCCAGGGTCCTCCACTGCTGCAGAGAGAGAAACACAAGAATCACAAAGCCCAAATCCCTCTCCGTACACCTGGCAAAAAAATGCAGGCATATTATCTCAGCACTTCACATCTGGCTGCAAAAATCGGGCCCTGCACAGNGGGGGGGGGGTCTTGCTAAAGGTCTTTCCCATACTTTTCCCACTGACTTAACATCAGAAACCATCCCTCTTGACATCTGGCAGGACAAATGTGCCATCTGGCATCCTGTGGGGTGAAAAGTGCCACAGGAATGCAAGATGTAAGTCTGCTTCTTGAGTGGTATAAATCATTGTCTCCCTGACATACACTTGGAAAAACGTGGCCTCGCAGCGCCTTCCTCTCTGTGCCTGACTGACGGATGCACTGGAGAAGCGCAGTCACATTTTTAGCTGCAAAAGTAGCACAGCCCCAAGGTCCTGTGAGAAACAAGACGGATATACTGCTGGAAATCACATGCTCCTCTTCCCTTCTCTCTCTTTTGTCTATCATCTTCTATTTAACAGTTCTTCTCTTGCCTTATTTAGATATCTAGAGGGTCCTGTGCTACTTATCCCCACCCTCCTCCAATTAACTTGACAGAGGCTTTTGCCAGCCATGGAGAGAAGGTAATTCTTTGCCACCCCAGTTGCACAACACCAATCAGCCTCATACTGGGAAAACCCCAGGCAAAGTAATTGCTGGGCAGGAGAGCAGCACACCGTGCTATTGTAGTGGAAGGAAATGTGAGATCCCTGAGCTCAGGAAGGGCACGTCAGTCTCTCCCGGTTCCCTGCGAGCTGCTTAGCTTCCGTTCAATTGGGGTTTGTCTCACAGGCCATAGATCTCCGGGAAGGATGCTCCTTGTTGCACAGTCTCATCCGGGGCTGAGAGGATCAGCCCGTCTGTTTCTAATAATGCTGCACAACGACATTACTCCTCTCCTCCTGTGAGCTGTGCTTCCCAAAGATAGGCACCACTGCAGTGAAAAGCGTGGCACAAAGAAGGCGGGCAGGATACACACTGAGTGTGTTTGTTCCTAGCTCTGCAGCTTCCACTTCAAGCCTTGCGTCCCCATTTTTAGTCATCAAATGAGAACGATCAGGTCTACGGCAGGAATGGTCTAAGCTGGGCTGTTAACGTGATTGTGTCACACTCAGGCAGCGTCCAGCCCTTGTGCTAATCCCCGCTAGCCTGCCCTTACAGCTCTCTCCTCGCTGTAGCGGGCATTTTGCACTCACTGAGACATGAGCCATTCATCCAGAATGAGTTACACCGCGGAGCCACCGCAACAAAGGCTGGAAGAGACATCCTGAAAGGTCATCTCATGCAGCTCCCAGCTGCCGTGATACCTAAACCAACCCCCCCCACCGTTGTAGCAGCCAGTCTCTAGACCCTCGTTAGTCATACCCATGCATGTGTGCCACCAGACCAGCTCTCCTTTAGCTCAGACATGGGTGCTGCAGGAACACAGGTACCAATGCCTTGCCAGTGACACAGAACATAATGCTCTGCGCTGAACCACTGCCATCACACAGGGGTTTTCCACCTGTACTCCACAGACTAGCAGAAACATCTACTGCCAGCAGACTGCAGTTTTCTCTGCAAAGTTCTCCTCTTCCAGATACTTCTTCAGGGTATCTGGAAACTGGAAGAAGCTGATAGCCAGTCCTACGATGCTGGAAGGTACTAAAAATTCAAAGTATCACCTTTCAGAAGAGTTACTGAACCAATGTGGTCATCTCCACTTGCTACCAACTAAACACTTTCACCACTTCCTTTCCCACCCTCCCATTTCCTTAAAACCAGCATCTGGAGTTAATTTCTACTTCCATCAATTATCAGTAGCGGAATGCCAACAACTGAGTCATAGGCAGAGCTTGCAAAACAATTTCTCACACCACACAGGCTACTGTTCTTTGTTTCCATTCCAATAAAAGGCTGTAACAGTGTTGACAAGGAAGACAAATTACAGAGGCAATGATCCACAAAGTCCTCTTCGTCGTAAGGATCGCAGTTGTATCTTTAAGAGTTATAAAACAATACAATAAAAAGTTAAAAGGGCATTAGAACAATGTTAAATAAGTCGCAAATACCTACTTCAGATCTTATCTCATGCTATGCGAGCTGATGCTATGCTAGGCAAACAAAATGAAAACTCGAGTCCTGGCCTCTGGAAAGGTGGTTTCATCAGAGGAATGTGCCTTCTCTTCTCCGCAATGAAATACAACCCCAGACTCTGAAAACAAGCTTTTCCTCCAGTGACTCTGAGCTAGCTCACTGCGCTTGACTGAGCCAACAAACACTCATCCCACAGGCGAAACAAAACTTAACTCTTGGGGACTACGGGATTGAGGGAAGTTTTAAATGAGATTTTTTTAGAAAAATTCTCATCCTGATCAGGAGGAATCACTCAGAAAATAGTTTTCCCATCTGTAGTCATTAGCTAAGTTTACCCAGTCTCAGAAATGCTGGATAACAGGTGGATCACAACATCCAGGATTTATGAAAGATTTGCTAAGGAGAAAAGGACTGTGCACCTCCTTCTTAATTCTCTCTGAAGTAAAAGAGTACCTGGTCTTCAGTCGGAGCTATGCGGGACCTCTCTGCTGCCTGTATGTAACAACAGCACCATCCAGTGGATAAACAGCACTCGCTTTTCCTCTCCCACCACCTCATGTTTACCTACCTTTATATACAGAAAATGCAGTACATAAACTTTCTTCCCATTTCTGACTGCTTTAGGGTTTCATTTACCTTAGCCTTGGGTTAGAAAAGGTGAGACATTTCAGGAGAGCAGTAAAAAATAGCTCCAAAAAAGAATCACACTTTCTACTGCCAGGCAGCACTGTCAGCAGCAGCATCTCTTTCCAAGCGCTACATTTCCTTGCACCAGGGCTGCAATCTTTTAACCACTGCAGAGGCGGAAAAATGAACCCCAATAGAGGTAAGGACTCATCATACCTCACCCTTGGATTTTACCACTGGAAACAACCTCACAGCCAGACGTGCTGCAATGAGTCCACATGTGACCACAGGGAGAAGGCACGCAACCTCCCCGGCCATGTTTGGCCCAGTTTGCACTGCCAATTTTGGAGATGTGTTGAGACTGTTTAGGATTCCCCAGGACAATGTCGGTTGGCTGTTTCATCTCTTTCTATAGCTGCATCCCTAACAATTTGGTTTAATGCACGAAAACAGTCACAAACCCCACAGTAGGAATACCACTATCCTTTCACAGAAACCAAGATCAATTATCCCCTTTCTTTAAGACAAATGAAGATGAAACGAACTACGTAATACCTCCTCTTCATTAGTTTATTGTTTCCAATACAATTCAGCAGTTAACAAATGCGAGCTGTATGCAGCATTCCCAACAGCTGATCACACCATGACTCACTCACTACACATTTGTCTCTCAATGACTGCATTCCTGACCTACTTTGGGAATTAAGAAATCATTTCAGACATGAGATTTTCCCCTTTAGAAAAAGGAGTGTCCCACAGTTATTCCAGAGTTGTTGGCTGGGATCCAGCGATCAGATGTGTTTGATGCGCAAGAGATATATACGACATCCATGTTTTGCTCTGTTCCCACCCTAGCAGAAAGCCAGGTCCATATCCATGGTACTAGCACTCCATCTCCTGAGCTTACGTTTAGCAATTCTTACCATCTAGTGCTGCTTCATATACTCATAGGTGAGAATCTCTGCTGCTTCACTTGACCTTTAGAGAAGACTCACAAGAAAGATCACATTCCTGGAACATGTCAAAATCCCCGTAAAAACTCAACCTTTGTGAGAAAAACTTTAGTCATGGAGAGAGGAGACTAAACCAAAATACTATACACTTGCCACAAACAGAAGGTAGCAGACACTGCTGTACGTTTTCCACCATCTGTGAAGTTATGTTGGTCAGACAACTTCCAGAGAAACACAAGCGAAAAAGGCTACTATATCAAGGCCTTTACAGAGGTTTGTCTCTTTGACCCCTTTTTACATAGTCCTTGGTGTGATTCACCAACAAAAGTGTGGGTGATAAGGAAGGTGAAGCTGCCTTCTTAAAACACAAGATATTTATGCCACACATTCACTGCTCGGTTACTACATAAATTCCTTATAGTCACCACTTACTGCAAATTTCAGAACTGGTTATTTCACTCTTCAGAGGAAATTATATTCTCTAAAATGGATTATTATCTACAACATGAGTTTTGAACTTTGTTCCCACCATTCTTATGGGAATAAACCCAGTCTATTACAAATTCAGATACTGTGGATTTAATTCCCTGTCAAACGCATCTAGCCTAGATACAGTGATAGAGACATGAGGGACTGGGGTGGGAAGGAGTGGGGTTTTTTTAGTGTTATGGTAACTCCAAAGCTGGACTGGAAACTCTTACTTGTTCTCTGGTAGATATTAATGAGGACCGTTGCCTTTGATTCATTCTGAGAAATGCCCCAGAGGCATTTATTCAAAATATTTATCACAGTTTGCAAAAATCCCGTAACTCCCCTTAACAGCACAGAAGGCAACTTAAGATGGAAAATATCCTTGTAGGTGCAAAAAGCAAAGGGTTTATCGTGCGTATGGGGCCATGCTCTTTCCCATCTATAACTAGCCTCATTTCCTTCAAAAGAAAGCACAGTGGAAACCCACCCCTTCTCTATCAGATACACTTGACAACTTCACTGGCACAATTCCTCATGCTGTTGGCACAGCCATTCACTTTGTCTACCCTGCTAATGCACTGAGCTAAGCCCAATTTACATAACTTACACCAGCTCTGGAGTGCAAAGCAGATGCTATCGCATCACAGAGCATAAGGTTTACCAATTCCAAAGGCAATCTATGCAAAAAAGCTCATTTAAAAGATCTTTAGAGAAAGTCTCCAAACCTGAAATCCCTATCAAAGCTACCTACAGAGCCAGAGGAAGGGAATTCTGCTTTCTCTTTCCCTTGCCTTCACCTCCCCCACCTACTAAAGCTCCTTAACTAAATCATTCCAGACTTTTCTAAAATATGGATCTCTGTTTGGTGCTCAAAGACTGCCTGACCTTGAATGAGAAATGAAGCATGTCCAGTAACACTGCTAATCTGGAACAAAACACTCTCATCCTCTGATCTACCCAAGATTGGATCAAGATCCAACACAATCTATTCCTCATCTGCAGGATCAAGAGTCATAACACCACGTTACACTAAAGCGTGCTTAGTGGGATGGCAGGAATACGCATAAATAGGAGCATCATAAAAAATGTGGCTACAAAGTACATTGGCAAAGATCTAGGATGAACCGTTCTTGCCAAGCATGCCAGTGGGGGCAGCAGCACACACTTCACATTGCTTTGGGCACTTTTAGACGGACAGAAGATTCACGTCCCAAGGTGCCAGCACAGGGAGATCCCAAGACCATCACTGAACACGGACTTCAACTAAAGAACAGCTTAAACCACGGTCACCTCACTGCACTCCTACTGAAACGAACGTCCTGACAACTTCAACGGACTTTGGGTCAGGCCAAACACCCGGCGAAAGCTATCGGTGCACAAGCGGGTTAACCTGGATGCCTCACAGAGCCGGAGCCCGGCGGGCTGCCTGTCGGCTGGCGAAGGGCTGGCGGGTAAGGCCTAACGCCCTCTGCCTCCCGCCCCGCGGCAGCCCACCTCACAGGCACAGAAACGACCCCCTCCGAGCGGCCAGGGGCGCTGCCACACACCCGCTGGCCAGACGTTGGCAGAGAGCCTCCCCGCCGCTGAGGCAGGCGACAGACCCCAACCTCTCAGCCGGGCCTGAGGGCTGCCCCCGCCGCCATCTTACCGCCAGGCGAGAGGGGCGGGGGGGGTGCGGCCCCGCCTCGGGCAGGCGGCGGTGTGACGTCATCCGCAGCGCCTGACGCCCACGCAGTGCGCATGCGCGCGGCACGTTAACGGCTTCGATGCCTTCCCGGTCTGTGCCCCCCCCCCCCCCCCCCCCCCCCCCGCCCGGCCGGGGCGGGGGGGGG
>VYXH01011041.1:91435-116799 GCA_013397275.1 Burhinus bistriatus | reverse complement strand
GGACAAGTCAGTCCCGTTTCGCGTGGCCGTACGGGCGCCAATGGCGAGCGGCTCGGGGCGGCCCACGGCTGGTTGCCACAGCAGCGGGGCCCCTCGCCGGGCCCTGCCCGGGCTCCACCGGGACTGCAGTCCCCTCATCCCCGGGTCGCCTTCCAGCAGCGTCCCCGGGCAGGAGCCATCGCCGAGGCTGGGGCTCGCAGGAGAGCAGGCCTCCATGTTATGAAGCGCCATGAGAGGCCCCTCAGCGCCAGTTCGGGGGTGCCCCCGCCCGTGTTGGCGTCCCCAGAGGTTGTCAGCAGGGAGAAAGGTTTCCCCAATGGCCCTGGCAGTGTGCCCCGCCACCCGCCCTGCCGTGGTACAGCCACGTCTGCACCCGGCGTGAGGCCGAGGAAAAGCAGCCGGTGTTATTTAAAGGACGATACCCAGAAGGGGCGATCCTGCCGTAGCAACTGGTGAAATTTCCTGTATAAATATTGATGAGCCCCAGAGGGAAAAGGAAATTAGAAGCCGGCCGGCCAAGTTGGGACGTACCTCATTGCCGCAGGTCCCAGCAGCAGCTTGTGGCCGGGAAGGCGGCCTCCGAATGCCACCTCTCCACTGCCGGCCACAGACTCACACAGACGTGTCCAGCGGGCTCCTCTTTATTACAGCCTTGCAACCGCACGCAGTGAAAACGCATCTTTTAAAACCCATGGGTTTTACATCTAGACATCCCTTTGTTTCATGTCCCGGGCAGAGGCTTTTTTACTTAGCTTCATTTATTTCTTAAATTTGGGCCTAGTAAATGACAGATTTTTTACCACTGTCCTGTCGTCAACAGCATCTTAATGCTTTGGTGACAGTGCTCGGAGTTGGTATGGGCAGGACGTTTTTAATGCCAGCTGCTCTGCTTTATTCAGCGTTATCATTGCTGGTATAACGTGAAGCTGAGGAGTTTGAGGAATTTTTTTTTTTTTTTTTCAGAAGTGTTCGTGTACAGAGAAGGCTCAAATGTAAATGAAGAAATAGAAAAATATTTTGGAAATAAACTTTACAAGACAAACAATAAAAATCAACTAAACCTTAAATCTCCTTTGCTTGCTTTCAAGAAGAGCTTTGGAAAAGACCCTGATTTCAGTTTTGAACTAGGGACAAGTCCCATATACAAATTTTCTACATTTCTCCCTTTGCACAGCTTGACAAAGGAAACTATGGCCCAGGGACACAGCAAGCTAGCATGATGTTTCACATCATGAGACTCCTTTTTCCACTTAATGCTTTCATGTTGAATAAGAAGAGGTAATTTTCAGACATTAAATTTAGATTAAGTCATGACTGGTAGTAAAACCAGCTGGATCTCACAATAAATATGCCTTCACCTAAATGAAAACGATTAGAAGATAAAGTGATTCTTAAAAGTCAAATAGTATGGTGTTATAGAATATGCTGTATTGGGAAACAGCGACCAGATAATGAGATATTTGGTTTCCCAGACTCAAAAGGATTACACAACATAGAGCAAACCTAATCGTTTAAGAGATCGTTCCCTAAAACTGGGTCAGAAAATGTTGCCTCCCTTTGTCAGCAGTTATTAAAACTGAGAAAATCCTTCCTGGTAATAAAGTATTTAACAGGATTTCATAGGAGACATAAGTACACCAGAAGACATTCAGTTAAAATTAGGAATGCTCATTGATTTACTCTGTACAAACCATCAAGGGTTGGTCAAGACTGTTCAAAATACTTGATAAATTCACAGAGATCTCCTAAGTATCTAGTTTCCCACATCATTTTAATATTAGGAGAACAGGATCTGAGTTAGACGCAATCATCCTTGTAAAAACGCTGGCCACCTTTCTGTACTACATTTACCAGTGTCAAGAGGTGAAGAGATGTTTGTGTTTCCAGGTTGAAGTTAGCTGCTGTTTTCTCAGGCGTGAAGATGAGCTCAACGAGGTCAGCCGGAACCGACTTGGATTTTTTTCAAAAAGCCAGCGTGAAGGAGGATGAAGTGTTGCTTCCAAGGAGACGAGAACAGCAACTCACCTCTAATCAGAGCACTAATGCCTTGCCATTGGCTGTTTGTTTCCTAACTGTAGGACTGGAAGCCTCTCTGCCAAGAGAGGTTGTGCAGTCTCCATCTTTGGAGGTTTTCAAGACCCACCAGGATAAAGCCCTGAGTAACCTGGCTTGGTCTCATAGCTGATGCTGCTTTGAGCAGGAGGTTGGACTACAGATCTCCTTAGGTTCCTTCCAACCTGAGTTATTCTATGATTCTATTACTTTCATTCATTTTACATCTATCATCTTTGGCTTTCTTCAGATATAAAACTGATAAAGACTAGGTTTGAAAGTTCATTTTTACAAAGCATGGCCAGAAAAAAGTTGCACGTGTAACTGCTTTGTATGACTGAGACATATGACCCAGCCAGAAAGAGGTAAAAATCTCTGTACGAGATGAAAATATCATGATAACTCTTCAAGGAAAAACAATAAAAACGGTGAGAAATTTCTAGTCTTTTGAAATACGTATCACATGCCTATATGCATTTGCAAAACAGACTGGAACTGCAAAATAACTACCAAAACATGTTTATAGCACTACAGCCTCCAGTGTCCTGCATAATAAGGGCCAAGATGACTTTCGGGCATAGTCTCCACTGGCTGCAAGGTTATATGTCATACAGTCTAAGCTGCTCCTTCATGTCTCCTTCAGACATCTCTCCAAATGTGTCACTTTTTTCCTTCATGAGCCTGAAGATGGCAGCCAGCTGCTCTCTCTGAACCCTGTCAAGAAGAAAAGGAGAAGTAGGAATAGCCAGTTCCCAGAAGGCACTTTAGGCAAGAACACCACGGTCAAATGAAACAGGAAGCCAAACGCAGGTCATTTTACAAGTCTTACTGGCTGCAGGAAACCTGCCCACATGAGATAAGAAAGAGAGAGCCTTTGATTCTCGTTCCTCCACCTTCCCATCTATCCAATCATCCTGCACATCTCGCTGCAGTTCTTTAAATATGGAGATAAAACAGGCTGCTTTAACACTAGCTTTGGAGCCTTAGGGCTTATCTATGCTCAAAGTTTCAAGGTAACTCGACATGCGGAATTTCATAAGACCAACATGTCCCAATTTAGCAGACTCCATAGTGAAACTGGATTAAGTTTCATCAGGACAGTGTCCTTTCATTCTGTAATGACAGTATGTAGATACAGAGTAATAAAGGAATACCTATTAAATTTTAAATGCATACCCTACCTTAAAACTAGAGACCAGACTGCCTTCCAGTGTGGACATGACTTTAATCAGCCACTGGATGATAAGATCACAGATGGAAATTTTCTTTGATTTGAGAGTTCGTCTGCCAGTGTCAAATGGTGAGATGGACTCATGTAGCCAGTCCAGCAACGAGGTGATCCCTGTGCGGGCAGAGGCTGACCAGTGGACCATCTAGCTCAGATTTCCATCCCTAGAAAGTCCCATAGTAGATTGTTAACTCCCTTCTCCTCGTAACAGATGATATCCTGATTTTTCCCTAACCTGAAGCAGTTAACCATTGTTGTCTGTCCTGCAGCACAAAGATTTTTATCTGTCACGGGACTTTATTCGAGGAAGCTTTATAGGAGGGCTTATACTGGTCATACACCTACTGATCATCACTCAGGGATACAGAAGGGTGGGCACATAGGAGTGTCATTTGTTCGCAAGTAGCTCATGAACTGATGCAACTGATTTTGACGTCTACAAAATCCTCTTTTAGGGCAAAATGAAAGTGCACCTTGGCTCCAGTCAGGGCTGGCTGTGGGCTGGTTCATTCTCACTGCCAGACCCCTACCTGATCGGGATCAGGTTGCAGTATTGCCTAGCACTCCTCATATCTGACTCTCCTGTGTGAGAGTAAAAGAAGTAATGAGGTTGTCGTGCTTTGTGGCTGTAACAAGGGAGAAGAAGTTTCTATTATATCAAGGCTCGTTTTGCCCTTAGGTGACTGTGGGGTCAGAATTCAGCGATAGCCCAGCAGCTCAGAGCACAGATCTGCTGCAATCCCAGCTCCTCCTGCTTGTTTAGCATCTTCAGACCTCCCCTGGGCTAGAAAGACAGACTCTGGCTTTAACTTCCACATGGTCACCCTGTCAAGAGTCCTCTGTCCCCATCACAACCAGCTTTCCGCATAGGACTTTAATACACTGTAATTAATCCATTTAAATGCACGCCATTAGTTAACCTGGGGTAGTCTTCCTGCGAGTCCTGCGTGGACAAGCTATTAGCTGTTCCAGTAACAGGAGGGGTAGAAATACCTATTGACAGGCCAAAGCAGGACACAATCTTTGCTCAAAAGAAGAGAGGACAGCATCAACACATCAGAAGCAACCACACCACAGACAAGATCAATAGAAGGAGACAGTCGGGAACAAGCAGAGGAGCCTTTGCGTGCTGAGCTCCTGCTGAGTGGGGCTCTGCATTTCCCCTCTCCTGGGCTAAGCCCCAGCAGAAGCAGGAACAGCAGGCTGTCCTCCCGGCACCATTGCAGCAGGCAGAGCAGGAAAAAAAGCAGATCCTGGCAAAAGAAAGCTCATTTGCCAATTCTTTTCTATTGCAATTAAACTGCAGTTGTCCTAAGGCCAAACATACCCTGATAATGATGTGGGATCTTTTGGTTACGAAAGCTCTGGCCACAGGCTGTCAAGCGCCTGGATTTGTCTGTCTCTTCTGTAATTTTTCGTGCTCACATGAATAGCATCCAGCTGCCCTTTCCAGACGAGAGGAAGGGAAGCACAGTCGTTAGTGATCAATATTTTATTTTAGATTACCGCTGGGCACCAGAGGGCACATTTCCAGTCTGGTGTGGAGAAATTCAATACAGAGCTTTGCCTCACGTGTCTGAAATGCATGCCAGCTGGGAGTGCTCCACACAGGTCTGCATCCCTTGCTCGTTATTTCACAGACATTAACATTGCTGAAACCTCCCCAAAGGCCCATTTCCTTGTTTCCAAACCTCCAAAATCAAGATCACAGACAATATTCGCTCTATTTTTTTAAGCGCAACATCAATGCATTTTGGCTCTCCCCTCAACTTTAAGTATCGTGACTGTGCACTTGAAAAACAGAAATAAAAAAGAGCTATTACTGCTGTTACTTCTCTGCACTACATAATCTACAACAAAGGGAGAGCCAAAACAAAGATAAAGAGAGAAAAGAGCCTGGGAAGGAAGAGTAAGGCATCAAAACCACGAAACTGATTTCAAAAAGGATCTTCTATCAAACATGACCTTGCAAAGCAACTTTGTAGTGCTCCAGGTTGGGTTTTTTTTTTTTGATGATTTCAGATCAAACGAACCCAATTCACAAGTAAAATCATTCTCTCTTCCCATAAGTGCTGTCCTCAAAACTACTTGGATTCAGGAGGTCAAACAGGATTTTACTTATTGCTGACAAAATAGATTAATTAAGGATTTTCAAAGCAGCCTAATTCTTCTTGATAGGCAATTGAATTTGCATACTTAACTCCCTTAGGCTCTTTTTAGACATTTCAGTCAAAGAGTTTTACAATTAACTGGAGGTTTGGGGCAGTGAGCCATAGGTACGTTAAAGAAGATCTCCATTTCAGGAACAGCTAGGCACCTGTGTTCACAGCAGCTGAAATCCTGGGCAGAGCTCTGCCTTGGGAACCTTGCTAATTGCTCTGCAGCCAAACAAGATCAGGATCCTGCCGCAGCACTGTGCTGCTCCAGCAGAAATAAGGGAAAATCCCTGACTTTTGCCACTGGTCTGACTATGGTTAAGGAAGCCAGTGGAATCATTTATGGGGTAAAAGGCATAGGAGGACAGAATGTACCTCTAACCTAAAATCCAGATTTTCAACACAAATCTCTTGAGAAAGAAGTTACAAGCTGCTGGAAGCAGGGAGAACAAGCACGAACCAAATAAACTATTCAAAGGTTTATTGGACCAAACAAAGGCAATTTTTACAGATTCAAGCCACTAGAATTACAGTCCTTTGTGTAAGAGCCACCATCAGATATAAAACAAACAAACAAAACAAACAAAAGTAAAAAATACCCAGACAGCCATTTGAGTTGAAGAAATAGTTTGACTTGCTGCCACAAGCAAAAATCTGGACTCAACTATAGACTTTGCTCGATGTACATATTGCCATGTAACTTAAACACAATGTATATAAGGCATTCTTTGCATAGTTGGGTGCTCGGGACACAGAGTCAGCCAGCCAGCACTGAGGGGAGACAGCGGCTGTACCAGCAGGATGTTGAAGCAGAGGGTCCAGATGTGCCTAAATTCATATGCAAACCACTGAACACGCTTGCAGTTGTCAGCTGGGAAGGGGCAGCCCAGCCTCTTCTAAAGCTGAAGCCTCCTGCTGTTCTTTAAATGAGCCCTTTTATTAAGAATTTGCCAACCCCAGGCGCTGGAAAGGACAACTGTGTACAAGGTTTCAAGTATTGTCTGCATAGGAATTAAAAAGGAAAAAAAAAAACCAACAAAAACAACAAAACCAAAACAGCCTGTTGGGTTTCTGATATGTTTGCAGCATTAGCCAAGAGGCAGTTGTCTGGCAGTGAAAGAGAAACTTTGAAGGACACATCCCCTCCCAGCCTGCTGTTTCTACAACATCGCTAGAGCACTCGGACCCTCCTCTCACTCTCACAAACCAGCTGGTTTTGATTTGAAACCTGCTGTGTCTGAAGCAGGTATACCCACCCAGCCGAATTCATCTTCTATATGTGACAGCTGAGGAGCAATGCTGAGCTCTGGCTCCAGTGGACACGCCACAGGGCTAGCAAGAGAAGAGAGGACTGGAACAGCAAGCCAGCAGAGGAATGGGGAGCGTGTCTCTTCCAGGACCCCCACTGTCTCATCCCGAGCCAGAGGGAGCCCCTGATGCCATAGCTACCTCCCTGGGTCTCTCCTCTTGGGAACTGGAGTAGGGGAAAGTGAGAATCCAGATATTAACAGCAGCCAAAGTGTGGTCTCCTAAACCTCCACCACAAGCAGAACAGCTAAACTATCAATCTTCATCACTTCTCGAGTCTTCTGTCTACCTACAGAATCAGCTCTCTGCTAAAATAACTATAGAAGCAAGATTTGAGTCAGTCCAGCTACCATCTGCCATCCCTCACCCAGATCCCACTTTGTCCCTCCACCCCTCAGAGTAAAGCAGCATTGTACAACATTTGAAATCGTAGGCAGTTCCCACCCCCCAGCAACGAAGAGGAGTTTGGCCCCGGGAAGAAACAACTTGATAGTCTGGTATAAGGTCCAGGTTGGTCTGGGATAACAGCTATGGTTCGCCCACCCCAATAAAGGAGCAACACAGATTTCATGGCAGGCCTAATACATGGTAATGAACGCAACTAATAGACTTGCTGCATATCTAGCGTCCAATCTGGGTTCTGTTTGGGGGAGAGGGAGGAAGGTTCATCCCACCCCCTCAAACACAACTGAAGTCACTGCTTGGGCCCTGCCCCACTCCATGGAGCCACACAACAGGATCTCCTCAAGCTTGACACCACAGGAGTTTTTGAAGAACTCAACTTCAGACCAAGAGGGGATCCCGAGTTTTGAGGGTTTATGGATTTCTCTTATGGGTGTGTTTGGTTGGTTTTGGTATTTCTCTCAAGCCTTTAAAGATGCCAAGGGATGCCTTTAGGAGGAGGCTAGGGACAACTTCATATAGTCTTCAGTTCTGCAAAGAGAAACAGGGAGAGAAGAGAAATCATTTCAGTCATTTCACCCCTCAGGTTTGTTCATTATTATTCACATAAACGAGCAGGGGGAAAACTCAGGGTGTGTGGCGGGGGGAAGGCACGGCAACTTCCCACCTCAGGGCAGAACAAGCCACTGTTTGCAAACCTCACACCTCTAAGAAGGAGGAACTTTGCTTCATCGACTGCAGCAGGATAGTCGAAACCCAATCAGAAGTGCAAGTCCTCTCGTCTGGCACCAATCTAAGTTAAAACCCTTCTGACCTACTGATGAGAGCTGGAGAAGCCCAGCTAATTGGAAGCCTTCATTAGCTCCAGGGGTTACTGCCTCACTGTCCTGTGCAGAGGCTCTCTGGGCTGCTGGCACCCTTGTCCAGCCCAGATTCCTCTTCCTACCTGCAGCCAGATGAGCCGGGAATGAGTATGGGTTTCACAGGGCAGTGTGCCTGGCCAGGTCGACCTTTCTCAGTCTTCCTACAGATGTGTCTGTTCACGGGAAGGAGGCAAAAACCCCAGACTCTCTGCAGGTCACGAGGCTTCCTTTTGATGGGAAGCTCTCCCCACGTCCCAGGGAAGGAGGGTGAGATGATTAGATGTGGTTTATGGGTGGGGACATCCAGACAGTCCCTGAGGTCTTGCAGCAGGTTGCTAGCAGAGCCAGGACTGAAAAATGCGGTCCCTTGTTCTCAGCTCGAACCTTTCAGATGCTCCGCCCTTACTGCCCCAGCATCTCTCGTGGCTCAACCATCTACCGTGGGAAACACCTGACTGTAGGCTGGGCAGCTGCCCATGGACACAGGGACCTGCGCTAAGGTAGAGGGAAGCTACAACACACCTTACCTGGGTGCTTGCATACACACAAAGATGCACCCCAGCCTAATTCCTCCTGAATTCAATAAGGTTCACTGCCTATAACACTGAGCATCATTTGAAAGTTCCCTGCTCCTGACAGCCACGGCATGAAGGCAAGTTACAATCTCATCTCTTTCTTAGTCCTCTGCATAAGGTTGCCTTCTCCAGCAGCCTCACAAGTGCAGCCGGCGACCCGGATCCCGGATGGGAGATACAGGCTGAAGCATCACGTGGAACCAGGGTTACTCAAGCAACGTTGCGGAGGCTCAGTAGCCGGCCCATTAGGACAAAGAAAGGAAATTCTCCGGAGTGGATAATCGCTCTGCAAGATTCGCAGCGCTGAGGATCGGATCATCCTGCTCAAGTCACGCAAGCATAATCAGATTTCACGCGTGAGGGCATAAGCTCATTGCCACAGGGGCCCAGAAGGAGAGGTCCCCTCCAGCACGGCACAGTTGGAGTGGTGAGGGATAGAGGATGTCAGGGAGGGTGGATGGGGCTTGGTTGCAGCCTCTCACAGCGATACTTACCTCCAGGACAGGGCCAGGCCAACAGCTGTGGGCAAGAAGATCTTAAACCAAGCATGAACTTAATGGAGGATGTCCATGAGAGCCATGAATTCCCCATCTGCACAACAGGGATACCCCTTAACTGCTCTTGGAGCAAGCTGTGAGGGGGATTAGGTTAAAGAGTGTGATACAGTCCGTCACTGGGGACATTAGGGCCATATAACCGCCCAGGCTGAAAAACTCTGACATTGCTGCCATGGAGCCTGAAAGACTTAATTAGCTTGGGATGGAGGCCGAGAGCTTTGAGCCGCCACTTATCCTTGGCTCTTCCCTCCTTTCCATTCACCTTGGACGATGAGATCAGCCTGATTGGCATGCTTTCCGCTAGCAGCGCATCAATCAAACCAGGTTAGAGTCTTCTTTTGCTGGAAGCCCATATCCTCTCTTCAGGTACAAATTATCCAAATATCTCTGCTCTGGCCCCGGCTGAAGGCCAAGTCAGTAACTCATACGATTTGTCAGCTGGACCTGGTTCTGCGTGAAGAACAGCTGGAGAACAAGGAGCTCAGTCAAGGGCAGGTCCTGGTTTATGAGGGAGGCTCAGGTACTGAAGGTCTCAAAAGACCATGCTTCTCCTGAAGCATAGAAACTGGATGTCCTTCTGGTGGCCTCAGAAGCATTTCCCCTCACTCCATCTCAGCCATGGCATCAGCACAAGGGTATGGGTTTCTTGCTCTTGAGAACAGATAGCACCCCAGGACTGACAAATGGGGTGGGCTGGTGGCATTCCCACATGTGTTTATCCCTCACGTGTGCGAAATCTGCAGCAAGAGGTCAGGAAATCCTGTAGCCCATCCATAGACTACAGCTTTCCGAAGGAGTCCTCCAAGGAGATCCCAGAGCATCTTGCTGTAACCACCTCTGGTAATCGCTTGTGCCCTTTTCAGGAATAGTTTCACTCAGAAAGCTGGTTTTCTGAAGTGCGGAGCATTCCCAGCTCCTTCCCCTGGCAGACAGAGCAGGTGTTCGGCTTCTTGGGAACTGGTCTGAAATCCTGGCAAGAGGGCAGATACCAATCTGGCTCCAGACTTTTTTCAATCCAGACAGGCTAGTATTGACCCTTCAGGATCAAGAGCAGTGAAGAAAGGTCCTGGGCACTGGGCAGACCTGGCAATGGGTGGTCAAGCTCTCCCCAGGCAATTCCCTCCCATCGCAGTGCTGGGGATGGTCCCCATCACCACTGCTTCCCATTTCTCTACCATGGGGACAGCTACCATCTCATTTCTGGTAGTGACCATAACCCAGTCTTGTCCAGGATCAGGGTATTGCAGGAAGGCTATGAGAAATGAAACACTAAGTCTAAGCTTTCCCTGTTGTCCTGAAAGTGTGGGCCAGTTGCTTCAGCTAATAGGTAAAACACAGAGAGAGAGGACTTAAATACAGAACAGGGAGAGACAGTCAATGCTTAGAAAAAGAGAAGAGCGTGACAGTGAGAGGTACCAAAGGGAGCTTCTATCAACACAAATCTGAAATTTCTCCAGTGGGACAGGAAAGTTGAAAGGTGTGCACGACCTCAGGAAATATCTGCTGCTGCTCCTCAGGAACATCAGGAGTCGAGGCTGCCAGAGCCTGCGTGACCAGGGAGCACAAGTCCCATTGCCTTTAGGATAGGAGCCAGCAAGGAGTTGGTGGAGTCGGGGACCCCCGAGAGGAGCTTGCCCACTGCTGTTTCAAGGCAGAAGCCTCCATGTTTCCCAGCCACAGTAGCAACAGCCAAAAAGGCCAGAGCACAGCCAGGAAGGTGGCTCAAGCTCCCGGCCAGCTCAGCCGAGTGGCCTCCTTCAGTCGTGTGCCCATCCCCTTGAAACACTCCTGACCCCCCAGCCAATGCCACAGCAGTGGGGAAAGCCATGGATGGGCCAGCCTGTGCTTTCCTCCATCACTCAGTGTTTGTCCTTCAGCTCACTGTCTACCAGTTTGCACCCAGTCTGGTGTGATGCCCCGATTTCCCGCAGCCCTTGGTCTCCCCCAGCCGCAGGGGAGCTGCAGGAGAGGCAGATCCAGGCTCCCAGAGAGTTAGCAGATAGAGAACGGCAAGCTGCCCATGCCGCGCAGGATTAAGCAAAAGCAGATGAAGACAAGTTGTGAGCGTTGGGTGAGGGACACACGGAGAAGCAGCCACAAGCTAGGACAATTCAGGACCTGAGCCAAAAGGAAAAAACCTGGGAGCTCAAGCAGAATTGCTGTCTGGTCTGAAATCTCATGCCAGGGCAGGGTCAGAGACTCACACCCTGCAAAGGCCGTGGGACAGCTTGCAAAAAGGAGAGGAGGAGGAGACAAGGAAGGGGCTTCCTGGCCTCCCCTTCCCAGGGTTTCTGAGGGAGGCATCCTGAGTTGCTCAGTTTTTAAAGGTTCTGGGGACTCATGACTCAAATCAGATGCTCTATAAATATGGCCAGAGCTCAAGTCCACTGACATCTTGTAGGTCAGAAGACATTTTCCCTGGGGATATGGTGGAGGCAGGGAATAGCACTGGGCCACCGGGAGACTCCCTCCTCATACAAGTGGAGTCTGGCGCCTACAGAGGGAGCATCAGAGCAGGGGGAGCTCATCAGGGACCCCCAAATGCCCAGTGCCCCTTTCCTAGCAAGAGGCAGGTGGGAAGGAAATATGCCTCGTGCGCTGGGTGTTTCGCAGCTGAAAGCAGCCTTGCCCACGGTTGGTGCCATCCCCATGGCTGGTGACCACAGTGAAGCAGCAGCCAGCCTGACCTGAAGAGTCCCATCGCCCTAGGGTTTGCAGTTCCTTGCTGCTACTCCTCCTCCCTCAGCCCAGGATGACTATCGTGCTGCAGAAGATGAAAAGCAAACAAATAACAAAACCCCAAAGAAAGCCCAAACTTACCAGCTTCCCTCATCCAAAAGAAGCACCATGCTGGACGGGACAGGACAGCAAAGCCGCTGGGTTGGGGGTGAAGGTTAGCAAAAGAGAATGGAGGAGAAAGAGGCCCAGATCCCATGCTGTAACAGAGGGGGGAGCAAGCAAGCGAGCCAGGGCGATGTGATGACAATGCAGGGGGTGGACAGGGACAGATGCCAATGGAGAGCTCTCCCAAAATCCAACCTCCCCCAGCCCAGTCCATCCACTTATTTTTGGAGGGCCAGTAGTGGAGAAGTTCGAAATAGGTCAAGGTCTGTCAACACAGTCATTAAACCCCTGCAGCTGCTTCCTGCCCTTGTGTGCTCCAGAGTTGTCATCACAAGCACTGTCTCCTTCAGCACGGTTCTCCCTCAAGCCACAGCTGCATCCTCACTTTGATCTGGGATGTCTGGCAGAGCAGCGAAAAGTCTCTCCTGTTTGCCATTCCCTAGAGCGAGGGTCCGTCCAGGGCACCCTGCCTTGCTGAAACTCCAGGGTCCAAGCCCAGCTTTATTCACTGCCTCATAACCAAGAGGTACTCTGAACCCAGCTGGGGAGGAGACAGGTTTCCATTGCTAAGTGACCACCAAGAAAAGGACTCAGCATGAGATTTACGGCCATCCGATTCCCCTTGCATGAATTCCAACTTGCAGCTAAGCACTAGGCTTGTATCTAGTCTGGATTCAAGCAATGTCTCCTCAACCCATCCACGTCTGGCCAGGAGATGAGAGGATTGAGAGGCAGGAGGAGAATTCGCTCCTAGAATGGGTCACCTGGCTGCGAGAACTGAGCCCATTAGCCAAGGAAACTGGGCAGCCATCCCTACCTTCTCCTCAGTCTTACAGAGGCTGGACTATGATCTGGGGGATCACCTGCTCCATCCATGAGTGCACCTGCAAACAGCACAGTGGATCTGAGCAGTTTGGTGCCGTTCACTTGGACCCTGCTCAAGGGGTCTGCAAGGGTGCCCTAGCTGAGGCTCCATGGGGCAGCTTCTGGGTCTCTATCCCCACCTCTTCCTAAATCCCAGAAATAAGAGAGAGGACAGAGAGGAGACACCTTTCCACAGACCGCCAGATGGGATCTGCTCTCCTTCCTCCTGTCAGCACACCTAGCGAAGAGTGGCAAGGACAGAGCACAGACAGCTCAACCCCACGGCATCACCGAGGCCAACCAAGACTTCGCTGGGACCTGCTCTGCCTCATGGAAAGAGAGAACTGAAAGCAGAAACCCAAGGGAGTAATTTCTCCTGATTGTTTTCTCTTTTACTATGAGTGGATCCTTATTGTGGCTGTCAATGCTCAGAGTCCTGATCATACTCCTTTCTACCTACAAAGCCCCCCCATGGGAGGTTTGAAAAGCAGCTGGCAGAGACCACTTCAATCCATCCATGCAAGCCAGGCCCTGAAGGCACACCAGGGAGCCCCTCCTCTTCCTCCCTCATCCGCACAAGGTGCCCAGCCAGGACAGCAGCACTGTCTCGTGTCTACACAGCTCAGCCCTGTCTGAATGGGGGCAAGCTGCGCCGCTACGAGTCGTGTTTCTGAACTAGTGCTTTGCACCATGGCAGCTACAGTTGGCAACAGATGGCCAAAAGCCTCAGGTGCAGAAGAGAAGGATTTGGGAAATACGCTGTGCTGGCTTGACTAAGGGCTGCATCCTTCCCCTGCAGTCTTCCCCTTCCTGCCCAGACTGTTTTTCTCCCCCAGGGGAGCAAAGGCTACGTGTTCCAGAAGCACCAGGTGTGACCCACCAGGTGTGATCAAGCACAGCTACCACCTGAGCAGAGGTATTTGCGAGATAGATTTACTGTTCTCTTCCCTCACTGAGCAGTCCCTCTATTTTTTAAGACTTAAGTAATCAGAAGCAGGAAGTTGCATCACTCAGTAAAGGTCACATTCCTTCCCCTTTTAGTCCAGATTTAGCACCAGTTTGAAGCCACAAGACTCAAGTGAATACTAGGCAAGACAACCACAACTTCTGGAATGATGCAGGTTACAGCAGAAGTGGGGTTTTGGTTAAATAACCCAATCTACTGTATGCCTGTTCTCTCCTGTCTGAAGTCTTACAGCTCTTCCTGGAAAAGGCAAGTAATTCTTTCAATAGCACCTCCAAAATTAGAGGTCCCTAAATTAATACTCGTGGACTACTGATCAACACAACAAGTAGCCTCAAGGGGGTCTGAAGGACCCACTTACATTTTTGGGATGTTGCTTACAAGGTGCTTCATGTGGGAACCTGTTGGTCCATGGGAAAACTGGAGGGCTGGTAGGACTAAAAGCAAAAGCTAAGCCTGTCTCAGCTTTGGCAACACACCTTAGGACTAACTACCCACTCACTCAGCAGCCCTAATTTTCCAAAGCGGTAAACAGAAGTGGTCATGGGACGTCCAGCTTCAGGCATCCAAGACGGAAGAGGTAAACATCCGAATGTGAGAGCCCCCATATTCCCCGAAGCGCTCATGGAAAGCGAGATGGAGGCAGAGGGGAGCAGACCCATTAATCTGTTATGAGGAGGAGAAGGGGAGGGAGGTGGGGAGGGAGGTGGGACAGGCACTCAACTGCGGCTCAGAAACAAACTCTCCCCCAGAAAATGAGGCCCAAAAGTGAAAAAAAAACCCAACCCAAACACATTAGCAGATGTTATCAGTGGTACCACTACTTCTAAGAAAGAGCGTGTCCTTACCAAAAAGATTTGCAAGAATGTTTGTGGCCGAGGACCTAAGGTACTTGCTACAGAGATGTGAGATCAGAGGTCAGCTCAATCCTGCAACATAAAGGTGGCAAACCTGGGTCACAGCAGATCAGCAGCATGGTCGGGGTACATGGAGTTGGGGAGAAGGATGGGACCGTCGAGGGAGAAGGATGCAGGACGGGGCTGATCCGCTGCTCTCAGCTCGGCCGGGAGCTTACCTGGCAGCAGCCCTGCCCCCTTACACCACCTGCGAAGCCTGAAATGAAAAGCTGCTGATGCCGCAGTGAAGATTTTGGGCAGGGAGAAAGTAAGCCAGCAACAAAGCAAGGCACAAAAAAAAAAAAAAATACACAAAGCTGCCTTAAAGAAATGCACAACACAAATATGGAAGAGAAGAAAATAAAGGAGCAGTAGGAAAAAAACATATCTGTTGATGGCCCTCACTGTGTAAGGCTGCTGAGAGCCTCCAAGGGACCCGATGCCCAGGTACTCTCCATCAGCTCTAGGTGCACTGTCCTGCCCTGGGACCGCTCCAGATGGATGTGAACAGTGATGCCTGGGAGGTCCCATGTGCCCAGGAAAGATCCATCACCCCCTGGAGCCTGCTCTACAGTCCTGAGTACAAAACCCCCATCCCACTGCTGTCCGTGGGCAATGTCCCCTCCGTGCCCCCAGGTGACAGCAGGGGCGTTTGTAGCCACAGAGGAACCACTCCAAGGCCCTATAGGACTCCTGGCCCTGAAAACCTGGTTTGGGTGGAGCTGTTGGTGCAAAGGGTTTGAATTTGCCTGCTGCAGGTAGATTTTTGCATTGGTGCTTCGCAAGATCCTGAAAAGCAATTCCCATTGAGCCCCACGGGTTTGTCTCACAGTCGCTCAGTTCATTCCACCACCACCCTCCCCAAGTGAAAAATACAATGACACTAACAGACCTGCTTAGTGTTTTACAGGTTGGGGACTTCAGGCACGATAAAGACATAACAAAAGGAAGAAAGCAAACAACATTTTTCCTGATACCACCAATGCAGAATCAACCTCGTGCCAGAGGAAACCGTTTCTGTTGCTGACCCCAGAGCACACAGCCCTTGCAGATCTTTGCTCCTGGCAGTGCTATAAGGCAGGTGAAGCCCAAGATCTGAGGGCAACTGGGAGCCCAGAAGCCAGGGCAGAAAGGGAAGACATCTCTCATTGGGAAAGTTGGGTTTGATGTGAAAAGAATGGCTGCAGGCTTGGCTAGTGAAGGCAGCCTGCGTGGAGCCCCGTGCACCCCGAGTCTTTCCCAAGACCAGAGCAAGCGTGTGTCAGGGCAGGTCAGAGACCTTGGGCAGGTCTCTGGATTTACGCAGCCTACCACAATGCCCTGCTCACGCCACGGAGACAAACTTTAGCCAGCCCAGCTGCTGGCAACACAGAGATGTTGTCCAAGGGCCTTGAGGCAAGGCTTGCCAGCAGGACCATGCCTGACCCAGGGGCGAGGTGCGATCCCTCCATCCTTGCATCTCTGCTGCGCTCAAGTTTCCACTTGGTCCACGTCAGGCCTTTACACTGTGCCAGTTGTGGTGATACTTAGACCACGGCATCACAGGCAAGGGGTGACAAATTCCCCCAAGTCATTCTAGGAGGTGCACACCACTGGGTGGAGAATTGGATCCCATAGCCCTTGGGACAACAACAGAGAGAACAACATCTCCCAGGCTTGTTGAGCCACCACTGGGAAATCAGTTCCTTGCAGCTTCTCCAAGAGGGAAGGGGTACAAGCTGGACACATCTGCTAGGGAGCAGCCTGCCACAGAGCCTGCTTGTAGGGCAAAGCCCTTGGCTGTGGGGTTTGATCTCTCTGGTTTAGCATGGGCTCTGTGTGCCCAGGGGCTGAAGGACTCCCCCCGCACGTGGGCAGATACTTCACACTAACAGCACAGACTAGCTTTGGATAGGGCTTTGCAACTTGAGGTGCAAGGTTGGGGTTGATTTCCCTTGTATAGGCTGGGAAATCTTGAGGTAGAAAGCTTGTTTTCAGTAACAGGACAGGCTCTTCCTTTTTTCATGCAGGGCTCAGGCAGAAACTTCACCAAAAAATTGCGAGATGGACAATTCTCCATCTCTATCAGGCCCACCACGTAGCAAATCCCCACCACTTACAGCTGAGGACCCAGCCCTAGGTAGAGACATTTCCAGTCTCAGCCCCATCACAGTGAACTCTAAAGCTCCACACTCACTCACTTTGCTCCAGTATTTCTGAGCTGTGCCCATGTCCTTGGTTTGGAGGCCATCCACAGGGTAAAGGGAGGGGAAGTAGCTAGACATCACATCCTCAACAGATGTAAATCAACGTGGTGCTAATGTGAGCAGGGGAACTACACCAGCTTGCATCAGCTGGAAAACTTGGACTAAGCATCCAGAGGAGGAGCTTGAACAGCTCCAAAGGTATATAGGGCCACAGTGTCTCCATCTCTTAAATAAGCGTAGCTTTATTTGCTCTCATGTCATCCTGGGTGGGAGAGGCCTGGACCACGGTGCAATGAGACATTGAGCCCAAGGCTACCAAGGTAGTTTGGGGAGAGAGAGGTGTGAACACAGCCAGCTTGCTTCAACAGGATGCCAACCAGATGGCCTTGGGCAAAAGAAAAAGGAAACTCAACTTACCTTTGTTCTTCCTCGAGTTCTTCTTTGGTCATCATTGACTTGTACTGGTTTCCCCTCAGCTTTCCAGGACTGTATTTAAAAGAGAACGTCTCATCTGCAGCTGGAGAGTGGGAGAGGGAAAGACAGAGAAGAGCAAGAGATCGTGTGAGCCAGAGGCCTCCCAAGAGCAATGATCAACAGCAGTGGGCTTGTTGCCTTGAGCTTCTACCTGACCCCTGCTCCTGCAGATGCACCCCAAACGCTGTGGCCACCCCAAAACACTCTTCCTTAGTTAGCTCCAGTCTCCAGAAAGGCTGGGCAGTGTTGGGGAAGCTGTGTGGATTGCAGTGGAGAGCCAAGGTGTTGCTGGCCAGAGGACGGCAGGACTCCCAGCTGCAGCTAGCACTGGAAACAGCGAAGGCTGCTGCGAGCGAGCAGCTCTGCTTGGAAGCAGATACAAGTAAATCCTACAGCACGGGAACCATATGCTATTGCTCTCCCTGGATTCAAAGCCTTGCAGGCCCATCTTGGCTTATCAAGACATGCTAATCCTGCCCTGATTAGCTTGCAGCATTTTCCGCTTCTCTCCAGACTTGCATTCCTCCTCCCTCCCTCTCCTCATCCAGGGGCCCTTTCCCATGCTTGGGGCTCACAGATGGTGCCACAAGCAGAGCTGTCCCAGGCCACACAGCCCAGCAGCTCTCCTGCAGCCCTTGACAAAGCTTGTGAAAAAAGGAGGTGCCGCACTGCAAATCCCGGGGCTGCAAACAGAGCTGAACCAGGAGCACCAACACAGCTGGGTCCAAGTCCCTCTGTCACCAGCCAACAGACCTGAAGAGGAAACCAAGGTTTCCTTCTCCAGGCCTGGGTGCTCTCCTACCCGGCTCATCAGCCTCAGCCCTGTGCTAATTAGAGCACCGAAGCTCACGGACTCTGAGTCAAAGCCGATCCTTTTCCAATCGGATTTTGTTCGAGCACTATTTGCTTTTAAAAACCGCTCCCCTGCTTTATCTTCCTAGAGATGGGAGAAAACAACAGGAGTGGAGGTCAATCCAAAGGGCAGCCCAGGAAGAGCGGCTCCTTTGGGTAGTTGCCTTTATTGGTTATCTGTGGGCTGTTTATCTGCGAGCCTTTATCTCCCAAGGACTGCAGGACTCGGCTGCTTCACGTTGAGCATTGCTGTTTCCACATCCACCCAGAAGCATCTGCTGCTTCCACTGACCCTCGGAGCCCTGGGGGTACTGCTAAGGGGTCCACAAAAGGAAGATGTTATTGTATCATCTGCACGGCCCTGAAAAATTGCACATTACCCACAACCCAAATATCCAGGATGATACCTCCCAGCACCAGGAAGACCCCAAAAGTGGTGAAACTCCCCTGGCTTCTGTGGCAGGAGAGAAAGCCCCAACTTGTGCATAACCCACGGACCCATCACCTGTCCCTGGCCACCTAGGAAGCCCCTTCCAATCCTTGCCGCTGCTATTGCGGGCACCACATTCATGAAAGTCTCTCCTTCTCCACCTACCCAAATAAAAGACACCTCACAGCCCTTCTCACTTCCTCACATCCAGAAGGACTCAGCATCAGCAGTTTCCCTCTATTTTCCGGTCAATACTGCCCTTAAGGCTTTTCTGCCCATATCCAAGGTCAGCTGCTTGATTTAGCAATTTCTCCAACCCCAAGCTCACGCACACTGTCAGCTGCTGCCAGAGCTCTCGCAGACCTTGGGGGCTCCCACGCAAAAGGCAAGTCAGAGCCTCATTTTGTAGATGAGGAAACCTGAGATCTCAAGAATAAGCTGCGCAAGTCTGCGTGGGCAGGTACGGGACTGAGCACGCCGACCGCTACAAGGTCACTGCCGCTAGCGTACGGAGTGTGCCTGGAGTGATATTTGTGGGCTGGGAATTTAACAGAAACCTCCTCCCTGCAGATATCCACAATTCCTCCCTTTACAGCTCTGTGTCCGTCATCTTGGGGAGCTTGCCTGGGAAGTCCTGATGGATTACTGCTCAGTTACTGATCCGGAGTGTTTCTCTAATCCCAAAACGCCGTCGGGGCTCCCCGGGGAACAAACCCTTTCCCTACCATCTTCACAAGTGTCCAAACACAAGCACCCCGATGCTCCAGTCCCGCAGTCCCAAACATTCAGCTCGGCCATATCCCACTTCCCTCGGTGGGAAAACCCTCCGAACAGGCAGGCAAACAAGTCTGGCCAGCTGGAAACAAGGAGTAATGCTGCGGCTTATCAGCCCTTCAGGTGGCTATAAAAGTGCACGGAAAGAAAATTCAGCTGGCTGCTGCTGTGGGAGATATTAAGAGAAAGAAAAACAAAACAAAAAAAGAGGGTGTAACGTCCTGTTTCTTACCCTGATGCAGGGCAGGAGACGTTTTGTTGCCTTTGTATAGCTCAGCCTGATTTCAAGGACAATTAAGATCATTTCCCTCACATGGTTTTCTGCCAAGTAAATTGAGATTTGGGATTTTGCCTGTCCTAAAAAGGGCAGTTTAATTGCCACCCTGCCAGAAAAGAATAAGGGAAGAGGAAGGCGAGGAGGCTACCCATCTCCCTGCCCACATGTTGTGGTTAGTAGAAAGGAGCCAGTGTGTGGCTTTGGAAACCACTGGCTGTTCTCTGAGCTCAGGAACTTTCTTTGCAGATCGAAAACAAACTTCAGGGAACACACGGAAAAGAAGAGCCTGAGTTTTCACATGGACAGTGAAAACACTACAGAAATATGAGGTGACCTACTTACTCCGAGCCTCCGTGAGTTCATATTAAAGAAAACATTTGTCTTTCATCTCTCTGCCCTCGCGTTGCCAGCGCTGTGACCCTGGGCTCGCAGGGTGAAAGCAGCCCCTCGAGCGCACCTCTGCTCTGAACACGCTCTCTCCGGCGTGCGCTGCGCACACAGCAAGTACCTGCCTCCTCCCTGCCAGCTCCTCGCGAGCCTCGCTGCCCGCAGCGGGGAAAAGGCTGCTCTGGTGGTTTTGGCCACTGTGGCAGCATCCCGAGCTAGTGACAGACTGCCTGCATGATCCCCACATGCCCCAGGGGAACCTCTGCTCGCAGGCTTGCTGGGTGGCAGCTCAGTGCCTTGAGTTGGGCCAGGACGAAGCGATGCACAGGAGAAATGGTGAAGGAAGGAGCCAGGTTTCTCCCCAGCAAAGCCAGGGCACCACCATTATTCCCAGCTGCATGCCGCTGGCCTCCTTATCGTCAAGCTGAGCCATCGCTTTCCCCAGTCCTGTTAAAACACCTCAGAAACGGTGTTTTAGAATTCAGGAGAGGAGTCAGTAGCTGTCTGCAGGAGATGCTTCAGGAGGATGCTAGGCTAGCAACGACCCATGGCCAAGGACTGTCACCTCCACCTGCTCCCGAGTCACAGCCACTTCAGGGCGATGCACGGCGGTGTCAGAGCAGCCCTGAAACAGAGCCAAACCAAAGGAGGCAGACCCTGGCACAGCAGCGTTACTGAGCATCCATTTGGCAGGATGTGTCCATCATTCCTCAAAGCAGGTCTCCCGCAGTCCCACACGGTAACATGCCCGATCACCAGTGCTGCGAGGAAGCCTAACTGGCTGGAATAAGCATCTTTTGGGAACCCCGTGTCCAAAGGCGCTTCCCCCACCTTGTGGGCATGGTACCAGGATTAAAATTTGATTCTCTGTGGCATTAGGCGTAATCCTCCAAAGCCAGGGGATTGCCACACAGCACCTTAAAAAGGGCAAGCGGAAAGTGGGGCAGGGAAGGGGGAACACCCCAAGCTCTCCTGCTACCCCCAGCCACCCCAGGCAGGGGCTCCTGGGGACATCCCAGCATCTCCAGGGCTGCTCAGGAGAGTGGAGTCCCCTTCAGACACACACTCTTGCTTGGTACCATCTGTTTCGTTTTCTTACAAGCACAGCAGTTGTCACCCCAATTAGTCAATTAATCATTTTCCAATCAACTAATTGGCTAATCAGTTAAACACGGCTCTGACTAAAGCCCCTGGAGATCGTCCTGGATGTGAGCAAGGAGCTTTTGGGGCAGCTTCATCACAAAGCTACCCCATGGCAAAGAGCCCAAGGGCATCTGGGGAAGCAAAGAGGGGCTGTTGCCAAGGTGGGAATTTCTTCTACATTTCCTGGAGGAAGGAGACCATCCCCAAGCAGTCGGGGCTTCAGCCCCTCAGAGCCATCTGTACCCTCCTGGCAGGGTGCTGGCTTGCTTGGCACTCACCATCCTCATCCTCCGGCTCTCTCACCACCAGCTTCTCGTTTTCTGAGTCTGGATCTTCCTCCTGGAGGAGTTAAAAAACAGGGGAGAAGGTGCTGTGCTAAATAACCCGTGCTTGGCCAGGGCACCAGAGCCCACAGAGCAGAGACTGGAGCTCCCAAGACAAGGGCTGGGCACTCCTTCCCTGCCTCCTTCAGGGAACCAGCTAAAAGGATGCTTGCTAACGAGCGAGGTTCATTAGTCTGCTTTTGTCTCTCTAGTTAGTGGGGGGGAAATTGGCCTTGCTTATGGCACTCCCACCCAAAGGCTGCAAAGTGCAAGTGCCTCCCCATAATTGAGGGGATATTAAGGTTTTTAAGAAGAACCTGCTATCCTAGTGTCCCCAGGCCCAGCCTTGTGCATGAGCACCCTCCCAGGCTGGCACCCTCTGCCAGCACCCCCGCACCCCCATCCAGCCCAGGGACATGCAAGGGACTGAGCCACAAGCTGCGAGGACTTCTCCTGTGTGTGCCCAGGCCAGGCTCGGATGGACCATCTCAGCGCTAGGGAAAGGCAAGTCCCCAGCAAAAGCCACCTTGCAGCCACGAGCCAAGTGGCTACTCCAAAGCACAGGAGCACTCGCCAGCCGGGACCAGTGGTCGAAGGCAACGTTGTGGGGGTCGTGCTGGGACCCCACCAGGAGCCCTCCCAGCCTCGCCTGGCAGCAACCCCCCAAGACACCGCTGGCTGCTGCCCATGGAGCCCCGGCCCCTCAAGGACGTCCCTGCCCACACATATTGTGGCGGCAGGGCTGATCTCTGCAGCGCAGACAGGAGCAGCAGCAGCACATTATTTTTTTATAAAAGCAAAGGAATTTTGGAAGTTTTGGGGGTTGCCTCCTACAAGCTACAACAAGCTTTATCAAGCCCAGATTCCTTCCCCTTGTGGTACACACAGCAGAAAGTCATGCAAACGGCAAGCAGGGAGGGAAAGGAGCGCTCCAGCTCTGGAGATGACAGGGACACACGGCAATGCTCCTGTGTACATGCCTTCCTCCTGCAAAGCGCAGCACCCAGCACCCTGGCTGCAAACCCCTGTGAGCCAAGCCTGGTGGTCAACAGCAGCCTGGAGCACGTGTCCTCCTGCGTCCTCCCCGGCCCCACGCATCCCATTCAAAGTGATGGGGCTGGCGGGCAAAAGGCAAAGCACATGGGAGAGAGGGGAAGGAGCATGGAAGGAGCCTGGCAAGCAGCCACGCTGTTGAGCACCTGGGAAAAGTCAGGGTGAAGGAGACGCAAGGGAAATGAAGACGGTCTGAGAAGAACCTTGTGCAGAGCCGAGGCTTTGCGGTGGATGCCTTTAGATAAACTGCTGGAGCATGGTATGCAGCCCCGACTCAGAACTAGGTTAGTTTGTCATCGGTGAGGAATGCACATTATTCACAGCCATTTGGCTTCTTCTCGCCACCCTGCTCTCAGGCTCCCCAGAAGGACACGCTGCCGAGACCCCTGCCCCCCACAGCCACTGCTATTTTGGGCCACGCTTCCAAACATGGGCACTTCCCGCTGGACACCTGGGCTTCCCCTGGGGATGGCTGGGAGTGGGGCAGCACCCAAAGGAGAGGCCTCAGGGAGGGTTCGGGAAGAGGATGCTCAGCCCTGGCTCCAGGGACTCAACTACGAGCCTGGGGCAGCAGCTCCCCATCACATCCGTCTCTCCCTGTGAGCTGAGATGTCCCCAGGGAGACCTGACCCTCCAGGAGCTGGCACAAGAAGGGATGTTTTAGCCTGTTCCCTGCCCAGGCATTAGGAACTGAGCATTTCTGAGCATTTAACAGTGGAAGCCAGTAAGAAATTTGGGTGCCAAACCTCCAAGGAAGGAAAATACCTGTGCTCCAACCCAGAGGAAGAAACGTTTGATGGGAGCAGAAAGGGAGCAGCTGGGGATGCCAGGCTGGCAGGCGACAGCAACATGCCGTGGCCATGCTGGGAACCCCCCCGCTAGTGGCAGTCAGTAGCTCGCTGCAGCTCAACATTTTTCTGCTTGGATGGCTTAGAGGCAGATGCCAGCACCTCCCTTCCCCCCACACTGCGGCCCTGGCCGCAACGTCCCAATCTGTCCACCTCACTGGGGCTGCTCACTCCCTCGCACCCATCGCTGTGCCACCACCAGAGCCCCCCAGGCTGCCTTAGCCTGACCCCAAACAGCAGCCAGGCATCGCTCCCTGCACATCCAAGCAGCCCATCTGCACCTGGAGCACTGTTGCTCTCTGCTTTAAAAGGACCAAGCCATTAAAAGCCCAGCCACCCCCCCCAGGGGAGCACAACGGGCAAGCTTTGCCCTCTCCATGGCTGCTGCTACCCCAGGATTGTGTCCCATCCATGCAGAGACACCAGCACCCATTGTGCCACCCTCCCCAGGCCAGCTCTCCATCCCACGCACCTCTGCCTTGCTGGAAAGTGCTGCTTGGCCGCATCCACCCTCTGCTTGTCCTGTGTGCCCAAGGCTGGACCCAGGTGAGGCACCCAAAGGTGGTATCTGGAAAAAGACAAAAGCTTTGAGCACAAATGCCCCCAAGACTTCCCTATGCTTAACCAACCAGCCCCGGCAGTACCAGGACACGTGGACAAATCTCCAGATGCGGCTGGCAGCCCGCCTTGCCCCGGTGCCCAAGCCCATGCTGCCTCCGATCCATGTGCCAAGCCATGGCGTGGCTGCTGGAACGAGGAACACCAGAGACCTTCAGTGCCCAGCCCTGGAGACAGGGTTTGGAGCTTCTGAGCTGCCCTCCACAGCAGCCCCATCCCATGGGACTGGGACCCTTGCAAGGAGCCATCGGTGAGGGGGAGCAGCTCGGCTGCCACGTGTCCTGGCAGGGCTGGAGGCAGCTGCCCGGGATGCTGATGCAGCAGATGGGGGCTAGCAGGAGGGGAGAGGAGAAGAGGGGCATGGTATGCTCAGTTCATTAGCGCTTGCAGGGTCTGCTCTGCCAGCTGCCTTCTCCATCACCGGGTAATACCCCCTTGAAACCCTCCTGTCGCCCCACCGCAATCCCAGAGCTGGGGTTTCCCTGTCCTCTTAGCCCCACACCAGCTTTGAACACAGAATGGCCTCAACCCCCGTGCAAAGCCTTCCTTCCCCTGCCCAAATGCTTCTCAGCTGAACCTTTCCCCGCTGTGCCGGGAGGGCAGCCATGGAGGAGGATACATGTGGGCAGGGAGCTGGGACATCGCGTCCATTGGCCTTGCAGTGAAATACCAGCACCGGGGCTGGGAGCAGCCTCTGGACTGGCTCGAAAAAGTCGTCAGCAGGGACAAAACCCCCACCCCGAGCATGGCTGTGTCTGCAGCCCCTGCCAGCCAGGATGGAGGGGGGAGCCCTCCCTGACTGGAGCATCCTGACACCCCCACGGAGCCTGCCCCAAATTTCAGGGCTCCTCAGCCCTGCTGTGGCTGGTGGGTGCTGCTGTGCCGGTTCTCCTAGCAGCCATGGGGCAAGAGCAGCTGAGCTGGGGGCTGCCATGCCCCGGCCATGGGATGCTCTGCAAGAGCAGGGCAGCGTCCTGCAGCCAGAAAATGGAGGGGGAAGGTGTTGGGGCAACGCTGGGAGACTTGACAACCAAAGGGGACACTGTGGCACCCCGGGCACTGCTCTTCTATATGAGGCACAGCCCAGGGACAATGCAGGGAGACTGTTTTGAGTGGTGGGGAGCGAGGGAAGCACGGACCAGGGCCAGAGGGCAGCAAGAGCTGCTGGAGAAGCAAGGACTTGAGTGCTCCAGCTGCCAGCCATGGTTGCATGCTGACCAAGAAAGCCTCCCGCAGGAAAAAAAAAAAAAAAAGGGGGAAAAAAAGAACGGCAGGGGGATTACGCCGGCC
>VYXH01011041.1:66089-84925 GCA_013397275.1 Burhinus bistriatus | reverse complement strand
GAGCAGCGGGCCGGCCAGGTACAAGTCCCCGGCCACGTCCATCCTCGCCCTGCTTCCGCAGCACCGCCCGACCCGACTGCGCGGCCGCGGAGGGTGCGCGGCTAGCCCGCTCGGCCTGCGGCGGGGCTGGGCAGGCTCTCAGCCGGCTTTACCCGGCGTCATCTGCCTGGGCCCTGCCCACAGCCCCGGCCCCCCCCTCTCCCCGGCCTCGGCACCCCCCTCCCGCACGGAGCCGGCAGCCAGAGCGATCCCGCCCGCCGGGGATGCGCGCAGGCACCCACGGGTGGGATTTGGGCAAGGGGGATCGGGCGAGGAAGGCCGGGCTGCCAGCAGCTGGGCTCTGCCTGATGCCAGTGTCTGGCTCGGGACAGGAGGATCTTTCATTAGAGGCTGCCCTATATCCATAAAAGTCATTCCCAGACCGTTCGGCAGGGTCGCTTGCATCATTCATAACTGTTTGACTTGGAAAGGTCTCCGTCTCCTGGGATGCTCACCGTGGGCAGACAGGCACCCACAGCTGGGTGAGCTCAGCGGGATTGCGGGGAGCTCTGTGCAGGTTGGGGTGTCAGCCGGCCTCCCTGTAGCGCCTAACGAGCATTTGCACCTTGTTAGTCCTTGGCTGGGTAGCGGAGGAGCTGGCAGGGCAAGGGAAGGCTGTCCTGACTCTCCTCGGTGAGGAGCATCTGGCAATGCATCTACGCCAAGCATCGCTCCACCCTCCCCAGGAGCTGCGGGCGATATCACTGGCACGTTTGTGCCATAAACTGCTGTCGCACCCACCAGGAAAGTGGGTGCCGAGTAGCTGGGCTGTGAGAGCCTCCCCCCAAGCACCTCACTGCTGGGGTGTCTGAAAAACAGGAGGCTCAAAAAATGGGATGTGCCCAAAAGCCATCACAAGCTGGCAAGGAGACTGGCCAAGGGGTTGTCAGGTCCTTCCAGACGCTGCCACCAAGGATTTCCTGCCTCTTGAGGCTGCTGGGAGGATTAGCCAACCTTTTACAAAGCAGGCTGAAATTAGAAGGCCTAAGCTATTCCTGCCAGGGTAAAACTAGCACGGAGCTTTCTCCCAGCTGCGTGCGAGGGGAGCAGATGTGGGAATCTGCCCCCAAAGTTTCCTCCAGGGAAAAAGCTTTGGAGATATCTCCAGGAGCAGAGATTTTTATTGACTGGCTAAAAACAAAACATGAACAAAGACGGGATTAAATCCCTGGGGTGGGAGGAAGGAAGTGAAGCCATGATCCTCACTGCAGTTTGTCTTTATTGGTAATCCTATCAGGCGGTCAATCGTTAGCATATGGATAATTGTATTCTTAGTAACAACCAACCATGGTACTTATCTTCTTCCCTTCTCCTGCATCGCTTTGCATTTCCTGGGCCCCGATCATCAGAGCTGCTCGAGAGCTCAGCCAAAACATCCAGAGATGGTAGCGTTACAGCACTGTCTGGTTCAGCATCTTTTTTTGACGTATATTTGGTCCCTTCTTCTCCCTCCCTGCCCAAATCCATTCTTTAACTTGGTGAGACTAATGGCTTCCAAAAGTTTGACTTGCTAGATGAAGTAGTGGAAAAGCACAAGGGATGAGACAGCCAGGACTGCTCCGCCGGATGAATACAAAGGGGTATAAGTAAGTCTGGAGTACAGCAAGACTGAAATTCTCTCTCAAGCAGCTTCTGGAAGACCCTTCCAGGGGTAGAAGGAACAAAGAGCCTCAGCCAAAGGGTTTCCAGCAGAGCCTGTCCGGGAGGACAGGGCGATCGCCGATGGGAACATGGCACAGCCTTGGGTATGTGATCCATCGCTGTGTGTTTGGGGAGGCAATTTGGGAATCAGCAGTCAATCAGATTTGTTTGTATTTCTTCTGGTTTTTAAGTAACCTTGGAGCTGAGCTGACCACCTGCAGTAGCCACAAAGGCATTACCCTGAATCCAGTGCGTCACTTGCCTTCTGAGACTTCTCCTGAGCTCTGGCAACTAGAGACGGAACCAGGGTGGGGAAGCTCCTGGGACCGGGTCTTTGCTCCTGTGCTCACACAGACTGTCAGTTTTGGGGACAAAGAGGAATTTTGGGCAAGACTGCCAGAAACTGGCCACTGTGGCCTGCTAGTAGGGTGACTTGGGGTGTTTTGGCCTTACATACACATTTGCAGCTGTCACAGTGCCCTCGATTACTGCTGACATCCAGGACATCTCCTGCTCTTTTCCCCTGGCACCGTGCATTTTCCACGGCTCTCGGTTGGAAGCCTGTTAGAGGGTGTTTGCCTGCGCAGGAATGCAGTGGCATGTGGCTTGCATTAACCCAGGGCAGAGACTGAGCACTTCAGCGAGTACCCTCCCAAGCAGGATTTATCACCACCTTAAAATATGAGGTGCTGGCCCTCACAGCTTCTTCTGGGATCGGGATCATGGATGGGGAAACCAAACAGGAGCTACAGCCAGAGGTGATCATTAGCAGCTTCTGCCTTCGGACCTGGAGCGGTTCACTATCAGGTTGCTGGAACCTGCTTGCACTTGTAGGAGTTGTGAGAACTGCAGGGCTCAGACATCTCTGAAAAACAACACTCCTGGTCTGGAGAGCAACAGCCAGGAGCATCAAGGACACATCTGCAAGAACAACTGCTCTAACCGAGCTAACCTCATACAGCAATGAGGTGGCAGAATCAGCAAGAGGGCTCAGCTCCCCACGTCCAGACCTGGGGTGAGAGCTAGGCTCCCCTGCAGAACATGATCTGATGGCGGTGATCCCCCAAGCAGAAACCAGGCCCAGCAGGTCCCATGTGAGATCTTCTTGTCCCCTCCGTGGCTCTCCAGAGGCAACTGGATGGAGTAAACTTGCCCTGACGTAGCAAGGCTCCCACCAGGAGGGACAGAGGGTATCTGCATGGTTCCCCCATCAATTTACAAGGCAAGATTAACGCCTCTGGCTCCCGCCACGCGGCCGCACGTTCCGGGATGGATTCACACACCAGGTTGGCCAGGCAGGCTCCCCAGCCAGGCATCTCTGCCCGGCTCTTGCCCGCCAGCTCTGGGAGAGACGAGCTGTCGCAGCCTCTGCACAGAGACCGCTGGCAAGAGGAGGGGGGCTCGGGGAGGGCAATTCCTCCCCCCTCCCGGGGGTGCCAGCCTTGCCCTGGGCAACCGAATGAGCACGCTGCCCTCTCTCGGGAGGAGAGCAGCTCTGCACCGGCTGCGGCCAGGGAAGGGGCTGGCTGGGAAAGAGCTCGCCAAGAGAGCCCTTCCCCGCACAAAAGCCGCTTGTACAGAGCTGTCAGCTCCAGGCCGCAGCGGGGGGAGCGAAGGGCTGGCTAACAGCTGAAGGGCTTTACCAACAAAGGGTGGATTCAGGGGAGCTGCGGTGACAACTGCTCCGGGAAGCATCCCCCGCCGCGGAAAATGCTGTGCTGCAAATCTGCCTGCAAGAGGGATTTAGCTCGCTTGGCTCCCTGCAGCTCAGGCGCTATGGTCATGGGCCGGCACTGCTCCCAGTCTCCCGGGTATAACATGCTGAACAGCCGGGAGAGCCTTCTGTAGGCACAAAAAAAGACCCCATTTACCAGCTTGCACGCTCTTGCTCTCCCCCAGCACGTGAACTGTGCAGGCAGTGGCTGTACCAAGGTCCTCTGCTGACGCAGGCAGCGTCCCTCCCCCCCAAAGGGCTGAAGCAAGCCAATTTTCGACACCCCTCTCCTCCACAGCTCTAACCCAAGCCCAGGCCTACAAGACCCTGTGAAGCGAGCTGAGCAGATACATGCTGGTTTCTAGCAGGGGAAGCAGCAGCTGCTGGTTTGCACAGACCTTAGTGACTTCAGACAGCACCTGCTCCAGACAGACGATTCTGTTCCCAGGTCCTCCGAGAACCCATTTCCCCTCAAATAAAGCTTGAGCACAGACTGGTCCTATAACTGCTCCAAACTCAGATCATTTCTGCAAGCCCCGGTCATGCTCCCAGTCACCGATACCATTTATTCCTTGCCAAGGACAGCAACGTCCTCTCTGCTTTGATGTCAGAAATGAGAAGCGATCTCAGGAAATGTCACTGTGCTTACCCTGTTCTTCAGCTGACACAGGCTCCGAGGCCACTAACCTCATCTGGCTGGCTGTTCTTTATTTGCTTTTTCACACCCGGCTTCGTGCTAGCTCTGATGCCGCAGTGATGCTCAGAGAGCTGGTGCCACTCACAAGTGGCAGAAGACTAAACGCCACAAGAGTTCAGCTCACCGAGAGGTCTGAACCAGCACAAGGGTGGGGATGGCCATAGCTCGCTCCCACCGAAAGGAATGACCCTACCAAAAAGCGCTCTTGTGAGTGCTCGTTTCTATACTTTCTCCCTAAGCTCCCTTTACTAGCCCCTCTGCTTGCTAGGCCTCTGGTCTCACCCAGTACAGTTGCTCTTCCATCATGTTAAAACTCATTTTCCAGTCTAATCCCTGAGCTCGGGCAGGCTTTGAGTTGTTGATGGTCTTCAAAGTTTTGAACCAGCTGTACAATTGGCCTTGCCCTTGAAGGCAACCAGATACAAGCTGATAGTCCTAACAGCGAACCAGAAGCTCATGGACACTGCCTGCCAGGCCACTCCTGACTGGAGCCGAACAGCTGAGAAAAGACGCAGCCTTGAGTCTGAACAAGGCAGCGCTGCATCAGAAAAGCAATCCTTCTGAAATTCTCCTCCAGCCCTGGTACACCCTCCCTGCTAGCACAGCTGGACCAGCTGCTGCTCCTCCAGCTGCCCTGCTCCTGCTCCTCCGGCAGGCTGCATAGCCATGTGCTGCGGTGGCAGCCCCTGTTTCAGGTCCTTCTGTTGAATGAGAGGACACACAATGGTTACAGGCATCACACACAGGTGGGAGCGGCCACCTCTCAAACCAGAAGGGACATGGAATGATTATTTCCTTTTGAACACATTTCCAGTTAGCTCTACCTGCCTCAGTTTACACTTCTCCAGAAACAGAGGAGGTGCAGTCCCACAGAGGAGCCTTTACATGCCTTGAAAAAAAGGTGAGATTCTACAAGCCTATTAGTTCAATCTCAAACCAGTCTTAAAACACGTAGCTACTTAGTGCCGTGGCTAACGCTCAAGTAGGAATGCAGCCCCGTTCTCTTTGTGACTTGCTTTCTAACTGCCACAAAAGAAATACCAGTAGTTATTTGCTTTTACATCAAACTGGAGGAAAGGAGCAAGAACATCAGCAAGGGTGCGGCATAGACAATCCAACTGCCACATTTCCACTCAGGTAACCTTGTCCTGTTGGCTCCCTGGTAGCAATTAGAAAAATCAGTATGCCATCCTCCTTGTTGAAATGAGGTATTAGGTTGCAACTGTCACAAAAAGGAAGATAGGTAGGTAAATCAGAGGAATAAAAATAAATCAAGTCCAGATTACAAGGCCACAGCAGCACTAAAGGAAGTACCAGCAATACCTGCAAATCAGGAAGAACAATGGGATTATGTTAAAGCTGGGAGCGCACAAAATTGCCTCTCTTGGGAATGAAAAGCAGAAAGAGATAAGTTATAAAAGCATTTCTACAATGGCTCTACATTGCTTTCAGCCACTACAAGTCATACCATTTTCTGGAATTGGGTCTTGTTAAATGCCAAGCACCGACGCGCCCAGAGCGCCCACACAGGGAGCAGGGGCTCATTTGCTAATTGTGACTGCCTGGCTGCATGGAGCTAGACAGCATCTAACAGGATGTGAACAGGGCATGGGAAGAGATCTTCTGAAGAGCAATTGGAAAGGAGGGAAAAAAAAAATAATTGGTTTTATAGGCAACAGTAATCAAGAAAAGTGTTTACATCAGTGTTTGGGAAGGGAAGGACAGAGGTTTGTGCACAAATCAGCAAACTTGCTGGCTGCTGCCACAAAACAATCTACCTTCACAGTGTTTTATTCTTCAGTATATCGATATAAATACTTCAAAAGCCTCCAGGCTGCTGTCCCACACTCTCCTTCAGCTTATTTACCTACGCTTACTGGTTTCAACAGAACTCAATAACAAAATACACAAGTTTTTCCACTTCCCCAATCCTTGTTCCACTACACAACCAAATTCACTAAGAGGCAGCTTCAGACACAGAGCGGCTCTCTCCCTGAACCCCCAGGCATAGGGGAAAGGTCGGTCAGCTCTCTGCTTTGAGTCTGGCCTTTCCACAGCAACTCTCTGCACTGGGCATCTTATCTAGAAGCTAAACCGAAAGCCATATGCGACACCTGGAAGATGAAACCCCCTCTCGCCAGTATGAGGTGGCAAGAGAAATACAAGATAAGGCTTCTTGTAATACAGCCTGGGGAGGACAGGGAAGGGGCAAAAGCACACATTGCAGTCTGGTAACACAGCTACTGACACAAACCTTATCCCAAAGCCACCACAACCCCAGCAGCTTCCAAAACGCGCCCCACCATACAGATGTTACTAATCACACGCAAGAAAGAGCTAGAGAAAGTCCCCAAAGCACCCCCATAGCTGTTACCTGAACACCATTTAGCATGCTGTGGTGCTTTGGGAAACAGAGGTGTACATCGGTAGTTTTTTTTCAGATCATGATATGAAAAAAAATGACTAGCCAACAGGATAATGCAAAATAATTGATTTTATTTAAAATAAAAAGCAAAAACACAATCATCCAAACAAGACAATTAAGAATATCCCAGCTCTGCTGGATGGGGTGATAAAAGCAGCTAACGGCAGTGGCAGGGCTTGGAGCTGACAGTGCGAGCGTCAAACGAATCAGTAAGCTCTTTCCTTCCCCCTTTTCCAAGGGGGATGCCAAAAACCTCCCATCACAATGAGGGCACACAGGCATTTCAGATTTCATTCAGTCAACAGTCTTGCTTCCTGCCCCATGATGGCTGGGGATTCAGGGAGGAAAAGGGTCTATGTTAATTATGAAAGAGGTTGCTGTCTTTCTTCTAAGCATTTGGAGAGGCTTAATGTAACTGAGAAGACAAACTGGAGCCAGCGTACCCGAGCTGGAAAGGGGAGGAAGGTATGCCCGTGCTTCCTCGGCATCACCTGCTCGCAGAGCACTTGTGCAGAAAACAGGTGCCGAGATCAGCACGCCTGCTGTTCACATCTACAGTTCTGACAGGGTATTTATTCATTTACTCCTGAACTGTCCTAGCAGACAAGCCTGCGTTGGTTACCAGACTCAAAAGCACAGCTAGGGCTCACAAATCCCTTTCCTTCTTGCCAGGGCAGGCAGGACAATGACACCGATATACACAGTACAATCGGGAAGACCACGGTCCAAACCCAGCACGCAGCTCTCTAAGCTGTCCCTGGGGAACAAGGCAGCCCACAAAGTACCATGGGGCTGACAAAGCGCCGGTGGGGCTGAGGCAGAGCAGTGAGAGAGCTTTGGGGCTCAAGAAAATGAGGAGCCCGCCAGGTCTGGGTGCTGGACCACAGCAGCCTGCTACATCCAGGGGCTCTACAGTACACAAAAGCAGTGGGGTTGGAACAAGAGACATGGATACCCCAAGAAGCACAAGCCTGGAGAAGCGAGAGCACAAAACCCACTCTCTCCAGTCAGCCTCCCACAAGCACAGAGCTAGGCACAAGGGGAGCACAGTTTTTAACTTTATTCCCCATTCACCTGGCCTGGAACGAGGGCCTGGGAAGCACCAGCTCCCCCCCTTCCTGTAAGGCCAGCGAAGCTGACTCCCTGATTACAGATAATTTATTCTAGTCCTATTTAAAAAAAAAATAATCCCAATCTAGCAGGACCTCCTGTTTCGAGCAGGCCACGAAATGCTAACAGTTAAACTCTGGTGAAAACAAAAAGCGTTGTTCTGCTACAATTTATGTACCACACAGCAATTCTGGAAGGGCCACTGCAGAACACCACGTGGCCAAGAGTGCTGAACAACATCCCCAATGTTTTCTGCTACGAAAAGCTAACACCAGGTTAGGAAGTCTCAGGTTGCTTAGGATGTCTGGAACACTTTTTGTGGGAGGACGACTTCAAAGCATCTCACACAGTAAATACATCTCAACCTCACAACCCCCCTGTGAGGTAGGTATTTTCCTCATCTACTAAAACAAAGACAGAAGCTCACCAATTCAGCTGAGGCAAGAACCTGTAAGTGGAAGAACCAGAGATCCCAGGAGTCCCGATTACCAGATAGCCTAAACAGATACACCTTTGTTTCACATCAGAAAGTGCCTTGTGGAGGAGTCAGTATAGCATTGCTGGTATCACAATGCCTGCAGTCCATTTCAAACACACTGCTTTTCTGCGAGGGATGTCAAACGAACATAGACTTCAATCTGAAATTGTTTTACTTCACACCATGGAAGAGTTCATAGGCATGGAAGAATACTTGGCACTCTAGATTTTCCAACTCTGCTTCTGGTGCTAGAGGTGTGGCTTTCCCGGGGCACAGCGATCAGACTTTCAGGCATATGTAAGATTTTTAAGACTGCAAAACTGAACTGTGCATGCCAAATGCAATTGCAAACTACAGCATAAGCCATCTTACTGTACGTACTAACAGTCAAGCCACCAAATTGGGCAGTGGACAGTTCTCTAAGGGCTCCCCTCATGGTGACAGAGCCGAGAGTTCTGAGCCTTCACCTCTCCAGGCCCCAACATTCTTCCACAAGCTGCAGCCTGCTCTGTCTGAGAAGACAAACAGATTGTGCAGGCTCCCAGGCTGTTCAACTGGGCAGGAAAAAAAGGCAACCTTGGCCAGAAATGCCAGGAGTTTGAGAAGCTTTTTTTAAAATGAAGCAATCTTGTGGAATAATATGTAGCAATCTACAGAGCATAGGTGCTCACTTATGCCTGGCTATCACCGGAAAGTCAGGAGTCTGGACAGCAAAGGAGTGTACCAATAAACCTTTCCTCTCCCCATTTTTTCACCACCACGCTGCTCCTACACAGTGACTGGCACAGAAGATTCAGAAACAGAGATCCTGACAAACATTTAGGATTCCCTTGTACAACAGGATATGGCCTGGTCTCCAAGATGGGAGTGTTTAAATAGGAAGAGACAAGGTTAAAAAAAAAAATAATTAAAAATCAGAAAACCCCGACAAGCAATGTTCTGGGTTCCATCAAACCCAACATGTGTAAGAAAGTCACAGTTAAGGCTGCCAATCTGCTTTTTAATTCCGGTACCAGTGCCTGGGCATTATTACATGTTTACTACAGGCATACTACTTCTGCTTGCAAGTTTCCTCTCCCAAAGAACAGCTGAAGTGAGATCTAATACCCACCTCCTAGGTCCCAGGAGAGCACCCAAGGAAGCACCACAACCCAGCTAGTTTCTGGCTGTGCTGTTCAGATAGAGAAGAAGGATCATTTCCTTGCAGCACACCTTCAGACAGATAAACCTCTTCAGTGACACTACCAGCACAAGCCCCTGCTAAAAAAAAAAATATCAGCAGCTCCACCAGATCCCCTGGGGATGAGAGCTTTACCCGGCATAATTCAAATGCATCTACACAGACTTAAGCAACACATTGCATTTTTAAAAAGCATAAAACAACAATATGCCCCCCTCCCAGTCCTTTAAAATTGGCACCACAAGTTCCAGAAACATATGAACCCATAACCTCAAAGAAAAGCCATTTAGGTATATGAACTGCAATGGCCTGAACGAGCCCACGGCCCTATGACTGCTTGGTATTTAAAGCCCAGCAACTGTTGTTATCATATAAGAGTGAAACTTTGTCATTTGTTGCCTAGTGCTAAACATCACGCCTGCACCTGAAGGACTGTAATTACTGGCAAATGCTGACTTTTTCCCCACAGTTTTTGCTGTGCAAGAAACTCCAGGATTCTCGTGCTCCATTGAGCTTCCTATCGCAAGGTGCTAGTGCATCTTTGTTACCAGTCATCATAACAGACACAGAGCAAAAGTAAATGGGCTGTTGCTGGTTAAAGTGTTGCACTTTAGATGTATGCACGTAGATTAAGACCACGAAAGATGCTTCAGGTCAGTGGTCACCTCCGCTGAAGTTGCTTCAGTGTTCGGAGCATTCATACCACCTTCCCTTCCTGAAATTCTGGTGCGAGATCCGCCGGACATTCGGATAGGCCAAAAGGGCTGGTGTTCCTTTCCTCAAGTGTACAGGACAACATGTAAACATATGACAGTGTCAAAGCAAAGCAGGTTTTTAGATTTACCTGCTGGTTTTAAAAAGAGTTCTTTAAAAAACTGACCGTCGTCTTCCTTACCAGTTACATGAACCATTAAATACTTGGCATGTCCTTACCCAAAGCTGGGTCATTAGTGCACTCACTTGGGGCGCAGAGGGGACAAAGCATTGCACTATAATGTAGATCGGGGCATTCCCCTAGAAGTTATTAAGGAGCCAACCTTCGACAGCACATAATGAAGACGGATGTCTGGATCGAGGAAGAGCGACAAAAACTTAAGGACTGTGAGAAATAGAAGCAGAAGGGGGTAGAACAGAGCTGGCTGGCTGCTAATGGAGCTTCAATCGGCAGCTGCCTCTAGGCGGGTGTTGTTATCTCTCAGGGGTAGCTGCGGCCTCCACAAGATTCCCTAATCCTGTCAAAAAAAGTACAACTGCCTGTCAACAACTATAGCATTTCCCCTCATATCAGGACAAACGATCACAGCATGCAGGTTAATTGTATGCTTATTCTTCCTACAGAATTGTACAAGCTAGAGAAGATTTTATGTTTGGAACTGTTTCTATCAACTAATCCACCACACAGCTGGAGCAGAAAGCCCACCCCTCCTCACAGAGTGAAACAATCAACATACAGGAGGAAGAACAGTGAAACCTGGAAAGCAAGTGTTCTAGGCAATGTGCTAATTTTTAATATTTAAAGTATTCGTTTAAATCTTTAAAAACAAACAAACAAAAAAACCCAACAAAATACCAGGGTCTGCATTAAGGTTTGTTATCTACTGCTGCTCATTCTGTGCCTGAAGTCACAACTGGCTGCTGAAATGGGTTTTGACAATGTCATAATGAACAAATTGTTAAAACCTCCAGGGCAAAATAATCAGTGAGTACAGTACTCCCCAACTGTTTAATGATGCGCTGTACTTATAAGTCAATTGTGTTCAGTTATGAGCAACTCCTGAAAACAAGAGAGCAGTATATCACAGCAAGATAAACAGCAACATGTACAGGAGCAACCAGGTCTTTAGGCAGTACCCTACACTGGGAAGTCAGGCATGATACTGGGAATCCAGACTTCCTCACGTAAATCACTATTGCACACCTTCCTTCGCAGGCCATACAGTAAGTCACCACAGGACTTGCATCCATGCCAAACCTGGAGCAGCCAACAGCTCAGGAACCAGACAGCACCCTAAGGCAGGCAGGCAGCTAACACAGCAGCATCGGTTAACAAAACTGCAAGGAGTTTGCTTGAGAATTCTGGCAAGCCTCTGCTATATGAGAAAAATGCTTCATTTACCAAAGAATTTCTAAGTTCCTCCCTGCAGTATACTCCCAGATTCCCAGTGTTTCACTGTTTTTAACCTGGCAAGTCCAGAGAACTTCCTTCCTCGGCAACTTTACCCTAAGCAATATCTATTCTTGGTTCTGCAACATCAATGTTCCCTCCCTTCAGACTGACTAGAAACTTGCCTTTTTTTTTTTTTTTTTAAAATAGGTAAACACAGACATTTGGGACCTGGGATGAATTTTGCCTTTAACAGATAAAAGAGTGGGACAAATTGAAGTAATTCAGGCAACAATAGGAGAAACTGCACAACTACTTGAAGGTTTGCCGTTTGGAGTTTGGACAATAAGACATCAAAACCTGAGTCTTGCCTGATCATTCCTCATCTTTAATGTTTACTATTCATTTGTGCTCTCTGGAGAGCACAGTTAAAATATCCCACCTCTCCCATTACAAAAAATAAAATAAAATACTTTCTCTTTTAACAAGAGACAACTAGGAAAAGTAATAAAACTGTTTATTAAATAAAGTAAAAAACTTCATTTAAAAAAAATATCAAGAATCTTAGTTCTCAGTTCGGAGCAATTAAAAGAATTCATGGAGGGAAGATATCACCACTGGCCAACTGCTTTACATTCTGTAAGGGACCCCCTCACTCTCCATCCCTCTGTCCTGATGAATAACCCTATCTTAACTCTGCCAGCTCTGCCTTGTATTGTCTTTTGCTTGTTTAAAAAACACAGTTGCCATCGGGTCACCTGGAGGAGCTGCGCTCTTTGCTCACACAGTCGTCCTGCGAAGTTGTATCACCATTACCCATCATGCTGCATGTTCTCCTCTTTTTCCTCCGGTGCATCATCCCCTCTGTCTCAGAGCCAGAGTCGCACTGAAGTATGAAGAGATGAAACCAGAATTCAGAGAAGCCTAGTAAACCGTTTGTGCTGTGGAATTCACCATAAGAGCTACCTCAGCAACCCCGAATAATCAATATTCAACGAACGTGCTATTTTAGATTAGACACATTAATTAAATTTTAAATTAAGTTTTTAAAAAACAGGAACAGGTATGTTCTTTGATTTCATCACTGACTAAGCTGCATTTGCTCTGGCTCCTAGAAGGACCTAATTTTCTGCAAGCAGACTCAGTGCTTTCTGAAGCACTTAGGTACCTAGAAAAGTCCCCTGTGATAACTGACAGTCTTGGGTTTGGATCTTGTTCCCCCTCCCTATTTTTAAAACATACATTTTGCAGCCATTTTACACAAGCATGGCTTAGCTAAATGAGTGACAGATTTATAGACAATATAAACACAGATCAAACAAACCAAATTCATTTAGCAATACAAAGACAGGCTTCAGCAAACAGAACCTGCTAAGACCACAGGCTTCTCCACCATGTAGATTTGTTTACTTGAATATTAGGATGAGGACACATGATCAGGTTATGAAAAAAAAACAATATAATTGCAGGATATGGATCACGTATTGTAGTAAAAAGCATTACCTCTGAATCGGAGTCTGAGGAACTGGAACTTGAGGAACTGGAAGAATCGCTAGAACTATCGGAAGCAATACCAGTAGATTCCTGCAGGTCAACTGAATCAGCCAAGGCTGCCAAGTCAGGATGTTCCTGCTTTAGGATCCTAAATACAGTTGAAATGTCAGGGTTAGCCTTTGAACAGTAACACTGAACATAAGCGAATAGGGTATTTTTGGGTTTTGTTTTAAACAGAAAATATGAAAAGAAGGCTACTAAATCTCTTACCTGTACCATTTCCGTGACAGTTTGGGTCTCCCTCTTACTGTCTTGTGCCACACCACAGGGAAGTTGGTACAGCTGGCAAAGTTTTGTGTGATGGCAATAGTCGTGTCAAGATTGAGAACTACATGCCACCAGCCACCTACAAATATGACACCAATGACCATTTCTGGCCACGTAGCAGAAAGCAAGTTCAAGAACAGCCGCGAACACTTTTTCCATAGCACAGGTGGAAACTGGACCTTATCTCCCAAACCCAGGTGAGTTTGCCACCATGTCATCTTTGCTCAGTCTTATTTCAACATATGCTCCAATGCTTTACAGATTCTTGCTACAGAAGGCTGCTCAACGCTCTGACCAAATTATCCAGCTCACGAACAGTACTGAAGATCTGACTTGACAGCAACACACTGGCAACTCACGGCTTATTTAATGGTAAGAGCTATTGTAACCCAGACCGCACAGAGACGCTCTCTGTTAAGCTGGAGAGCACTCTCCATGCTGATTTAGTAAGGTTCTTATGACTACAGACTAACTTTTCATTTAAAAATAGACACAAAATTGTTTCCCCACACAGGATAAAAATAGGCAGTGGTGTTCTTACAACCCACTTATAACCTCATAAAAAAGACTAAGGAAACAGTTTAATGGAAGCTGACAGCTACAAAATCTTAACAGAAGGTATACTAAGGAGTCACTAATAAGCGCCAAGACAATCACAAGGCACTCTTCAAACATGAAGTCAGCTGTACGTTAGAGACAAGCAGTGTGGGTAGAAAGCTATGGGCCATGCTGCACAAAAATGATGCAAGATTTAGAAATTAGGATTTGGCACTGAACTCACCTGCTTTATCCACTAGCCACTTCACCTCCCAGCTATAACGGGCACACAGTGTGCAGCCACTCAAAGAGAATGGCATCTTTATCAGATCTTTCTTTAGCTTTTGATTTCAAATGCAAGATGAAGCATAAACACAGAGAGGTGGGTGGAAAGTGTCAGTGCCTTTAAGTAGCTCTTTTCCCACAGCTAAGAAAAATTTATAGGCAGTCAGACTACCCAGGCTACAAAACTCAGTCATGAATTTGCTACAGTGTACATAAACTCAAACATTTTTGTCTAAGAGTTACTAGCATACAAACACCTCTATTATTTTATGCCTTGACAGTTTTTTATTACTGCAATTTATTTCAGGATCACCTTCCTGTGATGCTGCAACTTAGGTCCCATGTGTTTTGTCACCTGTACCACATGCAGTTCTGTGCTACAGGCCATATATGTTTCAGGACATTCAGAAAATAACTGAATAGTCTCAAAATGTGCCTCGCAATATATATCCCTTTTGAAACAGCTCAGAATAGTTTCTTTTGTAAGAGATGGGCCATATAATAAAGCTGAAATATTCTCTTCATCTCTATTACACATAAATGTTAAAAATATGTTTTTCTCTCCCAGATTTCCTTACTGGACACATTCATACATACCTGGCACAAAGACTGTCTCGCCTGGTTTCTGTAAGATTTCCAGGGGTTTGAATTCAGGGGGCCAGGTGGGGAGCTGCGTCCTAGGATAGATGACATTGAACCAAGTGATAGCCTCATCCTGCTGGTTCCCTCCCTCTTCTCGCGTCACTTTGATCAGCTCTCTGGGAGTGCTGGTAGGGAACAGACACCAACGCTTATGTCCCTGGACTAAGGCATTCCATGCACTAGTTCCCAAGGGATCGATGTGAATTCCTGTTCCAGAACGAGGTGGGCCCATCACAAACCATCTGTATGGGGGGGGAAAAAAAATCCTTTAGTCACAGAGCAAACAAGTAGTTCTTCAAAGTATATACTTATTTCAAGGTTTACAAACGCGATTAAGTCATAACAGCCTGCATTTGGATTCTTACTATGCAGCGGGATTCTCCTAATCCTATGTTTTTCTAAAATTCTCTACTCATAAATGGATCCAGAACTGCAAAACAAGGAGGAACAAAAGGCAATAGAAGTAAGGAACAGAGCAAAGTTACGCAACCCTGGCCTCCCTCTATGTCTTCTGTTCATTTACAACAGGCTTTTTATTCTAACATTTAACTAGATAGAGCTTATTCTCAAGTGACCATTCAGGATTTGATGCATATATTCTCATTCCCCATTTGCAAGGTTTATTTCTCCCTATGGATAACTTTATCTGCTATACATGTTTAGCAGCAACAGCACCTTCAATTGCTCATTTCCCCTGTAACAGAACAGTAAGATCTACCATACCAGATAAAGCAGTGTAAGTGAGGTGACTTAATATCAGGCGTCAAGAAGCAAAAAAGCGTCAATAACTGTTAACGGGCATCAGAGAGGGTAGAAACTAAAGCACCAACAAGATCCAGCAAGAGGAGTTCAAAGGTTCAGAAAACATCGGAAGTCCTGAGGAGAAGGACTTGCGGGTGTTGGTTGATGAGAAGCTCAACATGAACCAGTAATGCACGCCTGCAGCCCAGAAAGCCAACTGTATCCTGGGCTGCATCAAAAGCAGCATGGCCAGCAGGTCGAGGGAGAGGATTCCACCTGAGTACCGCATCCAGTTCTGGGGCCCCCAACACAACAAGGTCATGGACCTGCTAAAGCGAGTCCAGAGGAGGCCACGAAGATGATCAGAGGGATGGAGCCTGGAGAAGAGAAGGCTCCAGGGAGACCTTATAGCAGCTTTCCAGTACCTAAAGGGTGCCTAACAGGAAAGATGGGGATGGACTCTTTATCAGGGAGGGTAGCAATAGGACAAGGGGTAATGGTTTTAAACTGAAAGAGGATAGATTTAGATTAGATATTAGGAAGAAATGCTTTACTCTGAGGGTGCTGAGACACTGGAACAGGTTTCCCAGAGAAGCTGTGGATGCCTACCCCTGGAGGTGTTCAAGGCTGGATGGGGCTTTTGAGTAACCTGGTCTAGTGGGAGATGTCCCTGCCCATGGCAGGGGGATTGGAACTAGATGATCTTTAAGGCTCCTTCCAGCTTTAACCATTCTGTGATTCTATGAAGCCAGCAAGCTCTCTATCTCCCCTTTCCAATGCAGGTGTAAATTAAGCTGCTTTCCAAGTATCATTTGCTAGCACCAATTGTAGGACTGTAAGTTTGGTTATCAAGCCGCGCTCTTCCTACTTCACAAAGAAGCCATAAAAACGTAAATAAGCAAGTAGGTGTTTGTCACTTCTATTGTCAATTCACTCTTTAGATTCATATTAGCCTTGGAAAGCTAAATAAACCACAAGCAGAACAGTCAAAGCTTTCACCAATTAGTCAGAAGAAATTAAACACAAAGATCTGCCTGATACACAGGCAGACACACTGTTCAACACCATTTTTCTGGTTGTAACCTGAATCTACACATGCAGAAGATTTTAAAACACTTATTTAGTGACACTGTCATTTACCAGCATTTTCCTCCAGGTGTTTAATTTACAATGAACATAACCCAGTTGCAACAAGACATCAAATTTACCATTAAAGACTTCACATCCTGTAAACTTCAATTTAAAAGCAAAAAACCCCATCCCCCTCCAAACTGAAATACCTGCTTCAGTAAACGGCTTCCAAAAATTACTACCCTTATTTTGAAAAGAAACAACTCCAAAAAAGATGCTCTAAACAGCATGAGTTTTTACTTTAAGATCTATACACTATCACACCTCTCAATCCAGAGGTCAATCTGCACATGCATATTTTGATCATATAATTAGAAAGCACCACTTCCTGCTGGTTTTTCAATTACGCTCTTAAACTACTGAATACTCGTCATCCATTTCTGTACCAAGATGAAACCCCTAGCTCCAGGAGGCATCGGTGTGCTCTCTCACATCACTCATCTCTCAACATTTTCCAGAACAAAGTACAAGAATTGTGAATAACAAGATCACAAACAAGGAGCTCAGCATGCGCCTGTAGGAGGGGAGGGTGTGGGGGAAAGAGATATCAATATAAGTGAGTCACAACCAGATTATCTAGTTTACCTATAACTTGGACAAATGATTCCTAGTTCTGTAAGTGTATTCAGTTTCTAGAGACTACACCTGGTGTGCTTTTGCATTTGATCGCAGTGTTATACGTTCTTCTTAGAAGCGAATTATAAAAAGGGTCTGTTACAACACTAAAAACACCTACTTCAGTGATCTTAAATAGAATTAGCTTCATGCTTCACTCCTGCAAAAGCACAAATGGACTATAGACACGTGAAAGATTGCAGAGAAGAGTACCATTATTCACTCCTTGTTCTACTTAATTAAAAAAAAACCCCAAACAATAAAAAACCCACATCACAGCCTCATGTCACTCAAAGGGCAAGGCATTCTCTGACAATTATAATGTGGCTGTAAAGACTTTAATTACTTGGGAGCGTTCAGCTTATACTCATACTGCTATGAAGTGTTATATTAATGTAGAAAGAAATCCTTTTGTATCTAACAGCCCAAACACAAGGTTGTTGCATTTGATTTCAGGAACAAAGTGTCATTGCAATCCTTTTTCAATCAGATGGGGAAAAAAAAAAAGTTGAAAAGACTACATCGATGTGAAATATTGTTCTCTCTCAAAATCATCTGAAGGGGAGCTAAGAACTAGTCTCCACACTTCATACTAATCTATCTTAAGATCTTTACCTTAAAATGAACTGGCTCATAATTAAACAAAATACCACTATGTACATAAGCCACTGTGCAAAACACAGGAGCTAGTCCTGAGGTACTTAAAATTTGAAAGCCAGAAGGTACGCATAGCAAGAAATTAATCTTCATAACTTACAGTAGCTATATGATTTTTTTGTAGATCTAAGAAGTGAGGTAAACTGACTTAAAAAAACCCAAACCATCAACTTGTAGCAACACCGGTGGCAGAACCAGAAATTGTGATACACAAATCTGCACTTCCCTCCCTCTGGGTTACGGATGTATGCTCATTTCAAAACAGCAGACGTAAAGCTATCACTTTGTTTTATATAAGACAATCACACCTATGAATAGCTAATAAAATGGAAAATACTTATTTTTATCTTGTTGTCACAGTACTATACCTGTAAGGCGGCCTTCGTTTCTCCCCTGCATACTGAAACAGATCATCAGTGAAGAATTTGGGTACTTTGTAGTCCTCCAGGAGTTTCCTGCGCTTGGGATGCTCTCCATAACTGCTGTCAAAGATGTAGAGCGGGCTGTCATCGCGTGTGGTTTCCATATACTCTATGTAATATTTCATCTTCATCTTCACAGAATAACCGTCATTGTCCTCCCCACATTTGAACTTTTGGTTCCTATACTTGCGTTTCAGTCGTTCCAGAGTCCACTTCTCTTGGGCAGACCAGCCCACCTGAGCATTCAGCAAGACTACAGGCTTGTAAGGTTTTTCGTAACGCTCAACAAATTCCTCCACTGTTAACTGCAGTGCATCTGCCCTCTCCACATTATCCTGTGAAATGAAGAGAGGAACACAGAACAGATATTAGAACAGCTTAATGCCCTACAACCACGCTGTTTAAGTCGGTGTGGAAGAGCTTCTCGCTCATACTTTGCTCCATACACCACGAGGGTGTCAAGCTGCCTACGTGTTATTTTAAGCTCCCCGAGGCTGCACTCCTATTTCTCACGCCCCGCTCCTTGCACACAGCGGGAACACCAGCAGCCTGAAGCCGTTTGGCACTCCTCCCCTCCGAGGTAACTCCCCAGGCGGG
>VYXH01011041.1:12467-59447 GCA_013397275.1 Burhinus bistriatus | reverse complement strand
GAGGTGAAGAAACCTGAGGGAAGGGGGGCGAGTCAGGAGGCGGCGCGGCCCTGGGAGGGGAAAGCGCCTCACACCGGAGGGGGAGCGCCGGAGCGGCGGCCCAGCAGAGTCCAGAAAGGCGGGGAGCTGCAGGGCATAGGGGAACGCCGCGGGGTCCTCAGCGGGGAGGAGGAGGGAACAGGCACCCACCTCGGGGGTCCGGGGGAGAGGCGGCCTAAGGCCGGAGCGGAGACGAAGCACCAGCAACGGCCACCCCCGCCCGCCGCCGCGAGGAAATGAGCGGGGCGCCGCCCGCGCGCGCCTACTTAACGCCACAAAATGGCCGACGGCGACCCGGAAGCGAAAGCGCCGCACGGGGCGCGCTACCCCGCCCGCCCCGCGCCCGGCATTGTCTTTCTTTTTTTTTTTCCTTACTGGCTGCGGATTGCGGAGGCGGCCTTGGAAGGCGCAGCGAAAATTGTTTTCTAAATTAATAACTCGCCTGCCGTAGAAAGTGACCGTTAAGGCGGCTCCGCCGTGACCCGGAAAAACTCGGTGGAGGCGGGGAAATTTTGAACAATGTGTGCTGAAAACGGTAAAAAAACGGAAATAAGGCGAGGCCTGTCTTTGCTAGGGGGAGGAGGGGCGGGAAACCGCCGCCGCGTGAAGAAAAAAATTAAAAAAAAAGGCGCGTTAACGAAGGGGGGGGGCGCCTCTCGCGCGGGCGGGCGGTGACGGTTTAAAATGGCGGCCGCGGAGGGGAGAGCGGTGTGAGGGGAGAGCGGTGTGCGCCCTCAGCGCGGGCTGCGCCCTCAGCGCGGGCTGCCGCCAGGGCGCTTCTCCCGGGGCAGCTGCTGTGGGAGCTCTGTGCCCTCCCTGCTCCCGCCGCAGCCGGCTGTAGGCCGCGGTTGCTGCCGTGTGTCGTGAGGGACCCTGGGAGGGTGGCGCGGGCTCTCCTTCACCTCCCGCCGGTAGCGGTGTCCGGTGAAGCCTCCCCGCTCCGCCGCGATGGATGCGGGCTGTGGAGCGGTGGCTGAGCCGTGTAGGTGCTTCTGGGGCAGCTGCCGGCAAGGCGAGCTCCGGCGGCTGTCTCGGTGCCGGTGAGGGAGCTGTGGACCGAGCTGGAAAACGTTAGAAATCCTCCTTCACCCACAGGGCTCTCTGCAAGTTCGTGCTTTGGCAGCCTGCATGGTAAAACGGGAACAAGGGTGAGGAGAGCCCTTGTGTAAGGATGGCAAGGAGATTCCCTGAGTTTTGTCTAGGGGATTCGGGGAAAGCTGCCCCCCTTCCCAAAAGTTGTTGCTATGTTATTTCAGACGCTGAGTAAAACGCCCGAACTCTTGAGTATGAACTATAATACCTAGTTCTCATCTTACGATGATGATAGATGTTTCTACCCATCTGTATTGTAATACTATGTTAAAAAAACAATAGAAACAAAGAAAGGACAGTTCTCTACTGTTTTCTTAAATGCAATGACAGTATTGATATAAGAAATCAAATTCAGTATTAGAATTTAAATCCATATTCCTACTGTAATTATGTTTATTATTTTTACACTGAAGAAGCATCAAAATAAGCGATGACATCAATACAAACCTAGAAGCAACAGTTTGTTTCCTGCTACAAGAGACTTAAGAAATCAAATAAACTAGTGCTGTGCATTTTGTATTTCTTCATGCTATATTGTTCATTGTTTTTCCCCAGAGGATTTTGATTAAAACCTTTCTTATTTATTTGCTGAAAACCTTTCTCTAAGGAGAAATCTGAAGTTTATCTTTACAATGATTTCCCTAAAATGACAGAGGGATTTTCCTGTGTCCCGTATTCACTAGTTTCACAGTCACTTCAAATCAATACAAGCTGCTGCCAAAAGAATTGGTCCAGCACACCAGCCCAGTTTGCTATGAATGCTTATGCTGGCCTAAGGGGAAGAAGGTGTGAGTGGGGCACAGTGCCTAGAGGATCTTAAAAATCTGTTAAATTCATAATATAGAAAAGGAAGAAGAGAGCTGTGCTATTGTTAAAAAAACCCACCTTGGTATGCTAATTGGATCTTTGTAAAACAGGCTCTGACTATTAGTACTGACTTTCTTCCACAAGTGAAAAATAAATAAATCAACCTACATTTTTAGAAAATACAGTTCAAGAGTTAAAAATGAGTTAAAGATGTAACAATACCCGGGATATAGATTTTATTTAAATCCTTTACTGTAGATAGCAGAGGTAAAATTTGATGAGGCACTTCAATCAGTTCTGTATTTCCTTCCCTTCCTCTTTGGCCATCAGTTTAGCCATCAGGAGCTGATTTAGCCGAATGCTCCAATCCTGATTTGGAGGCCCAACAGAATAGGCACAGGGCAGTAACAGTAAAAAGCAGCCATTCAGTCGATACAAGATGTGCGATCCTCTTTCACTTTTGCTGATGCTTTGACAGAGATTGTCAGAACTTAAAGATCAATTGATCTTAAATTTATTGTTTAGAAATACTGTGAAGTAAAATATTAAGGGCCTGTAATTACTAAAAATGAGTGTTATTCCTTGAGACAAAGCAGTGAAAGATTATGAAGACTTTCCTGAGTCACTGAGACAACAAAAGGCAGAAGCACTGTGCAGAGCATGTGTGTGTTGGTGGCACCGAGATACTTAGTTTCTCATTTTCCCTTTGGAATGACTATTTGTGTGTTTGAATTCAGCTAATTAGACAACTTTCTAAGACTTTTTTTGATCTTGCTGGGTATTATTTAGTGGATAGAGATTATAATTCTTAAAAATTAGTACAAATCTATTTATTTTAAGGATTAAGAGATTTCTACCCTTTCAATTACAAAAAGTGTACCTCTATAAAACTGCATTTCCCATAGTGCACAAGGGCTTTCTAGGCTGGGTCAGCTGATCTAGATTGTGAAATGTTCCTTATTTCCTGTCCAACATGCATGGAATTGACTGGTGTGTACGAACGTCTCATCTTTCCTTCGTCAGGTGATTTAAAGGCTTTGGAACAGAATTCTGATTTAGAACAATGGCAAGAACCCGAGCTGATTCACTAGCTCAATATCTGGAAAACTGCTTCGTTTGCGGGAAAGAGATGTCATGAAGAAGTAACATACTGCCTTCTGCTCTGCTAACTTAATGGGAAAAGGTAGAGAGAATCTTTTGTACCAAAACTTTATCTTTGGGTTTGGTTTGGGTTTTTTTGAGTTACTGACTTTGCTGTACATTATTTGAGAGTCACCAGATTTCTTGATTAGTTGATGGCTGTGTTCTAGCAGCTAATAAGTAGCTCTAAGTAATTGTCATTTTTGAAGCTTTCTTTTATGTTTTATTCTTTTTGCTGTTTGTTTTTAACAGAGGTTAAGAAGAAACTTTTAAAAGAAAATAGAGTTTTTCCAGCCTGAAGCTGAGGACTTGGCAAGAAAACACAAAATGTCTCCTGAATCAAAAAAACTTTTCAATATAATTATTTTGGGAGTCTCATTTATGTTTATATTCACTGCTTTCCAGACATGTGGAAATATTGCGGTAGGTGTGAATTTCAAAATATGCCACATTTCTATCACAGTTATTCATCCTTTCTTGTCTTTGGTGTACTCTAATGTAAGAGTTGCTTTACTTGGGATATTTTAATGTGCAAGACACCTTGATGTTTTGTCTCCTTTCTTTTGGTTTAGTGTTAACTAGATTAAGTTGGTTAACTGGATAATTAAGCAGTTTATTTAAGGTAGCATAGCTACATATGAAAGTGTGCTTGATTGCTTAGAAAGTAGAAAATTAATTAATCCTATCAAATGTTTGAACTTTGAAAATAGTGTCTGCCCCGCGCCCGGCATTGTTTAAATGACAGAGGGATTTTCCTGTGTCCCGTATTCACTGGACCTTCCATATTTCTGATTATTCTATACAGTCCCTTTCAAAATATTTGCCTAAGCTGTTATTATTAACCATGCCCCTAGTTTTTTCTAGAGTGTTTTTCCTAATCTAACATATTTTTCTGTTCTAACAAACTAGACATTGAGGGGGAGTATGAGGATAACATCTGACAAGTAGTCAGACTTCCACAATTGCTAGAACTGCCAAGTCACCTTCCATCTGATTAAGTAATTTATTGCTTTAGTATCGTGTATGCATGCTGAAGCAAAATTGTGCAAAACATAATCCAAATTTACTATTAAAAGCAGATCGTACTCTTACTATTTAAATTTTTAGAATCTTGCTGCTGACATACTAAGCCCAGATCCTCTAACTTACTGAGTTGTTTGCGTTGCTTTCAATATTAGTCATATGCCTGAAGGACAGTTAGATTTCAACATACCTCTTGAGCCTATAGGTCTTACAGCTTCTCTTTTCTTGCATGCAAGAAGAATCTTTTCTGGCTTCCGACATACAAATATCTTTCACTGTGATATAGAAATACCTACTTAGGATAGTTTCTGTAAAAGTCATCGTGCAGCATGATACGGTACATAAGTACAGCCCAGTGATCTTCAAAGTTCTGCAATGAATTCACAGCACCTCACTGAATTGGACCAGTTATCATGCAATCATGTAATTTATTGTCATTAAAGTCGTTACAAGTGACTTTCAATCAGATCTGCCCAACAATCCAACTAATTACATGGTCTCATCATCACTAAAGCTGATTCAAGGGGGAAAAAAAGGAACAGGGAAATAACGGGAAGCTGAAAAGAATGGAAACTCTTATCATAGCTTATAGTTAGGACAAATTAAAAGTATTTTGAAACTTCTTTTTTCCCCACTTTTAAATTAAGGTAGTCATACATATCTACCTGAGAGGTGTTTTGTGAAACAAAAGTTTTGTGAAATATTTTAAGGTGTCTGATGAAATCATGATATAATCCTAAAGGACTAATTACTGCTTCAAACATAGATGCTTCCCTGCCAAATATCTCCTTCACCTTCATTGTGGAGGTGCTGTGAGTTGTAATACTTTAAATTATTTTAAGTACTTTGTAGAATCTGTTAATGATTAATTCTAACGTTTAATATTGACTGCAAAGTGATGCAAGTGTTCTCAAACCACAAGATATGTTCTAACATATTCCAATATACAATTTTCTCCTCACAGCAAACTGTCATCACAAATTTAAACAACACGGATTTTCATGGCAGTGGCTACACAAGGTAATTTACATAGATCTTATTACTGTGCTTCTTGCAGGGCGAAGCTAGTTATAATTCCATCTGGTAGAGATATACTTTCAAGAGATTACAGTGTTCTGCTGACTTTACAATTTAATAACTTACTTAAAGCAGTTTAAAACATGGGCTTCTCACATTCACTGTAGTTCTACTCTGAATTACTTCTAGTTGAACTACGTATCTGTTTTGCATTTTCTCTTTGTAGGGGGAAAAAACACCATACAGTCATCACATTCTTAGCATTTTATCTTAGGAAATGAAGAATGTATAAGTTTTAAAATAAATAGAACTGCTAACTAAGGCCTTTGTTGTTTGCCTTGTACACCTCTGTGTGTTTGTGTAGGATAGGTGGTGTGGATTAACTTCCAGGAAATACTGCAACATAAATGTGAAAGGAGCAGTCAGAAAGATGAGAAGCAAAGCCAGGAAAAGCCATTCTGTTTGTTTATTGCCCTGGCATAGCCAAACTCACCAAGCATGATCAGGGACCTTTTGTATGCCAAATTAAGCTGTCATATAGGAAACCCTTGTTGGTGCTTTGAAGGGTTTACTGTCTTAATTTAAACTAAAAATACAACAGGCACAAAATATATCTATAAAATTTCTGTGGTATATTGGGCAGAAAATGAAAACCTCACTGATAAGACGAGTGAGGCTCTGGAACATTCTCGTCTAGAAGTACTGGGCACAAAATACAATAACTATTGTTAAGGCACAATTTGACAAATTCATGTTGTAAATTACAAGATGTGCTTGCCTGCAATAGTTTGGGATTCTACTCAGCAATTCAGGAAACACTGCACACTCCTGTATTCCCATATAGAGTGCAACGGGTGAAAGTAACAGAAGAAAGGAAGGAAATGTTTGACCATGAAAGTTATGCAGTTATTTAAGTTATATATGTTCTTAACTTGATACTTTGGAATCGACTGAATACTCTTAAATCAGTTGCTCTTACACCCTATATTTTATTTTAAGTACTTAATCATCTTTGGTGTTTATTTATGTAGCATGTCCATTATTTATGGAGTATTCTCTGCATCAAACCTTATATCACCTTCAGTGGTTGCAATAGTAGGACCTCAGCTCTCCATGGTTGTTAGTGGCATATTTTATAGGTAAGTATTAATTTTGAAGTTTTTTCTGCTTCCTTTGAAATCTTTCTTTCATTTTTTCACGCCTAAGGCTACCATACTGTACATGAAATTGTACTGGCTAAGGAAGGCAACTGTCTGTATCAGTAGATGTGTAACTGAGTTATGCTTCAGCCTACTGGAATACACTCCTACTGGAGTGTATTTTCTCCACAGCATTTCCAGACTTTGCTGACTGTGGAGTTCAGGTTGTGGTCTCAGATTAATGACTATATTAAAAAAAATTCTACATGCTTAGTGGAGTAAAAAGATTACCTTTTTTCACACAAAACCTGAACTATTTTCCAATGTCACTTAAGAGAGAGTTGCTGATTTAGAAGAAACTAAGTGAGATATCTGATTGTTAAAGACCATTGTCCACGTTAAGTCTATATTCAATAAACTGATCGGTTCTTTTCTAGCCTATACATCGCAGTTTTTATCCAACCTGCTACATGGGCTTTCTACACTGCTTCTGTTTTTATTGGCATTGCAGCTGCTGGTAAGCATTGTTCTTAGCCTGTTTACTATTCTTTGCTACATTTGAATATACCTCTAAAATATTTTTGTTTCCTGAGCAATATATTCTGTATATTTCAGTACTCTGGACGGCACAGGGAAATTGCTTGACTGTAAATTCTGATGGAAACACCATTGGAAGGAACAGTGGAGTATTTTGGGCGCTCTTACAGTCCAGGTAAACTTTATTTGTTAATGCTTTTTTTGGTTGCGTACACCTACTTTTTACATTTTTTGGTAAGTGGGAGACTGCATCTAAAAATACTCCACTGGTACCTTGCAGTCAGAGAAGCAGGAGGGAAGGCTGGAAACAACATTTCTATTGCTATTGTGCATTATAGAACAACGAATGGAAAGTTACACATTGCAAGCCTCTGCTCTCCACATGCTAAAAAGACACGTTTCTATTAGGGGCACATTTGACATAGGTAAGAGAAATCTTGTTGATTGTGAAAGGCTGTGCTAACTTGTGTCAGGATCCTGAGTGCACTAATGAGCCCTAATGGCCTTGGACAGCCTCACCTGGCACCTCCACCACACCCTTCCCATCTGCCGCTGGGCCCAGGAGCCCCATTGAAACTCAGCCCTGGGCTTACAGTTCCTCTAGAGCTGTGTTGGAGGAGTACTGGTCTCCTGTTCAGCCACAGCTATGCTTGGCTCTGGCTCTCGTTGATCCAGACTGACTTCCCATCTTGGCTTTGTTCTGCCTTGTTGCTGTGGGCCTGTGTGGCAATTGCTGGACCTGACTCTGACCTGTGGACTGACTTCCTGGCTTGACCTCAGACCTGTCTCCTCAACATAAACTTGTATGATGGTTTAGACTCTTTGTTGACCCTGCCTATGATGTTTGGGTCTGCTCTGCTTGTCCCACTTGAGTACTGTGGGGCTGCACTCTAGCGCACGAGGCACCTTCTCTGCTGGATGTGTGACTCAGCCCTCCTTCCCTGAGGGAGCAGCTGGGCCTCATTAACAAGTTGAAGATACTAAAGTTGGACCTGGCAGTCAGAAAAGAGATCTTGTTGTTGATAGTTCTCTGATGTTAAGCTTTGAGTGCTGTATCAACCAAAAAAAGTCAACAGAAGGCTTGGCATCAAGGCAGGTAGTGAGAACAAGGTAGTGGATGCTGTGTTGCTGCCATTGAGTATTTTGTGCAGATAATGGTTTATGCCTTTCAGGAGAGTGTAATGTAATTAGGGTAGAGGGGAAAAATAACAAAAATGTGCAAGAAGATTAAGTGGCTGACTTGAAGAGGGACTAAAAAAGCTGGGACTCTTTCCCTTGGAGAAAAAGTCTCCGAGGAGGATTGTGCTGATGGGTTCCTAAAACACAAAGGCAGCAGGTGAGCTGAATGTAGAACTTGTCGCTCACCAAATGCTGCTGTACTGGAACTTGGGTCACTTGGTGAAACTAGAAGAGGATTGGTTTGAAACAGAAGAGTGCTTCTTTACATAATGGGTGACTAAACTTCTGGAACTTGCTGCCACAGGAGGGTGTGAAGTTGGACAGCATCACCAAGATCAAAAATGGATCAAAGAAATTCATTGGCAACAGGTCCACTAATGGTTCCTGAAGAGGGCTACCTTGTACCAACCCTAATACAGCAGTTCTGGATAACTGGGAGATAATGACAGGAATGAATTGCAGAAAAGTGCTTAGGCTGGTGAACCTGCACTAAATGGCATTGCTAATGCTGTTGTGGGGACAGAATGCTGTATTAGTAGAACATCGGTCTGAACCAGTGCCATACTTCTTGTGTTTCTTAAGTTTCAGGTTTAGGAATTAATGTATCGGTATGTTATTGGAGTAGCAGTTTTCACAAACCCAACTAATCATGTGTTTTACAGTGAGTAAAATGCGTGGCTTTATATGAGGAAACTTGACTCGAAGGCTCTTTTGAATCAATATTCATTCAGAATTACTATATTTCAGGAAACTGTAGGTAGGAACACAGAATTTCCCCGGAGCTGTTAACAATGAATTTAGCATTGCTGGGGTAATACTTCAGGCAAGATACATAACTCTTCTAAGGAAGGATTATAAAATCATCACTACAAATATGTCAGCTTTCTAACCTATACCCTTCCAAAATTAGAGAGTGAGGCAACGTAGATGCAGATTTCCTCATTTTTGCTAGCAACTTGTGTTTTGATTCTTGAAAATGAATAGCCAGCATTATGGGGAAGAATCCTGTACTGTGTTTGGAGTTTTATATAGTGTAAGCAGTTTGTATGGAGAGTGACTAGTGTCTTTATTTCTTTCACAATTGCACAGTACTATTTTTTTGCATAGAATAGTATTACCGTGATGCTACAACCTTAATCTTACCACAGAAAGTGCTGTTCACCTTTGTCCTTTTTTGTTTACAGCTTGTTTTTTGGAAACCTCTATATATACTTTGCTTGGCAAGGAAAAACTCACATATCAGGTGGGTATTGCTTGTTTATATGGGAGACCATCCTTCAAAGTATGGTAGAGTGAATAAACAGATGAAAAAATGAACTGGAAAGTGGCAAGAAACTTACGCGATAGTAGACAATTTTTTTTCCAATTTATTGTTAGATAGACTATTTTTGGATTATGGTTTTGATTCAGTGTTCCATGGTACTCATGGCCCTTGTATTATGCACACAATGCACTTTCAGTACCTTCTTTTAGGATATCGTCTATGAAATTCTTCAGAATGCTAGTTTAGAATAAGTTTTTCCACCATAGCTATGCTGGGTTTTTGACTTGTGCAGATATGCTTATGCCAAAATACGCGTACTTTGAGGGAAAGATATTCTGGAATGGCTGTGTGTTTAATATACATGCTGTCCCATTCCAAAGTAAATTCCTCATGCAGAGTGTCCTTCTAAATCAGATTGGAGACTAATTAACCAATGAAATAAAGGAAAAGAAAGGAAAACCATCTCAGTTCACTCCATGGCTGCAGTAATCATTGTGCTGGCACGAAGTAGCATAGGAAGACAGAGATCAAGATGTGCAGCTGGACTGCGAGGGGGCTGCTGCTGCTTAAACTGGCAGCCTTGCTGCAAAAGTGTGTAAAAAAAAAAAAAAAAACCAAAAAAAACCCAAAAAAACCCCAAAAACAACTGTCTTCCTTTCTTGGCATAGTTGTTTATGAAGACTAACTTCCTAGTGGGATTGTAATTAGTACTATAGTTTTTTTGTTTGACATCATGCTAGACTGGTAAATAGCAAGAATTAGAGAACAGCAGACTTCTTAATATTCTTAAGAAGCTGAATAGTGGTTGAAACTGTGATTTTAAAGCAGAGATTTCTGGCAACTGTTTAAGTAAGCAAAGCAAGGTGGGTGGGGTATCAGCTAATAAAATGGCAATGGTGAGACTACAGCAAAATGATTAAGACTTTAATTGTAAAAAACCCAGTATTGCTGGAAACACAATATTTTGTAAATAAATAGTGTCGATTTTCCTGTTCTATGGTGACTGTGAGAGTTTTCTTTGTTGTAGTCATAAAGTAAAACATCTACTAGAATGGTCAATTCCTGTAACATTTGAAAGATGAGGATAACTTCTGCTGTAGTCAATAAGATGTTGACTTTTAAATGGTGATTATCAGGCTTCAGAAATACTGCCCTGTTGAGACAAATAGTCCACTTCATGCCTCTGTTAGATCCATTGTTTCAGGTTCTCCACAGACGTGGGCTTGGTAGTGCAGCACAGGCTAATTTTTAAAGGTCATCTTCCACATTCTTTCACCTATAACACAAAGGTTTACATGTGATTGAAAGTACTGGAGACGCTTGGAACCTGGTGGGCCTGAAATTCTCTGCTTTCTAAATTTCATTGCTCTAATCACAGAGTAGAGCAATTAACTATAGGGGAGTTCTGCTGTTAGATTTTCCTCCATCTTTAAATGTCTTGAGACTCCTATTTATTAAAAAATGTTGATACCAGAAGATTTAGCAGCATTTAAAAATCAATTCCTCCTTCCTTTTACTACCAATGTAAAAATACTACAAGCATTTCAAGGTGAAGCACATATTCTCTTTGATCTGTAATCATGCAGAGATTTTTAATTGATGTCAAACAATTTTTTTTATGTTTACCTTTAAGCTAAAGGGGAATTAAGTACAAGCATAGGCCATATCTTCAGAATCACATGGTAGTTCAATAACAACTCCTAGCTGTTTCTTGGCTTTTTTTTTTCCCCCTGCTTGATATTTGTAAACGGGAGTAACTTTTGTGTTACAGACTTGCTTGTGCCAAACAGGTTGGTTAGTGCAGCAGAGATGGTGCACAGGGCAGCAGTTAACCTTCCTCCAGCTGCACAGTGCATGTTGTGTCAGTTAGTGAGGTTTCAGGGGTTTTAAGGCCTTTGTAGTTACAAGCCTACCGGTTTATGACATTACAGCACTAACATTTCTGATACTGGTAAAGAGCCTTTTTTAGAAATTTGAAAGGTTTTGGGATAATTTGCTATGTCCACGCTGAATTATGTAAGTCTTGAGAGATGCCCTTTCTTCTGCTAATAATTTATTTTGTTAATTGGCTCCTCCTTGGTCCTAGCCTTTGCATGGCAGAAAATACGAGTGACACTCTTAATTATGCCTATATTTTATTGGCATCATAAAACTGAGACAGGAATTTGCCAGCAGCTGGGTACCTTTTGCTCCATGTGAAAGGTAAGTTAGAAAATTAGTATGTGTTTTACACACTGTTACGTAGTATGTCTGTGTTAGTTCTTGGAAGGTAGTTGAATTAGTTTGAATTGCTTTTGCACATCTGGTTACGACTCCTGTTTGTTTTTCCACAGAGAGTGATCGCAGAACTGTCTTCATTGCTCTGACTGTTATCAGTCTTGTGGGCACAGTTCTGTTCTTTCTGATTAGGAAACAAGAGGACACAAAAGCTCCAGGGGAGGAAGATTCTACTAATGAAATCCTGGGGGACAGCTTGTAAGTGCTTATGGCAGTAACATGTTGTCACATATACTTTTTGTGCTCCTACTCCTCAATGGAACATCGCTTTCACTTGCCTTCAGAACTGGAAACATAAATGTTATGAACAACCTGTAGAATGTACAGTTCTAATAGAAAAGTTTCTGTACCTTAACAAGCAAGAATTAATGTTCTTTATATGACATATTCTCAAGGGTGGGGTGCAGTACCGCACATTAAGTTTTTCCATTCATGAGTAAGTGCCTTTGGAAAGATACCATTTGCCTCTTTTTTTCCACTGATTATTATTAAACGAGTATCTGCCTGTCATAGACTGTCTTGCCCTCATCAGCCCAGTTGAAAGGCTGGAACAAGCAGAAATTACTCCCTTTTTATAGGTTATCTTTTACATACTGAAATGTTTTTCATATCTTCTCTAAATATTTATCAGGGTGGCACATATATATATACACATTAGAAGTGCATAGGTACACAGATTTAGTACATTTTTGCCTGAGGCATCAGTTTAAATATTTTTGCTTTATTTAAAGAACAATGAAAATGTACAAAAACATCAGTAAGTATGCCAGTGAAAAAAATGTTCAAAGCTAAAAATGCTCAGAAGACTGTTCAACAGGTTAATTTTTGAATGGCGTTCACTAGCCCAGAAAGCAAATAAATTTTGTAGTTAGTAGTTTAGAGTCTCAGAATATTTCAATAACATTTTAATATATTCCAGTATATAATACTGGGCTAGAAAAATGTACAGAAATTTTGAGAAATTAAGCTGCCTTCCAGCATAGTTATACAATGTGGTTATTATTTTTCCATTTTGACTAAGTCATTTGTTTATCCAGGTCTGCACAAAACAAAATGACGAGAGCAGTGGCTGCCTTCAGTAAGTACTGTTTCACAGAAAAGTTGTTTCAAAAAAATGCTGACATACGCTTTCCAGCTCTCCATGATTCTGCTGATAATGTGATTGTGTACAAATCACTTAGAACAAAAATTTGTGAACAAATAAGGTTTTAAGAATGTGTTTCAGTTATTCCACTTCAAATATTGACCTTCAGGGATGGCCTGCTTGGAAAAATGACTGCCAGATGGCAGTGGTTTTCAGACCAGAGATGACAGTTCACATAGGGACACAGGCCTGATGAGTTTTGAGCCTGATAGGAATTCAGTTGTCTATGTGAGCATTTGCAGTTTTGAGCGAAGGCAAAATGGGGCTTGCAGCTGGAAAATCTTGGGAACCGCTGAACTAAGGTGTGGGCAAATTACTGTTGATGTGCGATTAGTGTGAGCTGGCTGTCTGTGCTTCAGAAGTTCTCCTTTCAGGTGACAATATCGTACAAACAATGCTTGACTGCAAGCCAAGGAAGTGAAGTAGATTTCACTTCAATTACATACTAATACAGTCCAGGAGTACTTCGTTGATACAGTTTCAGATCCAAGTTATTTCACAACAGCTTCCTTCTGTAGATGAGCTCCAGGAGAACAGGTCACCACTTGAGAAAGCTAGTGCATAAAAGTTTAAAGAAAAAAAAAAAATCACTAGCGTAAGATAAAGGAGAATTTACATGTTGTTTTGTTTTGTCACCAAGTGATACCATTTGAACAACAAATTTGAACTGAAGCATCTGCAGTTTCTGTTGAAGTTTGATGTGGTCTGCCTCTGACTGTTAAGTTTGGTTTGAGAACGTGGGGATCTTCACTGAGAATTTATTTATCCTTTTAGGAGACAATCACCATGAACTGAGAGAGTACAAGAATACAATGAGCAGAAAACTGTCTGCTAATTGAAAACTCTGTATCCCCTCTTTAATATTTCCCTCCCTGGCATTTCTTACAAAAAAAAGGATTTCAGATTGCAGCATGTCTTTTAAAGGGCAGGTGAGGGTTGGTTTGTTTAACACTGTTTGCAGTTTGCATAATTTTAACCTATTTTTGCTTTAAGCAAAGAGCAAAAGAAAGTTTAGATTCTCTAAATAGTGTTAGAAGTTCATATTAATTTCCATTATTATGTCTTTACAGAGAAATCTATAAAGCTGAGCTTCACCAAAGAGATTATGCTTCTCAGTGTTACAACAGCCTACACAGGTATGAAGCAAGCAGAGTGTATAATCATGTAGCAGTGTCAGGGCATTGTTTGGAATTTTACCCCACAGCAGGATCACAATTCTGTATCTCTGCAAACATTACTTGAATATTTCAATTAACTTTGAGTTACTCGCTTAGGACATTTCTGTGTTCTGGAAAGTGTTTCTGTATAGGAGGAGGGGTGCACTTAAATCTGCAAATACTGGCAGATGTAATAATGCTTGGTTCAGTACAGTTCTGCATCACCCAAATTGAGGGTTAGGGAAAACTTACATAACTGGTTTTTATGGGATTTGGCATTACGCTATCAATAGGTTGTACATTGTTTAATGCAATTGCATTTGAATGAAAATTATTTTTGCGGAATACACTTTCAGTGTCCCCTCCATCAAGGCATGGGAAATGACTAACAGTGTTCATTTTAGTGTTGGTTCTATTGGGAAAAAGTTTAGCTATTTTCAGCTATTTTTGTCCTTAGTATTTGCTGTGGCAAGAGCTGTCTTTCTTTGTAGCAACTTTAGTTAAACCTGGTTTGCCATTGTTAGACCAAGGTATGAGTTGTAAAATAAAAATATATTTATTTTTGCCATATAGTAAAGTGATTCATCCACAAAAATACTATAAAATGTTAAAAATGTTACTGGGATCCTTTAACAGATTCGTCGGGGGGCTTCTTGCTCTTTATTTGGCTTCAGATGTAGTTCTGTTTACGATCAAATTAAGTTTTAGGAGGAATAGTTGCATCCTCAGAACCCTCAGGTCTGAGTCACCATTATGAAAAATCGTTATTACCTCCTGTAGGTGAAAAGAAAAACTTGGGTGCAAACAAACTATAAACAGTGCTCTAACATCTGCTGAAGCTTGTAGTAGAGGAACAGCAGTAGTAGCTATGAAGTCAGTTTAGCTTGCACCAGCCACTAATCTGAGTTACAAGTTACTTCACAGCATCTCCACAGCAAGATAACAAGGGAAGGGAGTGAGTTATGTTTTGCCTGATTAATCTGAAATTTGGTTTTACAGGTAGCAGAAAAATAATCAGTCCAGCTTGGAAAAAATAGCTGCTGCCATCTGGTGGCTCTTGGTCGATATTGCCACTTTATGTAGGAAGATACAAAATCCCCTAAGGGACAACAGCCAACAAAAGATTTTATTTCAAAGATTGATGGTCGGATTGTTAAGACTGCTCAAAGTTCACCGCTTTTTGAGCCTATGCAGTACATATACCATGTTAGGTAGCCCACTACATGTAGACCAGAATAGGTGTACCTTATTTTTGCAGTAGCAAAAGGCAAAGGAGGAAAATTAGACAGTTCTATTTTTGAACTGTTTTTCTTTGTTTAGGCATAACAATTTGCATTATTTTAAATATACTTTCTATTGAGGAACTGGTTTTTTTACACTGATGGTTGCTTACTGTTAAAGGAGAAGCCGCTGCCCGAGCACTCACACCCCATTCAAGGAGCCGCACACACAGCACCCGACTCTGTCACTGCTCGGACCAGGGTCCCTTCGCAGCCGGCAACTCCAGTGAGCCAATGGGTGCCCCTTCCCACTCCTCACACACACTTACTCTTGGGCATGCTCCCTCCTTCAGGCTCGACCCAAGGTTTCCCACAGCAGGGTCTCAGCTGTTGGATTTTATAAAAATAAATAATTTAATTGCAAGGTACAGCAACAGGGTCAGTGGGGCTGGGTGCCTCTGAAAAGGGAGGGACACTGAACAAAGAAATCCCTGGGCGATGATACCCTTCTGATCTATACACCTGCCCCTCACATGCTCTTCGTGCATCTTTTAGTCCAATGGTGATTTTTGGTCTGGGGTCTTTAACACCGTCTTGGATTCTCTCTCTGTGTCCAGGCAGGCTGGCCATTGACTGCTCTGATCTTGTTGATTTGCAGTCTCTGCGGACGGTTGTAGCCTCCTTATCTTCTGGTTCACGCTTCTTGTGCACCTGCGCTTGCTGGCAGAACATGGGGAACTGAAAAGTCCCAAACTTAGGGAAAAACACTTCCAGAACATCAGTGTGTTATCAACATTTTCCTCATACTAGGAGACTAAACGCAGCACTGTACCAGCTCCTAGGAAAATTCCTATGAAAAATAACTCTGTTGTGGCCTGAAGGCCTCAGCAAATCTAGCTACTCATGCCAAGTAACGCTAGGCAAACAGCATAAATCACACTATATTATAACCCTAAGTAATTTATTCCAATTAAAACTTACTTATTTAAGCTAAACAACTAATATTTCTCAATGCTTACAGTCATACTAGTTGGACTCAGCTGTGTTACCTTTTGTCACAGTAATGGCAGTAGAAAGAAAGACGAGTTTTAAAGCAATAGCAGTTGTTCTTCCTCAGTTTTAGTTCATGATGTATAGAAAAGTAGCAATCCATTTTGTGAATCTTAGCTCTTTTGGTATTTGGAGGTGCAGGGAGTCTTTCTTAGGAATGTCATAACTTGGGGGGGGTGGGGGGCGAGGTGGAAACCTTACCCGTGAAATCCCAAAGTTCTTGAAAAGCAGAAATGCAAACTATACGTAGAGGTTGTATCAACAGAAGCAGTACCGAACCCGAGTGTGTGTGACAGTCATTAGTGACACTGTTTTTACTAATATAGTTTTTGTAAACTGGTATAGGAGAATATCATAATTATGTAGTTTAAAATTCCCTGATTGCTTCTATTACACATACCTCATTTAAATATATGTAATTGAAAGGTACTTTAGGGAAAAACAGCCTTTAGACACAAATAATTTTTTAAATAACTTTCATAATAGTTCATTATAAATTTTTTTTGGTTTCTTTCAAAGGCTTGGAATTAACATTCTTTTCTGGAGTATATGGAACATGTATTGGTGCTGTGAATAGGTTTGGCAGTGAAGAGAAGAGCCTTATCGGTCTCTCTGGTATTTTTATTGGTGTTGGAGAAATTTTAGGTGAGTCTAAATTTACTACCTTACAGAAAAGAAGGATTAAGATGATGGTTTTTTTGTATTTAACTGACTAGTGCCTTTCAAGCTTCCAGCAATGACTATGTAAACAAAAAATGAAACATTAGAAATAAAATTGTCAACGTGGTTCCTTATTGCACTGTAAATTATACATCACACTATGTAAAGTGAATGTGGACTAGGATGGGAAACATAGATGACTGAATTCTAAGATTTTGCATGCTTTTTGGGGTAGTGCAAAGAAGTACGTAAGACAGAATGAGTGAAACACTAGGCTACAATGTTACTGGGGAATTTTCAGCATTTTGATATTCTGCTTTTAAATAGTATTCCGTTTACATTTTTATTATTTCTTAAGTGATATCGTAACTATTTTAAATTTAGTAAAAAAGTATTACACTGTTTCTTTAAAAAAAGTTAGCATATGTTAAATGGATCTGATATTTGAATAAAATTGAATACAGGTCATGTTCTTTAAATAATTCTTTTTTTTTACTTAAACTCAAGTACTGCAGTGTTTTTTAAAAAACAAACAAACAAAAACAAACAAAAAAACCCAAACACACAAAAACACCAAAAAAACCCAAAACCCCCAAACGAAACACAACCCAAACACTGTCTTTGTTCACTGGCAGCTTGAATCCATAGAGATGTATGTTTTTGCAATTAAAAGAGCTAAGCACAAGGCTATCCGTTTTCACTTAATATTGTTGCAATACTGGAGGAAACAGTGGCTGCTGGGAAAATACTTGCAAAACGTTTAAGTGTCTTCATTGGCAATCATCTGATAAATCTCTTGCATTTCCCAGACATCTCTAGCAACCCAAAGGTTATGTCATCGTGCAAATGGGGTGGGCAGATCTGGCAAACTCCTTGGGACTGCTTTCATGTCTGTCAGTCTTTCAGTTATCCAATATGGGGAAGCTTACCGTCTCGGTTTTCAGCTTTTTTTTTTTTTTTCGGTATNTTTTTTTTTTTTTTTTTTCGGTATTTTCAGTTTGGTTCTTTTCTTTCATATCTTCAGTTCTCATGTAATTATCCAATCTTTTCCACTCGTACAGGTGGAGGAATCTTTGGTTTACTGAGCAAGAATAATCGCTTTGGCAGGAACCCTGTTGTGATGCTAGGCATTGTTGTCCATTTCATCGCCTTTTATTTAATTTTTTTCAACATGCCAAATGACGCCCCTATTGCTCCTATGGAAGGAACAGATGATGTTGCTTACATGATTCCAAGGTATGTATCTTTTTCCTTTGGCTGGTATAACTCAGAGGGTATATAAACAGCTTGTTCCTCTAATAGAAAATTCTTTGAAGATGCTTTTCTGTGTAGTGACTAACTCTATAGAAAAAGCTTTCAGGAATTCTGTTTTTAGTAAGGGCAGATATTCTACCAGCGTGCATTCAATTTAGGAACTTAAATGGCATAAGAATAAAAAACACGAGGACGTTTGGTAGCAGCTCTGTCACTTGAGAACTGACATTCCTGACATCTATTCCTGACACAATAGTGAGACCAGCAACTATTGTACTAGGTGTCAGGAATTCAGTTTATTTTAAAACAGTGTTGTGCTCAGTTTTACTACAGCACGGAGCACCGGCCTTGCACTGTTGCACTGGTTTTCTAAGTCTTTGAATGCTTATTGTCAAAGTCTGCTTGATCTAACTGGAGCCATGCTATGCCTGTCTTTTACATCACTCAGCGTTAGGGGCAGAATATAGGCAGCTTTCTTATCTCATCATTGCAACCTTCTTTTGGAGTGTATTTTTGCAAATTTGTGTGAAAACACAGTGTTGTCAGTTTGTGCAGATGCAGCTGCTAACTTGCACTTATAAGCATGTGTGCCTGTGCAGGTGACTATTCTTTATTTAACTGGAGTATTTTTCTGCAAAATGAATTGGTATTTCTCCAATATTCCTGCAGTTTTTATGAACTCACCATGTGTGTCTTGGCTTTTAATCACTGCTTTGTGGCTCCAAGCACCAAAATGAGTTCTTTTAGCGGTTCTAATTCAGTGCAGAACTGACTGCAGGTAACAGAAGTCTGAGTATTCAACAAATTAAAATCTGATGAAACAATTCTTTTTGCCAAGCCAGGCATTCACAGTTCTTTTCCAGTGAATAGTCTGATAACTTTCTTCCATTCTCATTTTCCAAATAAGTCTGCCAAAAATAGTTTATAGATGTGTAAGCTGTTTGAATGAATGGCTTTTAAATTTGATTTACTTTCTCCTTCAGCAAAGAGGTGGCCATATTCTGCAGCTTTCTGTTGGGCCTGGGGGACAGCTGCTTTAACACCCAGCTCCTCAGTATTTTAGGATTCCTGTATTCAGAAGACAGTGCTCCTGCCTTTGCCATCTTTAAGTTTGTTCAGGTATTACATGACACAGCCTTTTGAAAGTGTGACTGTTGGAATGTTATGGAAATACTGGGCTGGGTCTTTTAATGAGCTGAGAAAAACTATATTGTTTCTGCAAAGGACTTCAGCCTGTTTTTTGTTTTGTTTTTTAATCTCTCACAGGAGAGAAAAAAGTTTTTAGGTAGGAGTAGCTTGATTGTATGGCTTGGTGCGATTATATAATCAAACTGCTATTACTTACAAGTTTTGAGGGAAGTTAGAAGTGTTGTGAATTGCAGTTTAAAGTCAGAAGGCTAGTACAGTTAACCAGAGTTGGGTTTTGTTTAAATAATTGTTTACTGAATTTATTCACTCAAAGTAGTCTTTGAAAGAGGGGATGAGTTAAAAAGAAGAGAGTTGTGTAAATAGTAGTTGGAGAGTTTCTGAATGTTGTATCATATCACTAGGCCTTATCAGATGGGTATGCAGACAGAAGAATCAAATAATGTTGTTTTTCTGTCCTTAAGTTGTCAGAATGCCAGAATGAATGCATCTATGCTAGCTGGAGACTGAATTGAAAAGTATTCATACAATATGAATATAGCTGCTGTATTTTGGATAGATCACTTTACTCACAGGCATTTATCTTGTTTGGTACTGAACTTGCCGGGTCAAGATCTGTGTTGATCAGAAGTGGCGGTAGAAAAACAGTGGTGCAAAGCATTGAAATTGTTCGTGCATGGTCACACCAATAGCAAGCTAGTGCTGGGAGCAGAGGTCAGAGCGTGTCTAGTTTCAAAGATGACAGCTGCTTGCTTCAAAAAGACATTTATTTTTTTTTTCCCTTGTGCACTGCTCCATTTTTATATTGTCCTCAGTGATAGGTAAGAATTTGAGATAGATATGGGATATAAAGATTCTTTAGGTGAGCTGTAAGGAAAATTTTACCCTTAAAGGATAGACTGCAAGTAAGCAACACTGCTTGTCAAAGCCTCTAGCTGTTCTGATATAGAATAGTTTGTGACACTGTAAAACTGGAAATAGTTTTCTGGGTTTTGTCTTAAAGCCTTGGCAGTGTTGTTTCTAGACAAACTGTTCCCAAATACGAGAGAACTGCACTTGCGATGCTACAAACACTGTTGAGTTTTGTGTTCGTTTTCTGCAGTGAGCACTACTTAAATAACAAGTAAAAACTACATCTGTTGTGTATCATATCAAGACATATGTTGAGGTATAATGAAGTTTAAGATTATATATCTTTTACAGAAGCATACTACTGAGAGTTGCATATTAAACTGTGCGTATGTCAATTTGATAATCTTTGTCTAGTAATACTAAACTGGATATCTCCACTGATAATCTTTTTACATTGTGTTTTTTCTGTCAGTCCATCTGTGCTGCAGTTGCATATTTCTACAGCAACTACTTCCTTCTGCAGTGGCAACTCCTGATCATGGTGGTTGTGGGCTTCTTTGGAACAATCACCTTCTTTACAGTGGAGTGGGAAGCAGCAGCAGCTCTTGTTGCCCGTGGCTCGGACTACAGCAGCATTTGATCTAGATTACTATGCCTAGTCCAATGTAAGGAAAAACACAGGCACTTTTATCGTGAAGTGATGCAAGAAGGTGAAAAGATCAAGGTACTGCAGAGGTTAAGGTGGAGGAAGCTACTGCTAAATCACCGTCAATCTAACTGAATGTGAAACATGGAAGGAAGAAAATGCCAGATTTGAAAGGCATTTTTCTAGCTTCAATCAACAGAGCGTGGTATGCATGTTCTTAACAATCCGCTATTAGAAATGGAAGGAAATGTAGAAATCCATGTATTGAACAATTATGTGCTGAGATGTACCTTTCAGAATGTAATTGTCTAATTTCACTCCACCATGCCCTACAGAATTACAGTTTCATTTTTTCCCCCCTAAATTATTTTTCCTGTATTCTAGTTCTGTAGACACTTGAATTCTTGTATTGAATGACTGATGTTTTTATAGGGTACATTATACCGCAGAATGTGCCTGCACAACTGAGAAAGCAGTTTATGTCACTGACTCTTTCAACAATTAGATATGCAGAAGTATTTCTGTGGGGAATGTTGCCTTCTTGTTCTGTATCACCCAGTTCCTCGTTGCCCAACCATTTGCTTATTAATCTGTTTGATGTGCTTAAATTTTATCAGATGCAGGTGGTTGGGGTTTGGGGTTTTCTTCTTTTTTTTTTTGGAAGAAAGAGAATCAGGTTGTAATGTGACACGAAAGACTTTACAAGAATTTAAAGAAGTTACCCTTAGCCATCTTAAGGATGGGATCCTGAGCTATCTGAAGGAAACAGTCTCTTGGTTCAGCATCTCGGAATTGAACTGTGTTGGCATAGCTGCTGAAACTTTCTCAGCGTAATGCTATATGAAGGACCAGAAGACATGGCTTCCCTTCCAGACTCCCAAATAGTTCTTTTGAGTTCAATGATATTTTCGTCATAGTCTGTGGTGGGAGCATTGTCTAATACAACTTTTTAAAGTACAAATAGACTCCGAATGTGAACTGTAAGAATAATCTTGCAGTGTTTGTTCTACTGCATAGTCTAAAAAACCTGAAACACTTGATGTAAGTTATTTAATTCAGCATATTTTGGGAAGACCGTACTGTAATCTTATTCTGCCAAATGTGAAAACAAGGATACTACTAGCATAGTAACTAAGTTTTAATGCAAAACTGTTACAGATGATATAATATAGGCAGTGAATGGAACTCCCCTTGATTTTTACCTGTCTACATGACTCTGTAGTACTTGCAGTTATGTGTCTGTATATCGGGCAAACAAGATGTAACTGAGAGCAGGTACAGAACACTGAGAAAGTGTTTTTTAGACACTCCCTGTAGCTATTTTTAGAAAAGTACCGTTCACCAACCTTGTTTTTTATGCACAGTCAGAATGTAAATGTCTTATCTTTAAAGACAAGTTAAAAAAAGTTGACTTGGTATACTGTCGGTAGCTCCTGCATGTCATAACTATGTAGGTGTACCCAAGGTTAAACTTGGTGAGGGAGTATGGTACCTCCTGTGACATTTGCTGTCACTTTTGCTCTTCAAGGGCACGTAACACACCACTGCCATGAAGCACAGCCCTCTTCATGCACAGTAGAACAGCAGAGGGATGATTTTACAGGCATATAGAAAAGGATTTTTAAATTCACTGCAGGTTTTCGCTGTGAGATCAGTAAGGTGTTAATGGGAGGATGAGAGGGCACCTGAACGTTTGGCAAGCAAAGAAATCTGTGAGGACAGCCAGGAGAAGAAAGCCTTTGTGTATTCCCAGGAGATTTAATGAATGATGTAAAAGAGAATGAGACAGAACACACATTTGAGCAAGGGGTTACTGAAGCCATTCCAATTTGTCAGACAAACTGAAGAAGCATTCAGTATTCAATCAATATATATGATTAATGTGACTAGCAGCACTCTAATGCCTCTCTCTTATCCACTCCTCTTACCCTGTAATTTGAAGCATGCTATTTTTATACACTGAGCACTGTAAAAGGTATAGATGATAGCATGATGCCAGTGATTAGAATTCTCTTGTTGCTACAAACTTGTATTTTCTCCCAAGTACCAAAAGGGACAGAGCTTTTTTTATTTAAGATAGGGACTTACTGACTTTTGTCTCTGAACTCTTCCTGCGACCTGTTTTCCACTACGTATCAACGAGAAAAGAAAGACTTGAAAGTTCATAAGGAACAATTTTGTCTTACAGTACATGGGGGAGAAAAAATGATTCTCGGGTCTTGTGGTGATGAGTAACTTATAAATGCTTTTAAAGCAATGCTATTTAATTGTAGCTAGGTTACGGGTCTCATGAAGGTGCTTTTTAAATTTATCTGTTTTAATTATGAACTTCTCTGGTGTTCATCTGCCATACAAAAATTATATCAACTATTTTATTAGAAATTAAAGAAAATTGCTAAGTTTATGTAGTTTCAAAAAGCATTTTGAGACTGACTTTCAGGGATACTAGTGAACTAGGACTTGTAGATTTTCAGTACCTCTGTGAATCTGATGCTTTACTTCCCATCCCCTGCTCCCCCCCCCCACCCCCACCCCCCCAGCTTGGTCTGACTCAATATCAGATAATGTTAGAAGGCTGTTCAGAACTATTTATTGAGTCATGAAAGTGAAGTAGTATTGCTCTGTGGCAAGTTTTACCAGAAATCATGAAATTATCAAAACTGCATTATGGATAGCCAATTTTTTTTTTACTATTAACTGTACAAGTACCACTTTTGACATTTGATCTGAAGAGACAGTTCTAGGTTATTCAAGCTGATGATGACACATGATTGCTCTTCACTTATTCGTATGTCTTTGATTTGTCAGGAGGTGAAAAAAATCCACCCAGCTATATGCAGTTGTTAGATCAGTCAAAATTTTTGGTATAGCAATATAAAGTATAGTACTGCTGACATCCATTTATGATTCCATCTCAATCTTTTCATCAATATTTACCAGCCCTGAGGCTGCACCCCATTCATTTCATCTCCTTGACCTTTGAGCAATTTCACGTTAATCTGAATTGGGTGCTTAGTGTTAAATTAAGTGGGATTTGAAAAAAGGCTTTTGCTGTATTTGTGGTATTGTGAGTTTGTTTTATATTAGGGATTTTATCTTTATAAGCAAAATTACACGTTGAGTTGCTTGGGTTTACTGAAAAGAAGTCTGCCTTTCATTTGTGTCTTGGGTTTTTTTCCCTCCTCTTCTTATCCTTTTAGGTTGTTATTAAGGCTTAATATCTTGACATATAAGGCTTAATATCTTGACATATTGCAGCCCCAAGTTTTTCAAATAAATGCTAAAGAGGAAATGAAAACTGATATTCTTGACATCTGAGTGCCAAAGAAGCTGCTACAGATTAGTCTTTAATGCATATCATATAAGCATATCTATATTTTTGTCTTGATAGTTGGTTTTCATTTTGATGTATGAATGTATGGAGAGAGAAAATTTCTGCAACTGTAGACCTTGTTCATAATTATGTGATGTGCATTTACTTCTGTTGTATTAATTTCATTAGGTACAATCTGTGTCAGCAAGTTGAGATAAGGAAGAGAACCATTTATAAAATGTTCTTTATAAATCTAATATATAAATTTCTGCAGATACAGCTAAACTCATAAGGGATATATATTTAAAAAAATATGACAACAAACCAAAAAACCTCAACCAAAAACCCTCATAACCTTTCCTGAGGTCCCTATCTTAGCAGAAACACTCCTGTGGTACAGGTGTTCAAAACAAGAAGTCTTCTGCAGGCATAGTTCTTTCAATTTTTGTGACCATTTTAAACTGTACTGGAAAGAGAACTTCCTGGTGGAATTTGCTGGCATAACTTTATGGAAAAATAATTTCAGTGTAAAACAAACAAACAAAAAACTGAAAAACCATAACTTCAGGACTGTATGTCAGTTCACCAGGCTTGACTTTCTCTGAATTCCACAAGTTTACTTCATCTGGAGAATGTGGTTCCCTGGATACCAACCTAAGAGCCAGTAATTAATGCTACAGAGGTTGCCTAGCAGCTTGCCTCTGCTTGAAGAGTAGGCGTATATGAAGAGGATCTCAAAGATTGTTTTTTAGGGCAATGATTAATTGTTTGCTGTCAGTACAAATAGGAACTACTATGTTTAACGTCATGCCAGTAGACACAATACTCAACTTTGACTTGAATTGTGCAAGTATCTTAGCTAAGACAAGATCTTACAATCATGGCAACCAATTTTCTTAGCGAAATGTGTTTTCAAAGACTTTATCCACACTGCTATTTTCCTTGGAGGTCTTGTAGCCCCACTTATTCTAATTGAATGGCAGCAGTAGTTAGTACCATGTTCTCATTGTTCCTTGGTAGGTCTTCTGAGGCGTTGGCAGAAATATTAAAAAATGGGAGAATTTAAAGGTGTAGATGAAGTTGAGAAGTTAACTGCTTAACAAGATACTTGCCATTCAGACTTGACCATAGGAAGTTCCATCTGAACATGAGGAGGAACTTCTTTACTTTGGGGGTGGCAGAGCACTGGAACAGGCTGCCCAGAGAGGTGGTGGAGTCTCCAACTCTGGAGACATTCCAAACCTGCCTGGACGCCATCCTGTGCAACCTGCTGTAGGTGACCCTGCTCTGGCAGGGGGGTTGGACTAGATGTTCTCCAGAGGTCCCTTCCAGCCCCAGTGATTCTGTGATTCTGCTGTGACCACGCTGGTTCTAGTTTTCATGAATAAATTCAGAATGATGCTTTGCTAAGTTTAACTTCGGAGGTTTGTGTTAGTACCCCAGAGAAGCACTAATGAGAGAGTGGAAAAAACATCCTTAAAGTGCAACAGAGAGCAGATCTAGACCTGAGAATAATCCTCAGCGGGCACCTGAAGGGGGTGTGCTTTGCTCAGTTGAGTTTGGGCTTTTAGCTGCTGCTGGCATTGACTCAATTTCTATTTGTTTGATACTTTTTCTGCTCTCTTGGTTATTTCAGCTGTTGACATGTCCTCCTCCAAGCTATCCTTTCTCTTTTGTTTGTATTTTGACACTCTGCAGAAGTCTAATTTAAATGATTGAAACTGGCTTTACTTTAATAAAAGGTGTCTTTGGGTTAGAATTGGTGATAATTGAGACCAGGCTCTCACAATGATTATCCTAATGAAAAAGCTGATTTCAAGTGAGTGTACCAACCCTTTACTGTATTTCTTTTCCTGGTCACAGCAATGCAAATAAAAGTGAATCACAGACAGTGTTTGTGGCAATATGCTCGTTCGGTTGTTGGAATTGCTCTTGTCACTGTTATAAACAGCCATGACGGGGGCTTTGGGAAGGGGAGACGCAGTCTCACCTGACGGATCTCAGAAGTGCTTTGTGGTACCTGTAAGGGCCTGCTCAGGAAAATAAAAAATGTTTGCTTTGGTGCTAAGCAGCCCTTTTGAATCGCGTTATTCTAGTCGTGGCGTAGACTAGTGAAATATCTGAGGGAAGTCAGGGTGGCTGCTTCACTGCTAGTCTGTTTTCTTCCCCTGTCCTGTTTGAGAGCCCATCTTCTGAAAACTGACCCCGTTGTTGAGAAGAGAAGGTGTCTAATGTGGTTTGGGGGTTTTTTTGTGGGTTCCTTTTCCAGTATCCTTTCCCACAATTTAGATATTTTTTCTCCTAACTCAAGTGTTGTATGTGTGAAGGACTCCATGAAATTCATCAGAATTGTGGAGGCTTGGGGTCCTGTTTATCTGAAATTAAATGTAGACGTGGAAGGCTATTGTCCCGTCAGAAACCGCTTGGCTAAAGGGCAGATTCAGTCCTGGCTTCGTACCGCAACTCAAGGGCGTGGAGGGAGCAGCGGGGAAGAGCTTTGGCTGTCGTTTGGCTGGATTGTACGGGAAAGAGTGCGATTGCAGAGACGGAGGTGCAGAGGGAAGGTACCCTCGTGCAAGGAGGCCAGTACAGACACACTTCGCCCGCTGCACTTTACCCTCGAGATTCAGTAATTCGTGGAGTCTTCAGAATCCACGGTGGTTTCACTAGTGTGATCTTTGGATGGCCTTGGTATTCTGATTTCTGAGAGAAAGAATCTGTATTCTTTCTGACTGTAAAATGCTTTATGAGAACAAATAGAAAAAGAACCTAGCAGGTTAGCTGGCGCTGTGCGCGGCCCTGTGAGTCTGTGCGTAAAAGGACACTTAGGAGTTTGCGCTTCAAAGTTAGATCATGAAGGGGGAAATAAATAGAAGGTTTGTGCCCTAAGTGTGTGTGGGGGGGAATTATTCATTCTGTCATGTTAAAGGGAAATTACTATTTGTTAAGGTCACTTAGTGAAATTAGCTTCAATTAAACATCCTTACTAAATGCAGTGGTGACTGCTTATCGTCAGAGCCACTCATCTTGTGGTAATACCTGACCTGCAGAGTTTGTTAGGATTATTAATCTTTGTTTAAAAAAAAAAAAAAAAACCACCACAAAACAATTACACAGATAACCTGTTTAAAAGAGCCTCACCACCATACATCATTATTTCTTTCATGCTCGCAAAAGTACAACTGTGTGAGCGGTTGTTTAACAGCTCCAGCGCTGAATGCTTGTGCTAAGGAAGGGAAGTGTTTCCTCTGTGGCAATAAACCAGCGGAGGATGCTCAGGGCTGCGTGCTGCGCTCCTCTGCCGTGGGACCGAGCGCTTGGGGCTAAAACACGGTGGAAAGAGTTGTGAGCTGCCAGAGTGCCTCTGTCCTCTTCAGGCAGCATGACTGATGGAGGAAAACGCAGGTGGAGGCGAGCAGCGAGTGCTGAGCCTTTTCCCTTGCTGAAATTTCTCCAAATGCGCGTCTAAAATTTACCGACTGAATTTCTAAACTAGCTTTCTTCCCGTTATACATATTCCTATAAAATATCTATATAGGATATAAACGTCCACTGTTGTGTATTTTCTATGCTCAAGCTTGACACACGGTAAAAACACCACGTTCATCAGCTGGCGCTCCCCACGTAGGCGTTTTGTGCATCGGTGGCGCAGCCTCACAGCACGATGGAAATAGCTGCTCTTCCTCCCCATGGGGCTGGGACTCCTCCTCTCCTCCAGAGGCAGCAGGCCAACGGCGTGGGCATGAGGCTGATGCTCTCCGTTGGCGTGTTAGGGCACACAGTGGGTAGACACTAGGCAGCGCTAAACTCACCGGTACAACGAGCACTTGTGCTGTAATTGGAAAGTTGGGAGAAAATTGGAAGCTTTGGAGAAAATTCGGCATGAGTGAGACAGTCTGAAAAATGAGCGTTCCAGCGTTCACGTTCATATGCCATCCTTACCTCATTGCAGAGTGAAACAAAGCAGCAATCACAGGCAGATCTCAATGCCATTTATGAATAATTATAATGATTATGCTTTGCAAGAGCTTAATTCTGCAAATTCTCTGACGTGTGGGTAAGACACGAAGCGCTGCCCTTTCGCAGCCGGCAGCAGAGGACACTGCTCGCTGCCCCTGCGGGTGTTCCTCGGAGTCAGCGTGGAACGGTGCTTGCCTACGCTTTGTGCTTCCATGCTAGTGCTGCTGTGATTTGATACCCGCATGAAAAATGACTGTAGGGGAAGGAAAGGGCATTATGCACACTGGGTTTCATTTCATGCAGAAAGCAATTGGATTTAAAAGTTTGCTAGCTGGTAAAAATATTTATGATGCTCTGGCAGCAAACAAATAAACCACCAGTCGCAGGGATTGGGAAAGGAGGATGACTTGAAATGCTGCAACGCTGGAAGCTTTGTGTTCAAGACATCCTTCCCGGATAAGACACCTCTGTACTGAGGGAGATCCAGGCATGTCATGTAATGCTATTAGTTAAGGAAAACGCCTGTCAGGCTCCAGTGGAGAAGGGCCAGTGACTGTAGATAGCCCTGAGATGTTCACAGGGACTTTCCCCCTGCGGGCTAGCTACAAGCACCTTTGCACATGGCCATCTCCCCAACTCCACAGCCTGCCTGGCCACCTTGCTCCAACCCCCTGCTCCCTCTGGAGCCGTGTTTGAGCTCAGGTCCTTGCCGGTGGGTCTTGGTTGAGCTACAAAGTAGGTGCGCATCCACGCGTGACCTTCTACTGTGTTGATCCTGACCATCTCTTGCTGATGTGACTTGCTCGCTTAACCTCAGCCTGCCTTGTCTAGCGATGGCTGGCTGTGGCTAACCCTGGCTACCATCACTGGACCTTGTTCAGGTGGCCTTGCTGGTGATGGCAAGCTCTTGCCTTGCCTTGCAGACCTGTCACTTCTGCTGCTCCTGGGCGCTGAGCGGCTCAACCTTGTTCCTTCCTTGGGGAACCCTGTGAGTCCGTTATGGATGGAGCTCTGAGCTGATGGATGCATTCTTGGGGCTGTCACAAGGCTGTGGGTAGTCAGACCTTGTTTCTTACCCACCATGAGCACTTTTTTTTCCAGCGGGCGAGTGAAGTATTGCTCGGCATTCATGACTGGGCTGGGGAAAGGGCTTCCAGGGCATAAGCTGGTTCTGCTTGGGCAGCTTTACACACCCCAGTCTGAACTCTGGAAAAGAAATATATATGGGTCTCATTCTGCTTTCCAACACCAGCTCACCCCCACCATGGGTCTGGATTCACTGCAGGATCAAAGGAAAAGCCTTCGGTCTGTGAGGGAGCCAAAGGCTGTAGCTACCTGTGGCCAGGCAAGGTCAGTAACAAGCCAGGTGAGACACAGAGGTGAGTGCTTCAATTTGTAGAAGAAAAACAAGGTGATTATTTTTCATATTTAGGCAACCGGGAGTTATGAAATGATGACGTGTTGATAAATAGCAATGAAGAGGGATCAGCAAAGCTCAGGTTCTGATTGTCCATGCAGAGGGAGGCTTGTGCAAAGCACAGGAGGAGCTCTCTGCGTCCGCCTTCCCTGGCTTTCCACCTCGCAGCGTGCCGTGGTGTGCTTTGGTTTCACTCGGTGCAGTGCGTACGTGTCACTTGATTTTAAGAGGGATGAAGGGTCATGTTGCACCATTAAAAATTAATCTTCAGATGGTGCCAAAGTCTTAAGGTGGGGGGGGCTTAGGCTGCAGAGAGAAGGAGCAGGAATAACCCTGGTAAGTCCTAAGCAGCTGAAAGTGCAGTTTGATGGTCAATATTTTCATGAGAGACTATATTTAGCAAGAATGATAATGTTCCTGGATCACTGACTGAAACTCTCAAATGAGCTTGTTTTGTCTCTGGTGGAATTAAAGGCTTAGGGTATCGATAATGGACGTGGAGACTGCTCGGTATTCTCTGCTGCAGAGTACTGCTACCACAGACTTGATTTGTTTTTCCTCTGCCAATAAACTCCTCCCCAAGAAGACTTCACCCAGGAGATAAATATTGCAAAACAGGTGAATTTTGAAATGGAAAGTGCAGTTTTGTGCCCAAGGCGACAGGCATCCTCAGCGGTGGGGCTGGGGTTAGCAGTTGGTTGCTCCCAGCTAATCCAGTTTGCAAATCCCCAGACATCCCTGCTGTCCTGGGAGCTGCTTGTAGCTGTAAACAGCTCTTCCTTCTCCAGGATGTAAAATACTTTCCAAGAACTTAACGCACCCGTCGTGGGGGTGGGGGTGGGAAGAGTCACACCTTTATGGGATGATAACCAGAGGCAGGTTGCGAGTGCTTGAGGGACCCGCTGGGGTGTGAAGCTGTTTGAGGACCTGCGGCAGCAGAGCCTTGGGGAGACGCTGGCTCTCGTCCCTGGCTGGCTCTCGTCCTGGGTTTCCTGGCCGGAATCCTGATGAAAAGGGTGGGCACTTGGCCTGAGCGGAGGAAGCTGTGCGGTTGGGGGGAGCGAGGAGAAACGCGCTGTATCTGCTCTGTGCTTGGCAGTGCCGTGGGCAAACCTCAGCAGAGAAACACCTCGAGATGGGCTTCTGCATCCCGGTGCTGTGAGACAGACCTTCGGGTCTTGCTGCCTTGACAGGGGCGCTCTCGGTGCTGGGTCTGGATGCGAGCGGTGCGTTGCCCTCTGATGTACCCTGCAGAAGGCTCGGCGCGCGCAGAGCGCAAAGCAAACGGGCTGGAGCCGATTTAACAGGCAGGAGCTGAGGGAAGCAGCCCAGGGCTCTCCAACCCAAACCTGAAGAGCCCAGCCTCTCCAAACCCGGGGTCTGGCTCTTCTCGGCATAGCTCTGCTCGCCTGGCTCCCGTCCGCCCCGGCGGCTCCCATCCCCTCCCCGGAGCCTCCCCAAGGTGCCCTTTCCCATCTCACTCCCACCGCCAGCAACTGGCTTTCAATTAAATCCAGCTCAGGTCAGCTCTTGACAAGCAGCCTCCCTTGTAACTCGAGGAGGTTACCAGCCAGCAGATTCTTAAAATGCATCTTAAAAAGAGAAAGGCTCGGGCTGGGAGCCAAGGCAATTTTTTCTTCTTTTTTTTTTTTTTTAATCTTTTTCTTTTTTCTTTCTCCTCCTTCCTTCTCTGTAGCAACTTTTCCTGCAGAGCTGTGGCTCGGATGGGAGGTTGTGGGTGCCGAGAGGTGATAGACTGTGTGTAATGCTAATTAGCTGTTGTACCTGCAGCACTTCCAGTGTGTAAAGCCCAGTTGTCATCATTAATGACCGCAGAAGGGCTCTTAGACCTTGTGCTGGGGGATTTAAGCCAATTTCTAAGTACTGTAAACCGGGAAGAGGCTTGAGAGAGGGCAGGTTGTCCCGTGTGTTTGGAAAGAATTTCTTGCATCCTCCTGAAGCAGCCAGAACATGATGCTCTGGTTCAGGATGTGGGATACATCTGCCCCCAAATATGAGCCCTTCTGATGGTATTTCTGCATTCACCTCTGTCTCAATAATCGGAATTGCCCTCTGTTAATAAGGTGCTTGGTGCTCTGCAGGAGAGATGGAAGATATTTTTTTTTAATTATTTTTATAATTGGGGCCTCCGTAACATATTTTGTACGACGCAAAGGGAAAGGAATCAAGTGATGCTGTTTGCTTTGAGGCACTGAACAGGAGCAGCCCCGTTCTTCTGTTGTCACAGGGCATGAACCAGGAGCTGCTGGTGGGGTGGGAGAAGAGCTGGGCCCCCCGTGACGAGCAAACTGGCAAGTTGAGTTGCATCAGCACCCAGCTGTAAAGGTCACTCCTCAGTCCAGCTAAGAGTCAGCAGGAGCTGCTGGCCCTGCTTGAATGGCTGCGGAGGCAGCATTCGGGGTCAGCTCAGGTGGGAAACTGAAGGAGGAACTGGGAGAGGCAATCCCAAGCATAAATCCAGGCTGGGCGGAGAATGGATGGAGAGCAGCCCTGAGGAGAGGGACTTGGGGGTGTTGATGGATGAGAAGCTCATCGTGAGCCAGCAATGTGTGCTCACAGCCCAGAAGGCCAACCACATCCTGGGCTGCATCACCAGCAGCGTGGCCAGCAGGGCCAGGGAGGGGATTCCGTCCCTCTACTCCGCTCCAGTGAGACCCCACCTAGAATACTGTGTCCAGCTCTGGAGCCCCCAGCATAAGAAGGACATGGACCTTTTGGAGCGTGTCCAGAGGAGGCCATGAAGATGATCAGAGGGTTAGAACAGCTCTGCTGTGAGGACAGGCTGAGAGAGTTGGGGTTGTTCAGCCTGGAGAAGAGAAGGCTCCGGGGAGACCTTAGAGCCTCCCCTTCCAGTGCCTGAAAGGGGCCTACGGGAAAGCTGGAGAGGGACTTTTTACAAGGGCATGTAGTGATAGGACGAGGGGTGATGGCTTCAAATTGGAAGAGGGGAGATTGAGATTAGATCTCAGGAAGACATTTTCCACTCTGAGAGTGGTGAGACCCTGGCCCAGGTTGCCCAGAGAAGCTGTGGCTGCCCCATCCCTGGAGGTGTTCAAGGCCAGGTTGGACGGGGCTTGGAGCAACCTGGTCTAGTGGGAGGTGTCCCTGCCCATGGCGGGGGGGTTGGAACTAGATGATCTTTAAGGTCCCTTCCAACCTAAACCATTCTGTGATTCTAGGTGTGGGGCTGACCTCCTCCCCACTGGGAAGGACTGGATTTTGGAGCAAATCCTCCTAGCTGCGGAGGAGAGAGTTTTGGAGAGGCAGGGGAGCAAGAGGGACACAGGAAGGGATAGGGAGATGTTGTGGTATTGGTGGGAAGTTCATGGCCAGCTGGTAAGGGACTGGTGGACAGGATACTGATCTGGATGTGCATTTGAGGATGAGGTTGATCCCAGAAACTTCCCCTGCTCTTTGCAGGCTGGCAGCTTCATCCTCTTGGTTCAGGAGGGTGATTAAGAGCCTCAGAGTATTATTCTCCGAGGGTGTTGAATGAGAGGCACTTTCTAATATTTTTGCATTTAACGTGATTCATCGGAAGCCTGGCTGGGGTACGGGGTTTGTGCATGACCTCGGTAGCGCCTTCACCTTCTCAGTGTGACGGCACAGGCGGCCGGGCTCGGAGCGATGAGGCTGCAGGGTCCGTGCTGGGCCGTGGATGCGGGAGGTGAGATCCCACCTACTTGCCCTGCTTTGGGATGGGGATGTATTACGGCTGCCCAGCAGGAATCGGTCCTGTCCCTGTGGCTGCTGGCTGACCATGGGGCACGGTGCTTCCGCAGAGCTCCTGACCTCCTTTGCAAAGCCCCTGCAGATGAGTGGGTGGAAATAAGCAGGTGCAAAGCGCTCGAGGGGAGCGGAGGAAGCCTTTTCTGGCTGGCTACAGCTAGAACGTGGCAGCATCTCTCCTCCCCAAGGCATCATTTTTACCACCCACCAAGCTGGACCTGTAGTTGGGGCAGCCTGTGTCCGGGGTTAGGTGATGACTTGTGTTGTCCCCAGCTCAGGCTGGTTTCTAGCAGCGCTCGCTGGCAGTGTTTATTGCTGTCTTGGGCACATACAGCTGCTGACCTGCATTTGGCTTCCCCCTTATCTAGCGGAGAGGCAATTCCAGCCTCTGTAATTAATGAGTCTCTCCTGCCAGGGTCTTGGGTGAAGCATCGACACAGGAAATTGGCCAGGCTAAGTGGTGTCTGTGCTTGGATCCCGGCTGCAAAGGCAGACCGTAGCCAGCTGAGATAAATTGTGGCATGGTTGCTGAATTCATTTTTCATCCTCAGGTCTGAAGGCAGACATGGGAATTGCTCCTGTGCAATGTGAGCTGCGCACTTACCACGCTCCTCCTCTGCCTGGGGCCTCATCTGTTGCAAATATCCCATGTGCAACGTGGATAAGAAAAGAAAGAATAAGGTTTGTTGGTCTGTATCCCTGGGGGTTACTTGTGCTTGGGTTTTGCAATGGCATTTGGGGACCAGAGAGTCCGACACCGCTCCCCAGGGAGATGAGGGATTAATTCTCAGAGAGCAAGCGGCCTTCTCAAAGGCAACACAACCGCTGTGGTCTGACCTGGCGTTTGCTCAATCTCAACAACTCACCCTGGATGTGGGTTCTGAGATGCTGCTGGGCTCCCAGGCACGGTGACAGCGTGCACCATGGCAATCGTTTCCGAGAAAAACCCATTTATTTAGCTTGTAGTGAAGCATAAGATTAAAGACGCAGCAGGCTGCTTATTGTTTAAGGGAGACTCCTGTTCCCCTATCCCTGTGCTCACCTATTGCATCCTTTTGTAGGAATCTGGGTTCTAACCCGATCCTCTCCACTGCCATTGGGGTCAACTGTGAGACCCTCCTCTGGGGCTGTGCAGCGCAGATGTATCGCCCCAGCACCAGAGCAAGCTGAATAAATGACTGTTGAGTTGAACTGCCAGTTCTTCGGAGTGGTGTCCATACAACCCAGGCCTAGGCTTTCCGAATGCTGTTGCAATACAAATAATTACGTTGATGTGAAATGGCACGTCCCATTGTGCAGAGCTGTGCCGTGGATCAGCGGGTGGCTTTGTGGGAGAAAATGAATGTGCGCTTTAGTGGAAGGGGGAGTTCTGCGCTCTCGCTAGCCAAGGGTTTGTAGATCAGCAGCAAGGTCCAACAGCAGGGAGAAACTGCAGCTGATGAGAACTGTTGGCAAGGAAAATCCAGAATCCATCCAGGTGGGGTGTCTGCTTTATTTTCACCCGTTGTGTTTGCTTTGGAAGGGAGTAGGGGTAGACCGCGCTGGCCAGAATGGGACACCCTGGGCGGCAGCAGGCAGCTCAGGAGGTGGCAGAGCAGATGCATGACCAGCGCTACCTCCCCCTTTCCTGCCGCTGCTCCAGGAGGTGCTCTGGGAGATCCTGAAGCCTGGGAGAAAGGGTAAGGCTGGTTTTGGCCAGCTTTCTTTCTCCCAAAGCCAAATACTTTCCGAAATGCCATGCACAGTCCAGCCTGAGGTCAGACTCTAGCCTGGCTGGCGGCACAGGGCGTGCGTGGCTGCACCGCTCTGCTTGAGCACCACCGCAGGACCAACAGGGCAAGCCTGTCCCCAGCAGCAGTAAAGACTTGTGCCCGTAGAGAAAACAAGGAAAAACTCCCACGGTGGACTCGGGGTGATGAGTGTATGGGTTACCTCCCTGCTTTCCTCTCTCCCCTTTACTTTCCCTGCTTCTCATCTGCCTCCCCCATCACTTCATCTCTGTCTTCCTTGCTCCTTCCTTCCCCTGTAGCTACTGCTTGGTAGGTAGTTGTGGTCACATCTATCTCAAAGGTTCAGTAGCGTCACCTTGTGCCATGTCCATGTACAGTACAGAGGAGGCAGTCTCGTGCGCTGAGCCTTGAGCTCTGAATTTCTAATCCTGGCTCCTTTGCTGGCCTTAGACAGGTGCCTTGGAGCAGGTCTTGGCTTCCTCACCTGCAGGATGGGACTGTTGATAAAGTAGCCCCCTCCTGGGGCAGCATGAGGTGTGCTTGGTGGATCAGGTTTGAGGAAAAACACTTGAAAATGAATTATTCAGACTTGCTGGCCAGCAACACGCAGCTTCAGTAGCTACCTCTTCCCTGGGCTGGGAGCGATCCCTGCAGGAACGGCCCTGCTTTGGGGCTGCGGTCGGACATGCCGGGGGCAGGCAGGGCTGCTTCCAGATGTGATGCCCACCTTCAGGTGGCCCAGAGAAGCTGCCTTGCACCCAGGAGGGGACTCTGTGTCTGCTACTTCCCTGCAGCTCGAGGGGCAGCCAGGAGCTGGCAATGCCACTGGAAGCGCTCGGTTATTTTTGGAGGCTGCGTAAGGTAAGCGGGGAGCGTCCACCTTCTCTGCAGAAGCTGAGCCAAGAGGCTGGCCTGCTGGTCAGACCCAGCTCCCGAAAACCTGTGGGCGTTCAAACCAACCCTTCACCTTACTGGGACATCTTTGGAGGTGCTGCCTGTTCCCCAGCCCTGGGAAGAGCTGGGTTTCCGCACACTGTTGCAAGAGCAGCCAAGAGGATTTTGGCCCTGGGGAAAGTCTGTGGTAGTGCTGGGGATACTGGGGACAAGCCACCTCTACCTACAGTTTCTTCTGCCCTGGGTGCCTAACATTTAAGGTGCTTACATTTGCTGTTGTTGGCAAATAAGGACATTTTGGAGGCTGTCGGCTGGCTAGGCAGGGACTGCAGCAGCTTCCCATTGCATGGATGAACCTCTGCCAGCCCACCGCGAGGGAAGGAGCAGATCTGCTGGAGTCCCCTGGGGATGAAAGATGCTGAGCACATTCGAACGGGGTGGGTTTAAGGCTGTGCATATGCGAGAGGGAAAGTGCATTTTGCAGAAGTAGCTTTTCCTGGCATTGCAGTTCATCTTGTTAATAAATCTCTTGTAACACCTCCCCGCAGAGCCCCTCAAGAAATCGGCTAACCAGGAGAAAGTCGAGATCAAAGATAAGCCTCCTAATCCATTATCAGCAAATGCAATCAGACTCTCCATCTGCTATCAAAGGCCCCGGCAACCCGACAACCGGGAGCCAGCCATCCGCTGCCTGCCTGCCTGCACAGATGCTTGGTCACCCCCGCGCCTTCGCTTGCTTCTCTCTAGGTTCAGCCTGGTGTCATCTTAGATTAGCGGGCTTGCCTTCAAAATCTGTGCCTCCTCTCGGAAAGAGCCAGGTAGAGCTGACGGGCAGAAACAAGAACACGGACCTTGGCTGAAAAACAAGCGCCGGGTGGTTTATAGAGCGATGTTCAATTTAGTGCTGTGCGCTCCGGTGCAGAAATAAAAGCCCTCTCTTGGCCAGGGTTGCTTTTGGGAGTGTCTGTGGAAGGAGGAGATGGAGAGAAACTTTTATGATGGGTATTTATTAATTACAAGGGTGGGAGTGCTTGGTTTCCTTTCCCCCTCCCTCCGTGTCTGAGCTCAGACTCGTTGCTGGGGGGAGCACCGGCAGCGTGGCACTGCCTGGGCAACCCTGGGGTGTGCGGCTGCAGCACGTCGGGTCTCCATAAATGCTCACCAAGGAGACGGTCCTGCCTTGGAGGAATTCGTGGTCTAAGCTGAGGACCCTATCTTGCAGGCAGGGCACAAAGATGTTACATGACATCTTGATGGCATCTGAGCACGGAGCTGAGATTTGCAGGCAGGGCTGAGGGGTGCAGCGTCGCCTTTCCTACAAGACCATCCTTCCTGCCCTCCTGCTCCTCGGGTTGGTCATCGCAGAATCCGAGACTGCCTGAGGTTGGCAGGGATGTCTGGAGGTCATCTGGTCCAAGCCCCTGCTCAAGCAGGGCCACCTGCATCAGGTTGCCCAGGACTGTGGCCAGTTGGCTTTTGGATATCTCTGAGGATGGAGACTCCTCTACCTCTCATCCTCGGGTGACCAGCTGACTCCATGAATAACGTGGCAATCTCGCTGCGAGGGCTCACCCACCCTTTGTGCCCAAGCTGCAGAAGCTTTGCCTCCGTTGGTGGTCCTAACTTGTCTCGGTGGTAGTGATGGAGCAGTAGTGGGACAGTTTGCTGGAGATCTGTCATCAGTGCACCAAGTCTACAGCCACGCGGGCACGTTTTAGTCTGTTCCAACCACAGCATGCTTTCCCCACCAGCCACATATTAAAGTTCAGGGACCCGCTAACGGTTCCTACTTTTCTTCTTTCTCTATTCCCGTTTCCTTTGAAATATTCATTATTCAGAATAAAAATCTGTCCCAGGTAACTTCAGGATTCAACTTGCTGCACAAAATGAGCAAAAGAGCAGAAATAAGAGTGGGTAAAGAACAGTTTAATTTAGTAACTGATTTTCTATGAAGTAATTATTTCTTTAAAAACCTGGGATTTGCTAAAAGTGTCACAATTACTTTTTTCATTATGGCTACAGAATGAAGCACTCGTTTAATTAGTAAACAGTTGGCATGCCTTTAAATAGGTTTTTAATTACATTAAAAGGACACTGTCAAGGTGTCTTTCATCATTTTTAATAGACCTGGGGTTTTTTTCTTTCCCCCTCGCAGTCGGATGCAACTCTTTGGGTTTGATTGGCTGCTCCAGACAAAAACTGGAGAAGCTGTTTCCCTAAAAAAGATTTAAAAAAAAAAAAAAAAGAGAGAGATAAAAGGCTGGTTTGTAGGTTTGGAGCTGAGATACGGTCTCCCTGCCTCTGTTTCTCGACGTGTTGGCAGCAGGGCTCGGAGCCCGCTTTGCATCGGGTTGCTGGCTGGGCTGCGGGGAGGTGGGGGTGTCCCCGTCCCTAAGCACTGCCACCCACAGCTCATCCTTTTGGGCTCTCCTGCCCCAGCCAGCCCTGAGGGTCACCCTGTGCTGTATGCCCTGTGCTAAACCAGCCGCTTTTGCCCCCAAAATCACCCCGTGTTTTTTGGAACCCCTCCCTGCTGAAGCAGATGCCCGTACTACAGCCTTACAGCTCGCAGCTGCTCCCGGGAGTAGCTCTCCTAATAAATCACTAGTGCTCTAACGGAGCTTGATGTGAGCTCCCGGAGGAAAATCAGCTCTGGGTGAGTCCCCAGGCTCCTGCTCGCCTTTGGATACGCCGCGTGCTCCTTCCCCGGGCTGCGAGATGATGTTGGCAAGGGCCAAACCTGATTAACCCCGGCTGGTGATGGGGTGCTGCTCATCCCCTGCCGGTGCGGGGGAGGCTGGGCATGCCCGTGTCGTGGGTAAATGATAAATGAGACTCCGAGCAGTGGATCCAAGCGTGGCAGAGGCCGTTTGTCTGCATCCCCCTGCTCCGCCTGGCAGGGGCTGAGGTTTCTGGCCCTTTTTCGGGGAAGGCTCTCAATTGAAATAGATGGAAGGTGCTGCAGGCGCAGGCAGCCTGGCTTGAGCAAAGGCTTCCTGGGCTGCCCCCGGAAGGGAAAGAAATAACAGCAAAAACCAGAGCGTGGCAGTGAGCAGGCAGTGCCGGTGGCACCTCCCAGGGATGTGTGACACGAGGGCGGCCCTGGGGCTGGCTGGGGACACGTGCTGGTCCTTTCTGCCCACCTCTGAGCCATGGCTCTGCTGTTCTCCTCCTGACTTTTACAGGCTGAAGAACCAGACCGAGATGCCTCTTATTTAATTTCTGCTTGCATTTCAGTCCTCGTTGCTGTCCTCTGAGAAGCAGGAGCTGCAGGGAATTAAAATATCCAGCGTCTTTGCTTTAATATCGTTGACTTTCTGCTCTGCTGGGTGCTGGCTGGCTTCCCTGCAGCCATGTCCTCCTCCAGCATGGTCTGAGCACCTCCTCTCGGGTTCCTCAAATTTTCCCCTTGCTCCTGTCTTTTCTCCTCCACTCCATCCACCACCTGCCCCTTCCTCCTCCTGCTCTCTCTCGGCTCCCCGCAAAGTCCTTTGCTTCTCCTGCAGCGACTATCACCACCCCATGTGGCCTTGAGTCAAGATGCTGAGTATTCCTGACCCCAAAGCAGATGGAGATGTGGAGTGATGGGGAGATGCGGAGAGGGCTCATGCCCTTCCACAGCCTCGGGGAGCCCTGGGCAGGAGGGGTCCTGCCTGCTGCGGCTTGAGCTGAGCAGCAGAGGAGATACGGCCTTTCATCCATCCCCCTTGCTGGAAGGAATTGAAGGAATTGCTGCGTAACTCGGCCACCCACCTTTCCTAAAGGGAAGCGATGCCCCTTCCTGCCTCTCGCCTCTGCACCTGCCCCAGTTTCCAGGGAGGCAGCCGCTGGGAAAGCGGTGGAAGCCCTGGAGCTGGCAGGATTGCACAGCTCAACATCAGGCAGTGGGTACCCCAGGGGTCTCCTCCACCCCAGCCTGTACCCCATCCATTGGGGGATGGAGGGACCCCCCGGGAGCAGCTCCTGTCCAGTTGTCCTGTTCAGCATCGCTGTGTGACAGCTTCCTGGGCAGCGGGGACAGTGCGGCAGGAACTGTCCCTTTCCTGGGTCCCTCCTTGGGGCCACAGAGCCCCTTTGCTTTACAGAGAGGGCTGCAAGGTGGCAGGAGCAGGACCGGGGTAGTGGTGGGAGCTATGCTGTGCCCATGGCTGTCAGTGTCCCCTGTCCCTTCTGCCCTGGGGTCCCTGTCCCCTGAAGGCACTGGGGTGATGGATGCTGGGATGGAGGGGTAAACCCCAGCCTGTGCTGGTGCCCTGGGACTGTGGCTGCCCTGATGCTGCTCTGTGCCCTGTCCCCCGTGTCGTGGGGAGCCGAGGTCCCCGAGGCGTAACCTGCACACTGGCTTTGTCCGCACACCCGCCACCGATGTGCTGAAGCAAATGGTTGTGAATAACCATGATCACGGCTTTGCAAGACTTCCATAAAATATGAATGCATGATAACATCTGCATAAATTATTCAAGATAATCAGCACGGGGGATATTTCCCTGGCAATTTCCTGGGGGCTCCTGGAGCTTGATTGTCCCACCCGCTGGGTGTGCAGCAGAAAGGGAAGGTCCTGAGCATCCCGGGTCTCCCAGCTCCTCCCCTCCCTCTCCTTAGATTGCAAACCGTTCTCCCTCCTTGCCTCGATGCACTTGCCCCCAGCTCCCAGCGCTATTAACACCTCTAATTAGAGCTGCTTATTGATGTACTGCTGTTTGCCTAAGTGCAGCTGATGAAGGCAGAGAAGCCATCGAGCCTAAAAGTGAATCGCACCTCCCTGCCTTGCAGGGCAGCAGGCTGCACGCCCACCGCGGCGCTTCTCGGGTCGGGGGGAGGATGGAGAGAAGAAGCCAAATAGGACAGAAAGCGCAGAATTAAGCGTGTGCTGCCAGCCAGCCTTGGCCATGCCTTGTCTCTGTGCGAGTGGCTCCAGGGAATCCTGGCATTTTCCTCTCTGGCAGTCGTTCCACGAGCGTGCCGTGCATCCCTGGGGAGAAAGGTGTCCCTCACGTGCGTGCCCGTGTTCAGTGCTGCCCCGTCGGGACCACCTTGTGTCAGGAAAAAACACGTCGGGATAGAGGGTGCTCCAAGGAGGAGGTGTTTTCTTCTGGGCTCTTAGAGAAACCCCCTCCCCGCGGGGTGTCGTGGTTTACCCCCGGCTGGCAACTAGAACCGGGCAGCCGCTCGCTCACCCCCCCTCTTTCCAGCCCCAAAGAAGGATGGAGGGAAGAGGGGAAAAAAAGGGAGGGAAAAGGGAGGAAAAAAACCTCGTGGGCTGAGATAAAGACAGTTTAATAGAAACAATAACAGAAAAGGAAAAATAACAATAATAATAATAATAATGACACAGGTCACTCTCATCACCCAGTGAATTGGCAGTGCCCCGAGCAGTGATCGGGGATTCCCACCCCCTGGCTAACCCCCATTGATACACTGAGCATGACGTCTATGGTATGGAATATTTCACTGGCCATTCCGTCGTTCTGTCTGCGCTTCTATGGGAAACTGGAAAAAGTCTGTGACTAGTGTAAACCTCACTTAGTAACAACTAAACCCAAGAGGTATTATTGCCATTCCTTTCACGGCAATCGCTAGAAAGAAAATTAACCCCCAGCTGAAACTGGGGTCACCCAGGACACGGGGTCACCCAGAAGAAGGAGTCTGGGAAAAATAGCACTTGGTTGAGCTGTTTGTGAGGCCACAGTGTTTGCTGTGACTCGTCCCAGAGAACCACTCAGAAAGTGGATCCGGCACCCAGACGGCAGACCCAGCACCCAGGGATGGGTGTCTGGCTGGGTGCTCGCTGCAGGAGAGCCGTGAGCAGAGGGGCTCGTGGGCATGAGAGTGGGTCAGGATCCAAACCCCCAAAAGCAGCTGGGCACGGGGGTCTCCCCCCACAGCTGGGGTGCTGGGGGGCACGGTCCTGCTCTCCCCTCCCAGCACAGGTACCTGGGAGTGCCTGGGCGTTTGCATCTCCATAATGCCACTCCCAGACGAGAGCAATTCCTGGTGCGGAGGCAGTGCTCTGAGGACGCGGCTGCTACTGGTGTAACTGGTGTAAGCGAGAGAGGAGGAGGGATTAACGTGGCACCATGAGAACACGCCTTTGGACTCTGCCTCCTGCCAGCGGCTGGGCAAGAGTCTGTGCAATGACCTGCATGCGCTGAGGCAGCTTTCCCGGTCTCCTCGCCCTGCTTCGAACCCGGCAGCTCCTCCCGGACCACGTGCGCTGAAGGTGGCATTTGGCCACAGGGCCAGGCAACCGGGTGCTGCAGGAGGCAAGGTGCTGGCTGTCCCTAAAGCATGGCAACCCCCTGGCACCTCTAAGCGTTGGACATCCCAGGGACAAGGTGGAGAAGGCAATGCGCTCCGAAAGGAATGTTGCCCTTCCCCCTCGCCGTTGAGTTTTATTAATTCCTCACGCGGTGAAGTCTCTATTAATAATGGCTTCAGGATCTGGCTGGTAAGCTGGGTAATGAGATTCTCTACCTGCTGTTCCTGTGCGGCTGTGATTGTGTTTGGAGGACGAAATTCTATGTGGATTAATTAAAATGAAAAACAAAAGTAAAAAAAGGGGTTTGTTTGAATTATTTACGAGTTTCCAGGAGACAAAGCAGTAATTGCAAGTGTCTTATTGCAGGTGTTTGGAGGGGGGGTGCTCCCTCCTCCGAGCGAGGAGCGAAGTCTGGTTATTTACTGGTGTTGGAGGAGATTTATCAATCCGCACGAACGCCAAGCACAGCTCCAATTGCTCTTCAATTTGCTGATTCTGATTTTCTCCTCTTGGTTTTGGAAATTCCGAAGAGATGGGCTCCGAGACAGCTTTGACGTGGGTAAATGTGGGCACACACGCTCTGCCAGCAGCGCGCTCTTCCCTCGTGTGTGGGTAAATGTAAGGGAAAAACCCCAAACTATCATGTCCTGTGGAACTGCCTGTTCTTGGTTGGCTTTTCATCCCTGCCAGGACCCCTCTGGGTCACACAATTGCCACTGTGTGTTCCTCGTGGTGTCCCTTTCTGGACCCACATCGTGCCAGGGGGATCCTGAGCCTGAAGCAAAGGGAATCCCCCCCGGGATGGGGACAAGCGCCTTCTGGGGCTGGCTGAGGTCTTGTCCCTAATGGACGTGTCTGGGTCCCTAACCCACGTCTGGATCCGACCCTAGGGAAAACCCACCGTGTGCCGTGTCACAGCCGTGCCACCACATTGGGGTCCCGTGGACAGGGTGGCTTCGGCAGCGTGCCCCAGCCCTGCTCTGCGGGGGTGGGGATGGAGGGCTGGTATAAAATCAGGTGTCGAGATCCTGTCTTCCTTCACAGACCCTCTTAGCTGATGGATCAAGCAGCATTTTAGGGAATTGCTCCGTGCTTTTACTGCTGTTTTACTCAATTGCTTCTCCCCTCTGATTGCCTCCGTCCGTCTCCTCTCAACCAAGGTCCTCGGGAGCCGCCTAATTGACTTCAAAGGGAACAGGACTTGCTTGAAATTGAGTTTTGCATTCCTCTCAGCCTCCGTGACAGAGCGCCTGGTGACCCCACCTCCGGCTCCCGCAGCAGTTCACCTTCACTGGCTTGTCTATAGGAGAAGAACGATAGAAAGAAAGAAAAATGAAAGAAAATGGTGCAAAAAATTCTGTTTAGTAATATACGGTGTGATCAATATTCCTTTGTCTCCATATTCAAATTCTGAATCTTGCCGAGGAGAAACAAGTGGAGCTGCCTCGTTGAAGATGAGAAGTTAATCTTTAAAGCCAATAAAGATTTAGGACAGTGTAATTGCTTTAAGGTTTGATACTTTAGGCTATTCAAACTTTCAATTTTTAACCCAACGACCTAGATCCTTGGCAATGGAGATGATTCAAGATGAGGAGCAATGACACCTTGGCGTCCTGGAGAGAAGCTGCGGTGATGCTGTGCGCCCTGGGATGCGGACCCTTGGGGTTGCTTGTGGCTCAGTGGTGGCAGGGGACACATGGGGGACATGCGAGAGCTGGATATTGCCTGTCCCCAAAAGTGTGGGCAGTGAGCGGAGAAGGTGAAGAAGCGTAGGGTGGGAAAGGAAATATGGGGAGGTGAAGGGAAATGCACAGCCTGTGTGGCAGGGCAGGATTTGGCCAGGAGCTGGTGCTCATGAGGGTGGTTTTTGGCAGGTTCAGGCTGCGGCCATGGCGCAGGTCTGCCTGGCTTCGGGAGCTCCCCTTTGCCTCTCTCCCGAGCAGGGATGTTGCCCATCCATCGCCCTGTGCATCTGCCCCTGCTGAGCACCTCCGGCTCGGGACCCCACAGTTACGGGTGGTGGGAGCGTGGGGGGTCCTCTCCTCTCGCAGCCTCCATCCATGAGGGTCAGATCCACCCCGGGGCACCGAGGCTGGAGGAGGCAGAAACACCCTTCTCCCTCCTCCGCTGTTCCCGCTGGGGTGATGGAGCAAGAGGCCATCCTGAAAGCAAGCCACAGACCGAAGCCAAGCGAACGAAGCAGCTAATTACGGGTTATTATTCACCAAGGAGATTACTGGGGCTGGGAGCTGGAGGAGAGGGCTGCAACGGTTCCATGTCCCTCGCGGGAAGCTCAGCCCGAGCTCCCGGATACTTGCAAGGACTGGTTCCCTCGGGTGGCAGGGGCAGGGGGATGGGCACACTGGGAAATGTCCCAGGAGAGTCCCAGTTGCCTGCTGGAAACGGTGCTGCCTGCCTTTCTGCCCGCGGGGCAGGTGGCCGGAGGGCAGGCAGGAGCAGCCCGGGTGGAGGGCACCCCGTGCCTCCCTGGTCATGCCCACGGGGTCTTTTTTGTGAAGGGCAGCTCCAGATGCTCAGCGGGGGTGAAAGCTGCGCCCGTTTTCAGCCCAGACTATAAAGCATCCTGCTGTGGATGCAAGGACCTGGATCTTGCTCCAGGCACTGTCCAGGAGAAGGGGGATCAGCCCTAACGGGGGTCAGCAGAACACAGCACCCCTTTCCCTTCCCTGCTGGGAGAGGGGCAGAATTAAATCCCAATCTTTTCTGCTGTTGTTATTTTACAGTGTTTATCCGGGAAGGGAGCACATTAGGGATGAGGTAGATCATTATGTGCTTATATTATCAGCAGTAAAGCAAAGTCACTTTTAATTCCTAATTCCACCATTGTCTGACACATTTCTCTGTGAGTTTTCTATTCATCTGTATTTTTTTTTCCTGGGTCTCCACTAATAGAAATTGCTTTGTTGTTAAACTCAATTTCACTCTTGACTGGATTGAAATATGCTTATTTCTCTTCTAAAATAATAATAATAAAAATCAAAAATGATTTCCATCCATTGTATATGAAAAGTGAACATTTTTCTTCATATGGCCTATCAAGTTTAAGTGTCTGAGGGTTTCAGAGGTTTATTTTTTAATGGTCTAATTGCATGATCTCAGCCCATAGCTGGGGGCTTTCCAATTGTTGCTTTGTGAATTTGAAGAAGTCAGGACAATATATGATTTCCTGGGTGATTTTTGAAGTCTTTTGACAGAGATGGGGCTGCAAAATGAGACTTCTCCCAGTTTCTGCCTCCCCGTCAGCATTGCTAGGGCTGGCGGGCACCCAAAGAAATCACCCTGAGCATCCCTCGGTGCTGGCTGGGGGGGGTCTGTGGGTTGATGCCTCCTCCTCAGCCCCCAGCTGCTCCGTGCTGGGATAACCCCCAGCCCCACCAGCTCCCGGGGCTGTGCCCTATGCCTGGAGCTGACCTCGCCGCCCGGATGGGGCTGAGAAGGTGAGGAAGGTGCTGGTGGCCCCCAGGGTCTACCAGGTGCTTTGTGTTAAGAGAGAGGCTTGATAACAAAAGCCGCCTGTGCCCAGTATCTGTATCTGCCTCCATCAGCGTTGGGCTGCTCTGCTCGCTGTGATCCGGCTGCTCTGCTCGCTGTGATCCGGCTGCTCTGCTTGCTGTGAGTTTTGGGGCTCTTGGGGTGCAGTAGCTTAGCTGAAGCCCATGAGAGAGAAGCCTGGGCATTATCCAGAGCCTGGGAGGGGGTCTATCCCTCCGGTTACTGAAGGGGTGACTGGAAGGAAAGCCCAGCAGGAGGCAGGGACCCCCCAGACCCAGCTGGAGGCTCCCAATGTTCTCACTGCCATGAGGGCAGCCCAGGGAGCCTCAGCCCATGCTGGGCTCTTCTGGGCTCCCCCTGCCACCAGCTGTGTCCAAAACGGGACAGCGGAGGACCCTGCTTGGGGTCTGATCCTGCCATGCTCAGTCCCCAGCACAGAGGCATCCCGAGCATCCCCAAAATGCGGCTCTCCTAGGGAGATAAGGCTCAGTTCATTACTGGAGCGAAGCACTGGCGTTCCTTTGGACCGTCACCTCCTCCATCTCCTCCTGCCAGCCCCTGGGGACCAACGGCAGCAAAGTTTAAGCCCTTTTCCCCATTATCTGTGAGATAAGGGGAGTGAGATGCCGGGGTCAGTGTTGCGGAGATGCCGTGCACGAGTGCTCTGTTTGTGGGTAATGAACGTGCATTAATAAGCAACGCAGGTGCCTGTGGAGCCCTGGCTGCCAGTGGGACCGTATCACTTCTCCCATTATAATGGCATGGGCGCTGTACCCTCCCCGGCTCCCTCCCTGGGGACAGACAGGGTGAGAGGAACGGGAGCTGCAGTGGGGCATCCCGGCGTTCATCCCCCCCAGCCTGCCTGGGACGTGGTGGCTGAGGCAGTGCCAGTGGAGAGCCGGGGCTTCGTTAGCCAAGGGATGAGCGAGGGAGTGTTTATGAGATGTGAAATGAAGATGTCTGGCTCCTGTGGCGTGTCGGCAGGAGAACCGCTTTGCCTGGGGTACGGCAGCACTTGGGGGGAGCTTTGGGGGCTGCCTTGGCTGAGACAACGGCGCTTCTGTTCCCTCTGATGGGATGCAAGGATGAGGGAGGGGGGTGGGACGGGACAGGGACCTGCAGCTCCCCTCTGGCTGCTCGGACCGTGGCTGCTGGGCTTGGGGACACCGTGCACGTGGGGCAGAGGCAGCGAATTCCTTACGCACCCCAGCAGGAAGGGCTGCGAGTGCCGTTCAGCGGCGGCGACTCTCCCGCAGTAATTAAAAGGCTGGAGAGTTCTTGCTCTCCTAACCCCTGACTTCATTTTCTTTAATTACAGCTGAAGCCTGACATGCCTTGTCCCTCTTAATTTGGCTAACGCTGGTGGTGCAAGCCTTCCGGCAGCTCGCTGCGGTGACGCTGGGCTCTGGGACTCCCCAGATGTATTGCAGGGGGCGTCAGGTCCTGCCCAGGCACTTTGGGCTGTCGATATGAACCCCGGGCCGCTGCGTACGTCCATGCC
>VYXH01011036.1:28206-68944 GCA_013397275.1 Burhinus bistriatus | reverse complement strand
GGGGGGGGGGGGGGCGGGTGAAGAGCTGCGGAAGGGCTCCAAACCGCCCAGGGTCAGGACCAGGATTTACAAATCCGGTAGATCTTTTGTTCAGTGTTGGCTTCGTTGCTGTCGAGTCCCCGTGCCCGTCGCTGCCCACCAAGCGGCGAGCACTTGACGTCCCCCATGCTTCCCTGGTGCCGCACCCCTCCCACCCCCCACCCGAGAGCCCCGCCGAGGGATGCTGGAGCCGCAGGTGATGCTGGAGCCGCAGGTGATGAAGTTGCTGCGATGCCAACCGGCGCTCACCGGCGATGGAGGCGCTTCCTCCTGTGACGAAAGCCTCTTTCAGCCCGAAAACGTGGTTGGGAAGGAGCGAGCTCTGCGCTCCTGCGGCTTTTGCAGGTTTTTTTTCCACGAGTGAATACTTGCGCGCGCTTTTCACTTTGTAGGCTGGGGCCTTTGCAGGTGGGTCAGGGGCGCGGTGGGGTGGCTGTGCCCCAGGGTGGCGATGGGGTTTGCGTCCCAATGTGAAGTTTGGCTGGGGAGGAAACAAACCTGAGCCACGCTCAGCTCCCCGAAGGGACAACAGCCCCCCCCGAGCCCCCACGGGACCCTCAGTGCAGGGCGGGCTGCCAGCTGCTCCCTGGGGATGCCGCAGGGTGCTGTGGTGGTCACAGTGTGGTGGCACCGTGACCGGTGCCGTGGGCGCTGGAGGCAATGGTGCCGGCTGGGAGCAGGGTGCTGGTCCCCCCCATGCAATCCTTCCGTCGTCTCCACCGCGGTGGGTCAGCTTCCAGCCGGTGATTAATGGCCCAAGGGAGGCTGTGGTGGCCACGGGCCATGGGTAATGTCAAATAACAAATATGAATGCGGGCTGTAAATATTTATACAATGCGCAGGCACGTGCCGCCTCCCCGGTGCAAAGGCAAAGCTCTCCTCCCCCCCGGCCGGGTGACGCACATCTCCCGGCAAAAATCCACCGGGGTGGCCGGGAGAGGACTCGGGCCAGTGCTCCCGTGGCCGTCGCCCCTGTCCCGGCAGGGCTGGCGGGGCTGCCTGCCTGCCCGCGGCTTGCAGGGACGTTTCACATCTTCCGAGACGTCCCAGAGCGCTTCCGTTCTTGGAGTTGTGGAAAAGCAGCTTTTTAAAGGCAGCTGAGAGCTTCGCAGCCTCAGGCTCCTCCTTATGGGGTACAGGGAAGCTGGAGGGACCCTCAGATCCCCCTTCCCTGGTGGGACACTCCCCGTCCCGGTGGGAAACGGTGGAGGTGAACCCCCCCCGGGGAGCAGCGTTGATGCTCCCCACGTGGCCGTGGGGTCGGAACGGGGAGCCTGGGGTGCTCTGGGAGTCCTGTCCATCCCCGAGGGGCCGTGGGCGATGCTCAGCCCCCACCTCCCCCCCACTCTCCGGGGGTACCTGGCTGCCGTACACCACTGCCAGCACTGACAGCCAGAGAGGGGGATGCGCCTGCTCCGGAGCACCACGTCTGTCTCACTGCCTGTGCTGTGAAGGCGGAGAGCAGCCAGGTGAGCAGCCTCTTGCTCAGAAACCTCCGCCCCGTGCGCTCGAGGCTTCTCTGTTTCCCAAATACCATTAAAACCTCCGCTCCCACGGCCTCCTGCCATGGCAAACCCTTGGGCATCACTGCTGGAGGCCGTCACCGGTGCGTGCGGTGCTCTGGACGTGATGTCCCGGGTACCACAGCGCTGCATCCCGGATAAGTGGGTTGATGGGGGAAGGAGGATTGGGGGGACGTGGAATTTGGCTGTGACCCCAAGGAAGCCTTGATGTTTTTCCCAGTTCTCCCTCCTGCTTCCCGTTCCCGGCTCCCAGGTTTATTTAGTGTGGTCCCTGCTAATTCGTGCACATTCCTCCGCGCCTAAGAATAGAAAGCGATGACGATTATTTGGGTGACTGGTCGGCTCAGGAAACGGCTAATTGGAGACAGAGACTTTCACCTCTGCCTGGGCTGGCTCCAGCCTGGACTACGGGTTCCTGAGCGGTGTTTCCTATCACCAGATATGTGAAAGGCTCGGGGAGTCTCAGGGTGGCTCGTAGAAGAGCAGGGACACAGGTAGGGCTGTTTGGGAGCGGACCCAGCGGCTCACCCTGTCCCACAGCGAGCCCCTCATCCATTGTGTCAGGGCTGGGTGCGGCGAAGCCACCAAGGAGCAAAGCGGCAGCGTTGCTCCCTCGAGCCTTTCGGGTTGAAAAGCTGGAATGCTGCTTCAGTTTCCTCACCTCGGGCGATGGCTCCCATGGGGAGACAGGGAGAGCTCCCCCTGACCCCGGCTCTCCCCATCACTGCCCCCACCTCTCCCCTTGCAGATGTGGACGAGTGCGTGGAGGGCACCGACAACTGCCACATCGATGCCATCTGCCAGAACACCCCCAAGTCCTACAAGTGCATCTGCAAGTCCGGCTACACCGGTGACGGGAAGCACTGCAAAGGTAGGGCCATGCTGCTGGAGCCGGAGCTCCTCCGAGGAGTGACAGCCCCAGCAGGTCGAAGGCAGGCGGTGGCTCGTCAGCGATGTCCCGTGCCCTTGCAAAAAGGCTGCTTGTTTACCTCAGCCCATTGCAAACCTTTTAGTCCCCTTTTCTGCCCCAAACTCCTGGCCTGTTGACACCGCAGTGCGTGGGGACAGAGAGGAACGTGACTGTCCTTGCTGGTGGTGGTGGCAGCCACGCTTCCTCCCCTGCTCTACAAAGAGCTGGCTTTGCAAGGCTGGGGCTGCCCTGGCCCAGGAGGGTCACCTGGTGCTGGTTTTAAACAAAGCGGAGCTTTTTTCCTGCAGGATTTCCAACCCAGAGGCTGCAGAACTGGGTTAGCAGTTAAAACATGAGAAGCTTAAAAATAAGATGTAGAGATATAGGCGATATAGATATGGATGTAGATGTAAATGTAGCTGTAGATATAGGTGTAGGTGTAAGTGTAGGTATAGATATAGGTATAGATATAGGTCTATGCAGCTGAATGGGGCATGGAAAGAGAGGAGTGGCAGCAGGAAAGCAGGAATGGGGCAGGGGAAAAATTCCCGGCGCTGCTTGGAGCAGCTCCACGGTCGGGATGGGCTGAGTACAAATAGCAGAGGGATTAAAGAGCGCTTCAGGCACAGCAAGGCTTTGCCATGGAGACGGGCAGCTCTGCCCACCGCGCTGGGAAATCCTGTGTGATTCCCGGCACACGGCGCTGTGCCGAAGGTGTGAGACAGCAGGTTACCTGGAAGTCCAGAGTCTAGACTAGGGAGGACAGGGCTGGTTTTGCAGGGTGTGGAGGGATGCTGTAGGTGATAACGGAGCCGGGGACCTGCTGGAATAAGCAGAGGCAGCAGAGACCCCAGGACACAATATCAGCCGGGTCGCAAACACACTGGAGATGGGGAGCAGCACCTGTGCAGCGAGTTGGCCGTCCTCAGCTGGGGCAGCCCCGCAGCTTTCCTGCCCTCCTCTCTCTGCAGACGTCGATGAGTGCGAGCGGGAAGACAACGCGGGCTGCGTTCACGAGTGTGTCAACATCCCCGGCAACTACCGCTGTACCTGCTACGACGGCTTCCGCCTGGCGCACGATGGCCACAACTGCTTAGGTAAGGGACGGGCCCCCAGCATGTGCTGGGGTGGGATGCCGGCATGTCACAGCCGCTCGGCAGCTCTGGCACCTTGGGACCAGCCTGCTGGCTTTCTTCGATGGCCACCTCCCAAGCTCTGACCCCCTCAGAGCCATTGCAGAACCGGGGGAACCGTGGTGGCACTGCCAGGGCAGCAAGCCGGCTGCAGACATGTCCCGTGCCATGATGGCTCCCCGGGGACAGGATTGCTCCCCATTGCACAGGGGTGATGCCAGGGAAGGATGCTCCATGCTGGGAGAAAAACTCTCTCTGTGGGTCCATCTATAGCCTGGGGGACACTGGGGTAAGGCAAGACTGGGAGGGTTGGGTTTGGGGCTGCTGGGCACCAGTCGCAACCTCCCTGTGGCCACATCCTGCTGCGGCGAGCAGCCAGGCCAGCAGCTCTGCTCCGCTGCCGAAGGCAGGACCAGCCAGCGGGGCTCACCCGGGCCCTGCCGCTCGCTCCGCTCGTGCTTGAGGTCAGCCCTGCACCTGCCAAAATAGATGAGTTAATAGCAAATACGGTGGGGATGGGAACCAGCAAAGGGACTGGGTAAATAATCCCCGGGCCAAGACAAACCTGGCATCTGCCTACGGAGCAGCCGTGCATCCTCCCCGCCGCTTCCCACTGCCCCAAACTCCATCCGGCCGTGGCGAAGCCAAAGCTCCCAGCAGAACTCTGGGGCCGACCGGGCTGCCTGCACCCTGGCACCCGCTTCCGCCCGCAGCACCCGCGGGTGGGATCGCTGGGGCACGGGGCCGCCCGCCTTCCCTCTGCCTGAAGCTCATGCTATTTTCTAATTAGTGTCTGCAGAGGGGTCATTAATGAGCTCATCACTGGGAGGAGGAGGAGGAGGAGGGGGAAGGGATTATGGACACATAAGCTTTGCATTAACCACCATCACCGGGATCTTTGCAGCCTCCTCGGGGAGGGGGGAGATTTACACAGCTGGGAGGAGGTGCGGGTGGGCGGCTCTGCCTTCCTCTCCCGGGGGAGGATGAGCCCAAGGAGAAGAAAGGAACGCCGGGCTTGGCGAGCCGCAGACGTCATGTGTTTACAGAGTTGGGTGGGAGGGGATGGAGGTGGCCGGGGAGCAGCCGGATGAGGGGGGACCTGGGGGGGCAGCCCCAGTTCCCTCCTTGAGCCTTTTCTCAGCTCATCCCAGCGTCTCGGCCACGCTGCTTTGCCATAGGAATGGTGCAGGTTTATCCCCTGGCACCCATTTTACAGATGAGGATGTTGAGACCCTCCATGCTCTCCTGGGTTTGCTCAGCAGCCACTCTTGGGGGGCAGCAGGGATGAATCCCAGTGGGTTTTTCCCATTCTCCTTCCCACCCCCCCATCCTGACTGTGCTTAGCCAAGAGAAAGAGAAGCAGAGCAAAGCAGAGGGTCATGCCAGGCTTTGCTGGCACCGCAGGCAATGGCCGAGCCGGAGATGGGTCAGGGTGCGTGCCTGCCGGAGCGCACCGGCCCCCCCGTCGCCCACCCCGGGTGACCTTTTGAACCAGGACAGGAATTCGAGCCCCCGTCCTGACACAGGCCCTGCTGGCTTCTGCCCATCTCCGTTGTATTTAATAAAACAGGTATTAGAGCGGCGGAGTCTCGTTTCAGCCATCGGGTTTGAACGGCTGCCTCCTCATTTTTGTGCGGAGCTTGAAGGAGAAGTCGCAAGACGTTAAGCCCTTGTTATAAGTGGGGGGATTTGAGGAGAGTTATTGACATCTGCAGGACGTAGCTTGGCTGGGACAAGCCTCGGAGGAAGCTGCAAGCCTCCTGCCATCGCAGAGGACGTCCCTTTTGTGTCTGGCTGTGGCCCCGGCTGTCAGCCCTCGCCTGCCCCGCGGGCGCCCGGGTGTGAGATGATGTTTTCAACATCTCCTTTCCAAGGTAGCGGGTTTGCGGGGTGCTCCCGGGCTCTGCTCCCGCCGCAGTTTCCAGCTGGAGCTGTAGCCCCTGCTTGGATTTCTGAGCATCTCCCAGGGTTGCAGCATCCCCTGGGTCTTGCCTGGGGCTGGGGCATGATGCAAGGCACCCGCGCTGCTCGGGCAGCCGTCCGTCCATCCGTCTCTTTGCCCAAAAGCAAGGGGTTTCTGTGTGTGCCGTGCCGCTCAGGGAGGAGGGCAGTCCTGGGAGGCCCCCCCAGCGTGTGCCCGTCACCCAGCTGCTATTCCGGCGTTTCCGGCGGCCGATGCTGGTGGAGCTCAGCTTTCCCCTTGGCCGCCGGCTCTGCAACGCTCGAGTTCGCGGGAGGTTTTCTTTGGCACGGGGCCCCTCGCTCCCCGACCTGATGCCGTCACCTGGCCCCAGGACCGCGGGCGGAGGGGGCAGGGGTGGCCCGCGGTGGGGGTTTGCCCCTCTGCCCAAGCCCGGCATCCCAGTTGCTCTGACACCTCGGGACGCTGGCAGATTCAGCTTGGACCACTGTCCCCAAAAACCCTCCGGAGAGAGCAAAGGGCTGTTGCTCTTCATTAAACGAGGGATTTGCAGGGATGGAGCAGGAGCAGCCCCGGGGGGAGGGCATCACGGGTGTGCACATCCAGCCCCTTCCAGCCTTGGTTTGTTAAACCAAAAACAGGCACAAGGGCAGCAGAGCTGCTGGAGATTTGAGTCTCCTTACAAGTAATTATCCCCGCTCTGGGCTAAGGTTTCCCAGCTCCCCCTAATGAAGTGCAGGCATCCCCAGCCGGTGACGGGCTCGGAGGGGCTGGGACCGGAGGGCAGCTGCAGCTGGTGTCCCGGCATCCTGGGTGCTTTGGGGGTCCCAGGACGAGGAAAATCCCTTTCTCTGTGGTTTGGTGTTCCTTTCTGTAAAATGAGGCCGGACCATTTTTGCCCATCAGCCGGGGAAGACATGTGGCCTCTGCGACCCACCCCTTGATGTGCTTTGCCTTCATCCCCCGCAGCCCTAAAAGCATCCCCCTTTCTTTTAGCTGGAGGATGAAAAGCAGAAATAATTTGCTACCTAGCAAATCCGTCACACCCGCTTCCCCATCCCCTTGGCGTGCCATGGAGCCGTGCTCATCCCCTGCCACCTTCCCTTTGCAGACCTGGATGAGTGCTCGGAGGGCAACGGCGGCTGCCAGCAGACCTGTGTCAACATGATGGGCAGCTACGAGTGCTTCTGCCGGGAGGGCTTCTTCCTCAGTGACAACCAGCACACCTGCATCCAGCGCCCCGAAGGTTAGTGCACGGCGTCTCCCCATCCTGGGGCACCCTCCGTCCCATGCATTTTTCGGGCAGGTCTGTCCCCCATCACCCCTGGCCACCCCTGCCCGGTGCCTGGCTTTGGGTGCCAGCGCTGGTTCATGACCCTTCTCGGTGCTGCAAATTTAAAAGGGAATTTATTGTGAGCACATTGGGAGAGGATGCTGCGGGGCTAATAAACATCTCCGTAATAAAACCCTTGCAGGCCCCTTTATCAAGCACAATAATACCCAACGGAGGATGTTAATCCTATATCCAGAGCGTTTTATTAAATAAAAGGTACCTGAAGACCCTCACTCCACCCTGCGAGACTCGTCTTCTCCTGCCAGGTCTTGCGCAGCACCAAGCCCTTCATCTTGATATCAGCTCTAAATTGCTGCCGTCTGGAGCAACCTCTTAGCCAAAATAGGAGGAAATGAGAGATTTTTGCATCTTTTCTGATTTTTATCTCCAGTGCTTGGCAAAGCCAGCTGAGTGTTTTTTGCTTTCCTCCTTCCCCCTTCCCAGCTGTGTCGGTCCCTCCGGCTCTCTGGGGAATCTCACCCAGCCCTGAACGGCTCAGCGGCTGTGGTGGCATCTCCCATGTCCCCATCCCCACAGGCTGGCTGCTCCGTCCCCCCAGTGATGCAGTGGGTGGCCCCTGCTAGGGACAGGGATGCAGGTTGCTGGGTTTTGAGCTGATTTTTTGAGCCGAATGGCTGCGGAGCATTGTCAGCTCAGTTATGTCTGTGTTGCTTCTGCACCCCGAGACGGATCTCGTAGCTGCTACGTGGTCCCCGAGCTCGGGCTCAGGAGCGGTTGCTGGGAGGGTTGCAGCTGGCCCCCGGGCTGTGAGCCTGGAAAAAGCGGAGAGCTGAGGACAATTTGGGGTCTGATGTTAAAGCCTGTTCTGACTTTACTCCTGGCTCCTTGTACACTGCCAAGGCGGAGGCATTCAGTATTAGAGAGCTAAACCTCAGCGTTACAGCTGCTTCCTTCCTTCTGGGGTCCTTGCCAGCTCCTTGTCTCTCTTCTACCCTGTCAGGAGGCTTTTTCCTTTCCCTCTCCTCTTTCTCTGTTTCTCAGACTCCCTCTTGCTTTCCTCTCTCCCTCCTAATGCAGCAGGGATGAAACGCTGCTGGGTCGAGAGACCCGGGGGATGGATCCCAGGATCCCCCTCCTGCAGCACCATGACCCTCTCCCTCGCACTGGCCAGTCCCTCCCAGTAAGGAGAGGCCAAGGGCTGGGGCTCGCTGGGGTGTCGGTGCCTTTAAACCCAGTCACGCTCAGCCCGACGATGACAGTGGAGCCACTGAAAGCAAAAGGGGTGAGCGGGGTCCTCACATGGTGCCGGTGCAAAAGCAAATGATGATGTTGCAGGGAGAGGAAGGATTTAAGGCGATGCATCCCTTCCTGGGCGGTGGCTGTAGGCACCGAGGGATTGCTGTGTCCCGGTGTTGTGCAGCGGAGGAGGATGCCGTGCCCAGGTGGAATTGCCTGGGGAGTCTTAGGAAAACAGCATGCGGCCATCCTGGCCTGGAGGGGAGCCAGGGCACACGGATGCCGGAGCTTGCATCTCCGCTGGGATGTGCGGGGGAGATCTCTGCAGATTGCTGGCTGTCAGGATGTGGCTCCTCTGGAAGGTGGCATCTCCAGGGGAGCAGTGGTGCGGTAGGGCAGGGTCAGCCTCCGAGGTCTCTGTGTCCACTGTGGTACCCTGGACACAGTGGAGATGCTGCCAGGTAGTGAAAAGCAGCAATAAAAAATAAGGAGAGAGAAAAGCCGCTGTTTGGAGGAGAAAGCTGAGAGCGCTTGGCTGTCCTCGGCATCCCTGGGGCATCGCATGCTGCTGGGGGTCCCAGGGCAGGGCTGGGTAGAGCGTGGGGGCTCGCAGCAGCATCCCGGTGCCGGGGGGATGGAGCGGGGCTCCCTGCAAGCTGGGGGTTCCCAGCCCTGGCACAGAGGCCAGGGAAGGGAGGGTTGGCGCAGTTGGAGGCAGGAGGCTCTAATTACAGAGGGCTCACCTGCCACTGCAATTACAGATGATCGCCCTGTCCTGGAGCAGAGCCAGGTGGGATCTGCCGGGCAGGTGATGGGGCGCAGCCTGGGACACCCACAGGCTCCAACGTGTGGTTTTTAACCCTTCCCATGCATGCTTGGTGCATCTCAGCATCCTCCTTCGAGGTGCCCCTGACCCCATAAGGACCTTCCCTCACCCTCCTGCCCCAGGCTTTTGGCAGCCCATGGGCGTGCAGCTCTGCCCAGTCCCCCATCCTGACACCGGCATCACTCATCCCATGGTGGGCTTGGCACCGGGTGCCTGGAAAGGAGCCGACACCCTCCCTCTGCCAGAAAAAGGCCTTGAGCAGGCAGCTTGCTGTGGGTTTTGTTAAAAGTCTCATAATCTTCCTGTCAATGCCATGTTTGGCATCCACTGAACCCAGCTTTCTGCAGCTGCGTGTCCCCATGCCCCGAGAGAGAGTAGGGCGGGAGGGGGCTGTGGATGGGTCAGCGAGGGGGAAACAGCAGCTCCGATAATGGGAACCAGCAGCTCCCCAAACCCCTGTTCCCCAGGGGCTGCCCGTGTGTGAATCCTCCCATACCTTATGGGCACAGCCCCAGGGCTCATCCTGGCACGGCAGCTCCAGGGCTGTACCCCCTGCAGCCGGCTCTGCCCCCCCCCCCCAAATCCTTCCTCACTCAGCTGAACAATGCCACAACTGCCTGCCCAGGGGTCTGTAACGACAGCCATGCTCGCCCCATCCTCCTCGTCTTCTGAAAAGGAGCTGCGTCATCCCGTCCATCCCGTCCCAGCGGTGCCAGGCACCCAGGGCTGTGCCAGGCACCCGCTGCTTGCCCCGAGGCATGGGAGCCGGGTCTCACCCGAGGTGGTGGGAGGCAATCAAAGGTTCAAGGCTCCAAGGTGGCTTTGTCCACCTTCCCGAACCACTCTGTGCCAGGAGGTGTTGCCCTTCGAGGCGCTGCACGGGGTTATCCTGGCCACCCAAAGGTCCTCGGTGGTTTTCCCCTCGTTGCCCCCCTCTCCCCATCCCCATCCCACCCCAGATATCCTTCTGCCGCTGCAGATCGGTGCTGGCAAGCTTTTGGAGCTTTTCTTTGCTTCCTTCTCTCTTTTAGAAGGAATGAATTGCATGAACAAGAACCACGGCTGTGCCCACATCTGCCGGGAGACCCCCAAAGGGGGCATCGCCTGCGAGTGCCGCCCCGGCTTCGAGCTCACCAAGAACCAGCGCGACTGCAAATGTGAGGAGCCCTCTAGGGATGGGGATATGGCCTCTCGGGGACCCCTGACCTTGTCCCCATGGTACAGAGACCTCCTGGCCTGGCTGCAAAGACCTGACCCCCCCGGTAGCAATTGGTTTCTCAAGGCTGAAGCCCTCTGGCTTCGTTTTCCTCTGACACGCCCAGCTCTGCCTCTGTGGTCCTTACAAACGATGCTCCTGGCATCTCCCTCTGCCCCGAGACGTTGTGCCCTTACACTGAGGGGGCTGAAATGGCAGTTAAAGGGGGTCCCAGAGGTGCAGCATCCCCTAGCCCTGGCCCTGGCCCTGGCCCTGTCCCACCAGCTTCGTTTTCCCAAAGGGAGATGAGCAGGGAGAGTGTGATCGGCACAGGAGGAGTGCAGGAATCCTCTCCCTGGGGGTTGTGGTGCTCTCAGCCTGTCTGATCTCCTGCCAGCATCTCGCTGGCATTGCCAAGGTTATTAAGTAGATATGTATGTGTTTATGCAATTATTTTTATTTTGTTTCTCATTTGCTGTCTGCAGCAAATGAGTAAAATCACTGATGGAATGGAGTTTTAATCCTATGAGCCTACTTTCCCTCCAAGCTAAATGAACAGTACGCCTTGCCCCCCGGGCAGGGCTGGCAGGGATTCCCAGGAGCACCTGAGTCATTCCAGAGCTTGGGAAAATCCCACCCTTCCCCTGTAACACCAGATCCAGGGTCACGGGCAACCAGCCTACAGGTCCCCTTTGCTTGGGCTCCACCGGTGGCATTTAGCAGATATGCAAAGGGAAGATATGAGAAACCACATAACAGTTTGTATCTGCCAAGATCCCGCAGGGAATGTCGAAAGGCTGTAGAAATTATCTGGGAGGGAGGGATCTTTCCGAGGGTACGGACGAGGATTTTCCAAGCCGGCTTTATGCTGTCACTTGGGGATGAATGGAGTGGGGAAGAGATGGGCTGGGGTCCCAAGTGACGGCTGGTGCTTTGCCTCCCGCAGTGACCTGCAACTACGGGAACGGGGGCTGCCAGCACACCTGCGACGACACTGACCAGGGACCCAAGTGCGGCTGCCACGTCAAGTTTTTGCTGCACTCCGACGGGGTGACGTGCATAGGTAGGTGCGAGCCATCACCCGGCCGCGGGAACGTGGGTCGGGGTGCGGGATGGCTCGTCTTTCTTCCCTGGGCAATTTGCTCTTGGCCTGATGAAGGGTTTTTTGGGGTTTTTTTTTTCAAGCTTTGGGGATGCTTTTGGTTTCCTTTTGCTGAGATCGGAGAAACTCGGTACGTGTGTGAGCAGTGCTGCGGGTAGCTGCGGAGCGCAGGGATGCGTTGCCGCTCAACCACAGGGAGCAAAAGTGGCTGCGGGGATGCTTGAGGGGACGTTTGGGGACAGGTCGGTTGTGCCGGGGTGCGGGCAGGGGTCCCTGCCTGCCTCCGTGCTGCTGGAGGGAGAGCGGTGAGGATGTCCCCACGCTAGAAATTGTTACTGTCACTGTCGCCGGGGAGGGACACGGAGGGGACAGATTTGGCTGCAACTTGGCACTGCAGGGTCTCGGCTCAGGAGAGCAATTGTCTTGCAAAAAAACCCAAACCAACCCCAAAACCCCAACAACCTGACAACTCAACCACCCCCAGAATTGTCCTTTTCCTGTGTGTGTTTTCAAATTGTAAAACATCAAACAGAGATAGAAGTTTTACTGGTTTCATATGCTTGTGCTGTTTAACAGCTGATTTGATTTAAAAAAATGTTACATTCAGTGAGTGATTAAGTCCACAAATTGCTCTAGACATTTGAGGTCTTATGGCAAAATAAAAAAGGAATTGAAAGCGAGAGAGGGGTTTTGGCTCCCCGTGTCCCCGCTGTGCCTGAACGGAAAACCATCCATGCTTCCCAAAGATGGCTCCGTCCTTGGGGCGAGCGGCAGAGGAGCCCCTCGAACCCTGGCTGCTCCCCGCCAGCTCGAGGGATGCTCAAGGCTGAGCTCCCAGCAAAGCCCTCCTGCCTGTCACCGCTGTCACCCAGCCTGCTTCCAGGATTGATCCCAGTCCTTCCTGGCTGCTGGCAGGCGCTCGCAGCCCCTTGTCCCCGCTGTCCTTGTCTTTGCTCCCGCCGCTGCTGCGTCCCGTCCCACCCGTTGAGGACCCTCTCGTGAGGTTATTGCTGTGCCCCGGGGTGGGGAGCGCTCCTCCGACGGGGATTTTGGGACCCTAGGGTGCATCGGCTGGTGCGTTCCTCCTGACCGGAGGTCCCTGCGCGTGTGGTGTCTGTGCTGGTGTGAGGACTTGGGGAGTTTTGGCACCGAAATGATGTTCCTGACCTGCTGGGTGCAGGGGGGTGGGAGAGCCACGCTCCGAAGCATCTCATGATTTGGGGGATGCTCGAGAGGGGTCCGTTTGCCAGAGGGTCTCAGCACTTGGACCCCGGGTACCACAGGCGTGAGGGTGGGATTCGGGGGTTTCCGAAATTGCTCCTCCTCATGGCCTTGGCCAAAATCTCCCTCTTTGTCCCCACGCTGTGCACTGGGGAGGCATCTCCCACCAGAGCCGGTACATCCCTGTGAGCTCTCCCCTCACCCACCTTCCCGGGGGAAATCACACACCGCGATGGAGGATTTTAGAGCAGCACCAGCCCCAAAACCCACCACCGTGCCTTTTGCATCCCTTTTGGGTCTGCAGCCCCCTCTCTGAAGGAAGGGGCCCACCCAGCTCCCACATCCCCCAGGGAATTCCCAGTCCCCCAGCCCTGCCATGGGAACACTGCGGGATTGTGCTCCAGCCGCTGGGAGCCGGTGGCTGCCCCACAGGGATGCCCGGCCGGCAGATTTATGGCCGAGGTACCTGCTCGGATATTTATAACCATCCTTTCTTGTTTTACAGCCAGGGCTCAGCAAACAGCCCTCCCCCCTTCCCGGTGCTCCTTCTGCCGCCCCTTCCCCATTTCCTCTGAAATATTTCATCATTTCAAGGGGAATAAAGTTTCCAGCGAGGGGAAACGCAAACTCGCTCCCCGGGCCATGGGCTTTGAAATTGTACGCGGTGCGTTTGATGGGCTGCCGGGACAGGCCCCTGGTCCAGGTTCCCTTCAGATCACACCACGCGGCAGGAAGCATGATCAGCCCCTTTGAATGACAGTTTCATTAGGCCACGGCCGGTGTTTTTCATTTTTCCGCTTTTTATTGCTGCTTTTAAAAATGCAGATAATGAAGAACATGCCTCTGAGCAAAGCGGGGCCAGCCCTAATGGCTCCCAACATGTCTGCAGGCTGGAGGGGGAGGGGGAGCCGGGAGGGGAGGCCAATGACCTTATATATTTATATTTATGCTCAAAAAGAAGCCTTTTGGGTTTTTTTTTGGGGGGGAGGGGGGAACCACATAAAATCGCCCTCCAGCAGCGCAGGGTGCAGCGCCTGCGAGGAAATGCAAACAGGGCTGTCACAGTTGACGCAGATTTTGGCTTTCCGGGAAGATTTGCAAGCCACGGGCATCATTGCAGCTTCCTCCCGCCGATATTTGGGGTGCAGCAGGGCTGTCGCTGTCCCCCAACTGGCAGTGAGCACGGGTGGAGTGGGAGGTGGTGGATGGGGAGGAAATATGATTAGATGGAGAAGGAAACTGAACCCAGCTCACATTTTATGGCCGATTTCCTGACCTGTGACCGGGCGGTTTGCGGCGGCACCACCGATGCTGCCCGGCTTTGTGAAACCGGCGGTGCCGGGAGCGGTGCCAGGAGCGGGGGCTGCGCCGGACCCCGCTGCTGGGTCAATGGTGGGGAAACCGGAGGAAACGGACCATGCCGTAGGAGGGCTCTGGGAAGGGGAAAGCAGGGCACGGGGATGCAAGGCGGGTGGCCATGGGCATGCCGTGCATGCTCCTCCACCCACATCGACCTCCCTGAGGAGGACGCGGTCCCTGCGGAGCCTTGGCACCCCGTGTCCTGGCTGGTGAATCCCTGCCCTCAGCCTGAGCACTCCGGGCAGCGCAGGCACAGACGAGGGCTGCGTGTCCCTTCTTTTCCCCTTCCACCGTCCTCCCCTCCGCATGGACCCGGCGTCGTTTCTCATTAAGCCGGGATGTGCTTGTCTCCGCTCGGTCCCATGGGTGATGGGCTCCATGTGCCCTGAGCACCCCAGCCCTGCGCTCGCCCTGGGGCTCTCCAGCTTCGGTCCAGCACTGCCACGGGGCTCTGTCCCCACAAAAAGAAGTGCTGAGGTGCCTTGTCCCCTCCCCAAAATCACCGGCATGACGGGGGGGACATCTCCCAGCCACAGATGGGTAGTGCTCGGCAGAGTTTCCTTTGCAGGGCAAAGCTCAAGCTAATTTTTTAAGGCAATTCCCCAAAGTGATCCCAATTTTGGGATCTGTGGCTTTGCCCAGGCTGCTCTCAGCCCCTTCTTGGCTATTTCCCACCCCCCCTCCCCAGGCTCTCACATGCTTCCATGGGTGTTCAGTGCCCTGGGGCTGCACCGTGTCTCGCCAGGGCTCCCTGCACCCGGGTGCACCAACGCATGGGTGAGGTTGAGCAGCCCAAGCGCACCCAAAATTTGGGTTCAGTGCCGGCTTGGCTGCTAAATCCAAGTGGTGCAAGTGCTGCCAACAGGACATAGTCGCCTTCCCAAAGCCCACGGCCACGCAGCGCCCGTACAGCTCCTCTCAGGGATTGCAACCCACCCTGGCACGCGCTGGTTCTGCTCCGGCAAGGGCGAGGACCCGATTCCCCAGACTAACGGGCTGCACTAACGCTCTTCGTAACGCGCTTCCTCCCTCTCGCTTGGGGCTTCAGCCAGCACGATGTGGCGTGTGAGACCGGAGGGGGTTTGGAGAGGTTGCGGGACATGGGATGTTTCGGGCAGGGTGATGGAGGAGTCGATAGCACCGGACCCAAACCTCTGGTTTGGGCTTTTTTGGGAGGTGGGGGGAGAAAAAACCCAAAGGGACAATTTCCACCAGGCTGGAAAGGCAGCGGAGTCGAACCCATTGACGTGTGACACCAACCGAGCTCCTTGCTGGACACTGTTTCTAAATCACTTTTTTATAATGTTAAACAGGGGAGAGACACTTCCAGCAACACGTTATCCTTGAGACGTTTTCTAATGGTAAATATTTTTGTTCTCTCTATCTCTATGAAGGGGTCTAACTGTAGACGGTCTCTCATCTTGAGATGCTAACCAGGTTCGGGGGGCTGAGCTGCCGCGCTAACCGCATGCCTCACTAACCCTGTCCCCCGCTGCTGCTTTTGAACCCCGCAGCGCAAGCCTGGCCTCGGGCTGCGGGCGGACTTTGCTTTGGGGGACGGAGAAAGACCCTTCCCTGGCTGTGCTTGCATGAGGCGGGGGCTCTCGCGTTGCTTTGGTCGATCCAGCCCAGTGCAGGGGGGTGACAATCCGCTTTCCAGTGGCTGTGGCAATGGTTATCCCCCCTCCCTGGCCACCAAGCAAGCCCGCAGGGAGCTAGCAGTGGTCTGCCGGCGGCTGCGTGTTGGGGAGGGGGATGCTCGTGCCCGTCTCTGTGCTACGTGCTCCCGAAGTTACCCCTTCCCGCAGCCCACCCGCTCGCTGACCGTCCCCTCTGCAGATGCAGGGACGTTCAGGGTGTCCCAGGGTTTGGCCCAGCAAAGCTGCTAACCCTGCTCGGAGGCAGCCAGCCCAGGGATGCAGCAAGTTGCAGAGCTGCCGTGACCTTTTATTGGGCTGGGCGCCTCGGCTGCTTCCCCAAGGATTTCTTTGCAACCCCCGCAAGGTCTCTAAGCCCTTCGCAAAGGTAAGGCGACACCTTTGCCCCACCAGCAAGGAAACGGAGGCAGCCTGAAGGTGCGGCGACTTGTCTCCGGTGGGGAATCTTGTTTGTGGATGTGCTGGGTGCATGCAAAATCCAGGAGAAGCTGTGGGTGTGCGGCTCAGTGGTGGCAGGGAGCTTTCGGGGGGCTCTGCAGAGCCGTTCCGCAGGGGTGGGAGAAGGGGGGACCCACAGCTCTGCGCCGTCACGGCGCTCCAGCCAACCCGGCTGTAATCCCTCCGATTACAGCGCAATTATCTCCTTAGGCTTGTGGGATGGCAATCCAGCTGCGATTGCTGCTTCCTGGCAGGTGGAGGTGAAGCCGGAGCGTGTGCAGGCAGGGCGCTGCGGGGGCATGGGCAGAGGCTCCGTCGGTCCCTGGTGACGGCCAGCGCAGTGAAGGGTGCCGAGCGGGATGAAGATTTCCATGGCACGGCTGTCGGGAAGCAAGACCGGAGCTGGGATGGAGGAGGGTGGGAAAGAGTGTGTGTGTGTGTAAGCTGCTTTTGTCTTCTCCCTCCCCGAGCGATGGAGGCCCTCGCCAAAGCCCTGTGTGGTTGAGTGAGTCACGCCGGCTCACGCCAGGCTGGGAGCAGCCCCCGGGCTACCGGCACCGCCGAACAATGCCGCTCTCCCGGAGCCTTGCTCCAGCCCCTGGCCCCGTGCCCTCCGACCTCCGCTGTCTCGCAGGTACCCCAGCAGCCCCCTTCCAAGCTTTTTGCAAGCCTATGGGACATGGTCCGTCCCCCCACCCCACTTTTGCGAAGGGGTTTGCAGTGGTGCTGCAGCCGTGGTGGCTCAGCTCCCGCCCCGGGCAGCGGCCGCATCCTACATGGAGTGGTGGGTAGGGCTCGCTTTTTTGTAAAAATCCCTGAAGGTGCAAAGGGGCTGGGAGGGGAGATGGGTGCTGCAGCGCTGGAGCAGGCTGTGAGCATGGTGAAGCATGCCCGGGGCGCCACGCTTCCCGGAGAGCCCCATTCCTCCCCGATGCAGCCACTTCTCTGGCTCCTCGATCCCACCAAAAGCAGCGCCCGTGCCGAGCCCATCTTCTCGTCCCGGCGGCGACCCTGTTAAATCAATCCTCCCTGGGCTGCTTCAGCAGCAGCAGCTGCAGCAAAGGCTGGCGTTCAATAATTCATCGGGCTTCCAGAAAGTTTCCCTTCCCTTTGGCGCGGTGTCACCCGCACCGCACTCTTTGTCCCGGCGCCGCCGGGGGAGGACGGTCCCGGCACAGCCAGGCTGTGTGCGGCACAAGGACCTGGCTGGAGGAATAATATCTGCAGAAATCCCTCCCTTGCTGTTAAGTTTTGTAATTGTGCTGGCTATTAATTTCATAAAATTGTCCCTTTTGTTCTCTTATTATGGGACATCATAAAAATAGCAGCAGCAAGACGAGCACAGAGCGATCCCAGCTCCCTCGCCCTGCGGCAAATGGTTGGATGGTTCAGTCATTCCCACCCCATGCGGCGCTTGCAAAGAGCGGGAGAACCTGGGATTTGCTCTTTCCAAGGAATTTCTTCAAGGCATTTTCATCTTGGCTTCCTTGAAGCCCAAATTCCTCATTTATCCAAGCAACCAGCCTTCTGAAAGGAATATTTTATTATCCTTTGTGAACAACTTAATGCAGTTCAAACCATTGTTCTGGTGGTTAGGACCAAAATTGAGGACTGATCTCACAGGGAACTGTCAAGCTGAAAATGCTTCATTTAAATTAGTGTCCCTTCTAGTCCTACCAGCAACAGCTGACTTTGATAATACTGAAATAATTAGCTTTTTTTTTTTTAAATTGGATTTTTTTTCCACTGATGCTGCCTGCCTCTGTGTGTGTGTTCTAATTATACGAAGTGTCTCCCAAATTAGCCTGCGACACTGGACTGGCTGGCGTGCCTGAGCGGCAGGTGACGGTTAGGGACCGGCGGCATGGGGTCACCGGTGGCTTTGCGGCTCGGTGGCATCGGTGGCAGCGAGGGGGCTGGAACTCCCCTGCCATCCCGCCAGGGATGGGGGCTGCGCACCTGCATCCCTGGGGAGCCGCAGCCTGGGCACCCCCGGCGAGACCCGGCTCTGGCTGCATTTTGCACAGCAAGGGCTGTGACTGTCACTCGGAGATTCCATTCCTTCTCGTTGGAGCTGCCAAAGCTGGACTCCACCAGACCCTGTTTGCGGGGGACACGCAGCCCCGGCGCCAGCGTGGGGGCTGAGCGCAGCGGGATTAATTCCACGGAGCTGCTTTTCCCTCCGTCAGCTGAAAAGCCGACGTGTTTCGGGAAAGAAGAGCCTCTGTCAAACCACCTCTGCTTTTCCCAGCACCCCGAGTCCGGGCTGTTTCACAACAAGCTGCGGCTCTGCCTGCATGTCCCTACCTGTGTCCCCAACCCCGTCCTCCCTGGGACGGCTGGCTGCCACTCTGCTCCCTGCCTGCGATTAATAAAGCATCCTCTAACGAGGGGACAGGGCTGGCCCCACTCCCCTCTCCGCCTTAGATGCAGATACCAGTATAGAAGAGCAGGTTGTCGGAAGGTGGGAGGGTTGTGCAGGGGTTTGCATGGCAAAACGGGAAATCTGGGTGCTTTTTCCTGCCTTAGCCCTGCCTGCAACCTGGGGTGAATCACACGTGCCCTTATTTCACCTCCCAAATCCCCGGGGAGCAGCACCCGGGTGCATGGCAGGGCGATGGGAAAGGCAAGGAGCGCCGGGTCGTCTGCGGAGGCGGAAGATGCTGTGGGATCACCAAGTGTTAATGCCTTAATCTGCCGCCCCCCCCAGCCCTCGTGCTCTGTATCGGGGGTGTTTATTAATTAGTGGGCTCCGTGATCTCATTATGGCTGCGTGAAAAGCCAAAAGGCGGTTTCGGTGGGCTCTGCGGGGAGGTTTGCTCCCGTTGCCTCTCCCAGACTGCAGCGTGGGGATGTCTGGGTGACGTGGGGACTTTCTGGTGGCATAGGGACATCTGGGTGGCATGGGGACATCTGGGTGGCGTGACACTCCCCCCCCCCCCCCCCCCCCCCCCCCTTTACCCACCGGTNAGCCTTTTAGACACCGGCCCCTCCCCCCAGCCGCTCTCTCCCCTCTGCGCAGAGACGTGTGCCGTGAACAACGGGGGCTGCGACAGCAAGTGTCACGACGCAGCCACGGGCGTGCACTGCAGCTGCCCCATGGGCTTCATGCTCCAGCCGGACAGGAAGACGTGCAAAGGTAGGTGGATGCGAGCGGGGCCAGAGCGTTCCCTGCTCACCCGTGGGTGCCCCAGAACCTCCCGTGTGTCCTCGGTGCCCTTAGAAAAGGCTCGGTTTTAGCTCAGCTCGATGTTACCTGCAGCGTTCGCTTTGCTTGGTGTTTGCATCTGTGGGGTGGGGACAGGGATCAGCCGGAGGCGCAGGAACTCCGCCACCTTGCTAAAGGGGCTGTAGTCAGCCCTGCATCCCCCAGGAAGCCTATGGGAAGGAGGAGAGGGAGGGTCGGGTTGAGTGGAAGGCGATGGTATGGCAGTTGTGGGGTTGGAGGGTCCCGTCCACCCCTCTGCCTCAGTTTCCCCATGGGTAGGGCTGGCTGTGCAGGAAATCCGCACCCACTCTGGGAATTTGGGATGCGCGAGTCCCTCTGTGCTTCACCATCCGGCTGGGTCCAAGCACCGTGTCCCACTTGGGGGAGGACACCATGGGATATCGCCCACCTCTGCCCGTTCCCACTGACATCCCCGTCTACCTGCCTCTGCGAGGGGGAGCAGTCCAGACTGGTTACCCCAGTCCCCACAAAACCTGTTCCCTCCCCAGGCAAGGGAATGCCGCGACCCTGGTACTGGCCAGGGCGTGCGTTATGTCTTTCGGCAGCTCCAGGAACTTGACCCCGCTTGAAAGGAAAAGCCCGTCCCGCTGCCGGCTGCCTGTCTACCTGCTGACTGCTTCCAGAAACCCCCTGCCCCCTGTTATTTTATCAGAGCATCCCCCCCCTCCCACCCCAGCCTGCTCCAATTCTGCAGTTTCCAGGAAAGTGCAATAACCCGGAGCCACGTCCCCCGTGTCTGGGGGTTTTATTACGGCTGCGGGCTGGTTTACAGCTCGCTCCCTCGCAGTCGTAAAAAGAAAACCCCAGCCCCAGTGAGCCAGAGCTACCGCCCCGGCACTGGTGGCTGGGGGATGGAGGGACAGGGAAGGCGGCTGCCTCTTCCTGGTCTCCTTCCATTTTACAGGTCGTTTCCTAGCAGTAAATATGGTGATTATTGGAGGGGGGAAAAAAAAAAACCAACAACCAAAAAACCAAGTCCCAGCCTCTTTCCAGGTTTTTGGGGCTCTCTGCAGTTATTGTGCATCGTCATTTTTAGCTTTGTTTATGGCAGGAAGGAGATGGCAAGCAGAGAGGTGAGGGTTGAAAAGCATTTATTTTGTCAAGCAGCTCTTTTTGAAGGCGGGGGGTTCCCCTCCCAGCTTGGTCTTTTCTTCCTGCCCAAACCTGTGGCTCTGCAGACTCCGGTCTGGTGCTTTCCCCCAACTGCGAGGCTCTTTGGGAGACCCTGGCTCCTGGCTCTGCTCCGGGGGATGCTGAGACCTGCAAAATGGAACGCTTCGCACAACTTCCAAAGGGAGCTGAGCCCAGGAATCCTGGCCTTCCCCAGTGCCCCCATTGTCATGCATCGGCTCCCCAGATAAAACCAGCAGCCATGTTCCCCCAGTGACCATCAGAGCCCAAAGGGTCTCCTCCGTTTGCCAGCTCCTGGTGGGGACGGGGTCCCGGAGGAGAGGACCCCGATCTCCCGCCGGAGCTTCCCAGCTGGGATGTGACACATGTCCCCTGTCCCCACCAGACATCGACGAGTGCCGGCTCAACAACGGCGGCTGCGACCACATCTGCAGGAACACGGTGGGCAGCTTCGAGTGCAGCTGCAAGAAGGGCTACAAGCTGCTCATCAACGAGAGGAACTGCCAAGGTGAGGGACAGCGGGACCACTGGCACCCTGCCCTGCCTGGGTCCATCACCCCTCCCTGCCCGCCGGCGTTTCTCAGCCCTCCCGTGGCTGCTGCTGGAGGAGTGCTGGCCCCGTTACTCATTCCTCTTTGTTTTTCTCTGCACCACACGCATCCTTTGAGGGATTAGCGTTGGATTTGGGTTCTGGTCTGGGGCTTAGCCTTTGATCTGCTGAGCTGGGCTGTCGTCCCAGCCCCGCTCCCGAGTTGGGGATTTCTGGGCTCTTCTCGCAGCAGAGTTAAAGCCAGCAATTAGGCAGATGCCAGGTGAAATCCTCCAGCCTTACTCAGCGCTGGGATGATGGTCATGACATTCCCTACAGCCCCGCAGGGAGCGCCCCAGCCGGCAGCCCTGGCAGCAAGCACGCCCCAAGCCCAGGACCACCAGCTCTGCTCTGGGGACCCCAGCAGCACCCCGTGTGTCCTGGGAGGGCACCCTGAGCTCAGCACCCACCCTGGCACCTCTGGGCTTCTCCCAGGCTGCTCTGTGGTATTGCACAATGTTTTTTGCTAGCGATCCCGCAGCATCACGACCGTAGCTCCCTGCTAAAGGGCATGCACTGACACACCGGCTGCTTCATTCCCTCTTGAGAGGCCGTGGTTTTCCTGGGCCGGGTGATGGGAAAAGCAGTGGGACATGTCCTGCCTTGCCTCTCCCTCTCTGCCAGCTGCCCCACGGCAGGGGCTGGATCGTGCCCTGCTCAGGGACACGCTGTTTTTGCGAGCCATCAAGGCAAAGCAAGAATTTCAGTGGCTTTGGCAAAGGGATTCCTCCTTCCCCCGTCTGTCGGAGGGCAGGAGGGGAGAGGGAAGATGCGTCCTGCTCACTCCGGAGGGAGCTGGCTGCTCCACGCTGCTTCTCCCACCTTTTTCTCCCTGTCCCAACATCCTCCTGCAAACCCCACCTAAATCCAGCAGGTTTAAATGACCCAGCAGGTCGCTGCGCCATCCCGGGGGGAGCACGGACCTCTGTCCCCCCCGGCCCGTGGCATGGCGCGTGTGCATGAGTCCAAGTGTTGCCTCCCGAAAGTGTGCGGCCAGGGGAAGAGGGGGCTGGTGTGCTCCGGGGCTGCAACCACTTTCATCTCCGTCCAGGTTCTGCGCTCTCAGGTGTTGGATGCGAGCGTGGCAATTAACTTTAATGAAGCCAATGCAATGATGCTCAAACCCGCCAGGGTGGGTTCACCCGCCCAGCCAGGACCTCTCTGCCCCAGCAAGGTGCCCCGTGGGGCTGAGCAGACGCCGCTGGCACCGTCCCCAGGGCAGGACCTGCCCACACAGCATCCCAGTGCTCTGGCTGGGCAGCAGCCAGCGGCTCTCGCAGCCACCCCGTGCCAAGGGCATGGTGCTGGCCCTGTTTGCCTCGTTTGAGATGCAGAAGGGCTGCGGGAGGTTAGGGCAGGGGGAGATGCTGCTGCAGTTGGGCGCTGCTTCCACGTAGTAGGAGCTGGAGTGGGCGAGGAGGGAGCTTGGAGGCAGGCAGGATGGGAGCACAGGGTCCCGGAGCATCCTGGTGCTGGGTCTTAGAGCATCCCAGTGCAGGGTCCCTTGAGCATCCTGGTGCTGGATCCCTGGAGCAATCCGGTGTTGGATCCCTGAAGCAATCCATTGTTGGATCACCAGAGCAATCCGGTTCTGGGTCCTAGAGCATCCCAATGCAGGGACCCCTGAGCATCCTGGTGCTGGATCCCTGGAGCACCTGGTATTGGATCCCTAGAGCAATCCAGTGCCGGGTCCCAGAACATCTCAGTGCAGGGGCCCCTGGGCATCCCGGTGCTGGATCCCCAGAGCATCCCGGTGTTGGATCCCCAGAGCGATCCAGTGCCGGGTCCCAGAACATCTCAGTGCAGGGGCCCCTGGGCATCCCGGTGCTGGATCCCCAGAGCATCCCGGTGTTGGATCCCCAGAGCGATCCAGTGCCGGGTCCCAGAACATCTCAGTGCAGGGGCCCCTGGGCATCCCGGTGTTGGATCCCTGGAGCAATCCAGTGCCAGGTCCCAGAACATCTCAGTGCAGGGGCCCCTGAGCATCCCGGTGTTGGATCCCCAGAGCGATCCAGTGCCAGGTCCCAGAACATCTCAATGAAGAGTCACCAGAGCATCCCAGTGTTGGGTCCCTGGAGCATCGCAGTGCAGCCCCCATCTTGCTGAAGCAGGTGGAGCAGGAAGGGGACAGCCCTTGTGCCCAGGAGCTGCCCCTCCACTGTGCCAGCCCTCACCTCCCCCCTTGCCTTTCCTCCAGACATCGACGAGTGCTCCTTCGACCGGACCTGCGACCACCTCTGCATCAACACCCCCGGCAGCTTCCAGTGCCTCTGCAACAAGGGCTACACGCTGTACGGGCTCACCCACTGCGGAGGTAGGGCCAGCTGGATGCTGGCAGGAGGAACCCATCACCCCGCTGGCTTCGGGTCCCAGGGAGGCACGTGGGGCACCCAGGGATGGTGCAGCCCCACGGCATGGTTGTTGCAGGACCCCTGGGGATACTGCTCACCCTAAGGACCCGCGGGGAGGGTCGGTTCCCCACGTACCCCGAGCTGGGGCCAGGCAGGGAGGGGGCTCGCAGCCAGACGCTGGTGTCTGCAACTTCAAACGGAGCGACAGGAACAATTTGCGACTTGTCTGCAGCAGGAGAGAGGGAGAAATCCCCAGCGTTTTTGGCAGGGAGCTGGGACGGGGTGGGAAGGGGAACATCAAAAGGGTTTGTTTTAAGTTTCACAAGGAGATAGCTCCCAAGGGCGGGGGCGTGCGGCGCCCCAGGAAGCAGGGAGGCAGATGAAACATGCTTTGGGGGGGTTGCTGGAGCGTGTCGCGGCAGTGGTGCCGTTGGCTCGGGGAGACAGCGGCACGGGACCGGGTGCTCCGGCGCTGCCTGGCCGGCGAGGGTGGGCAATCCTCCTCATGCTCCCAAAACACGCAGCCAGCGTGAGCCAGCACGGCCCCCAGGATGCTCTCGGTGTGACCCTGCGATGGAGGGGTCGCTGGCTCCCACTGATGCTCTTGAGAAGGGGGAGCCGGGCAGGGAGGGGTGTTTGGGGGGCAGCTCCGTCCCTGGCTGCTCCCCACCTTTGCCCCTGTTTCATACCAGACCTGGAGGATCGACCCCCAGTTTCAGGCCAGGGCGGAGGGTCCCCGCCGTGGGGAGAGGGGCTGGGGCTGCCGAGCAGCTGCCTTTTGAATTCGGCTAAGTGCTTCCATGTCGGCTCCGTCTGCTGCCCCCCGCAGCTCCCCAGCCTGCTGCCGGGCCGGGTTCAGCCTGGGTGGGCTGCACCCATCACCACCCAGCCCTCGGGGACCCTGGGAGTCAGGAGTCCCCTCGTCCCCACGGGGCTGGCGTGGCTGCAGGGAGGAGGCACGGCTGGAAGTGCCCTGCGGTCCACGTTCCCCATCTCCAGCCGGGCATGGGTCGTGCAATTTATCCATCCAAAATCACAGCCCTGAGACGATGCAGTGGTTCAGCGTCAGAGCCGGGGGGAGCCCACTGCCCCTCGCCCACCGCCTCTCCCTTCTTCCCCACAGACGTCGACGAATGCAGCATCAACCGGGGGGGCTGCAAATTTGGCTGCATCAACACGCCCGGCAGCTACCAGTGTACCTGTCCCACCAGCTGCAAGCTGCACTGGAACAAAAAGGACTGTATAGGTACGTCAAGGCAGGACACACCATGGCCAGGGATGCTCCCGATGCCCCACGGCCCCTCTGTCAGCTGGAGCTTTTGAGATTAACATCAGGGCATGGGGAGCACGGGGGTTTTGGGGCATCCCGGCGCAGGGATGCTCTGGGGTGGGCTTGATTTTGGCTGGGGTCCCGTGTCCATCTCGCATGGGTCTGGGTGGGAAGTGCTGTAAGGTGTTGCCCTGCTCCCTCTGCCTTTGGTCATCTCGTTGCTTTTTCAGCCGTGCTCGGGGCTGACCATGAGCTTTTGCACCAGCAAGTGTCCCTAAGGGAGCTGTGTTCATGGCCTTAGCTGTGCCCTGGTACGCGACTGCCCCCGCAAAAAAATTGAAATCGCATCAATCCCATCTGACATCTCCAAGGAGGAGCTGGGGGGACGGTTGGGATGCTGGTCTGGGGTCCCCATGTCGTGCTCTGGCACCCTCTCCTTCCCGGTGAATCTCCTCATGACCTGGGAGGGAACAGGGGTCCCTTGCATGTCTCCGGGCTGTGCCAGCCACGGGCGTCCCTGCTTGTCATCACCAGCCGGCGCGTGTCCCTCAGAGCTGGTGAAATGCCTGCCAGGTTCTGTGCCGCCGCGGGCCACCCTCACCTGCAACAAGATGGGCAAGAAGGACAGCTGTGCCCTCACCTGCGCCTCCAAGGCCCACTTTCTGCCAGGTACCGGTGCCGGTGCCACTGCCAGCATGGGCAGGGGGGTCCCCATTTCCCTGCATGGCCCAGACTTGGTGGGGGAGAGGAGCCAGGGTAGTGGCTGGGACGATGGAGGGAGGTGGTTGCTCGGGGTGGGGGCTCATCACTGGGTGTAGATCCATGGGACGGGTCCGTGGTGCAGGATCCCCACAACGGGGTGCCGAGCATCATCCCCCCACGGCACAGCCGTGCCTCCCTGCATCACCCCGGCAGAGCATCACGGGGACCAGGCAGCTGCTCCGGCATCCCCCGACTCCCATTCCTCCATCCCGCAGAGTCCGACAGCAGCTACACGGTGAGCTGTGGGACCCCCGTCCTGCGACAGGGTGGCCAGCAGAAACCCACCAACAGCAGCCAGCAGTGCCTCGGTAAGGGGGCTCCTGGGGTGCCCATGGGCGACCACTGGTGAGGCAGCCCTGCACCGGGGTTGTTGAGCACCCACCTTTTCTTTTAGAGACTGTCACCGCGCCAATCAAGCAAAAGGCTTCCTTCAAGATCAAGGATGCCAAGTGCCACCTGCACCCACGGGCCAAGGGCAAGCAGGATGAGGCCGGGAAGGCTGGGGTGCAAGGTGAGGCATGATGGTGGGGGGGTGCCAGGGATGCCTGTCCCCCCGGGGAGGGACGGGATCCTGACTTGTGTCCTCGTGTGCAGGCGGTTCGGCACCTTGTTCCGACTGCCAGGTTGCCTTCGTCAACCTCAAGTGCGACTCATCCAAGAAGGCAAAGGGCCGCCGGGCTCGCAACTCCTCCAGCAAGGAGGTGACNCTGGGATGTGCTGGGCAGCACTTGCAGCTGCCGAGGATTTGGGAGATTGTTTTAATCCTGCGGGGTTTCCCTCTCCATCCTGCCCTTCTTATTGCATCCCTGTTTCCCCCTGCACCCCCCTTCCCCCCTGCACCCCCAGCCAGCTGCAACCTGCACTGCCTGCGGCAGAGGGTGGAGAAAAAGCTGAAGTCGGCCATCAAAGCCCTGAAGAAATCCATCAACCAGGAGCGGTTCCTGCTCCGCTTCGCGGGGATGGAGTACGAGGTGGCGAGGAAGCTGAGCGTCACCCCGGAGCGGCAGGAGAGCTGCGGGCCGGGCCAGCAGCGCCTGGGTGGCAAGTGTGGTAAGGAGCATCGCAGAGTGCCCGGGGTGGGGGACCAGCCGCGTCCCCCCTGGCAGTGACAGCCCCTCCGCCGCATCACTGACATCCCCCTGGCTCTCAGTTAGCTGCTCGCAGGGAACGTATTACCATGGCCAGACGGAACAGTGTGTCCCCTGCCCTCCCGGCACCTACCAGGAGAAGGAAGGGCAGCTCTCCTGTGACCTGTGTCCCCGCGGTGATGCTTTTGGACCGGTGGGAGCCACCAACATCACCGGCTGCACAGGTAAGGGTGACACAGAGGGGCGGCAGGGGGGCAGGAGGGACACCCAGGGGATGTCCATGCACCGTGCCCAGGGCTGCAATCTCAACCATCAGCTGTCAGCCCCCATCCAGAAGAGGGGAAAGCCCTCAGCCTCCCCAGGACCTGCAGAAATTGCTATTTTGGGCATTTAGAGGGGACTCGGGGAAGGGCAGCGCTTGCTCCAGAGTTATCGGTGCTGCCAAGGCTGGGGGGGAGAAGAGCTGGGAATGGGATGGGAGAGCCCGGAGCATGCTGGGTGCCGGGACTGAGCAATGCCTGTGCCCGCAGGTCAGTGTCCCCCCGGCCAGCACTCAGCCGATGGCTTCAAGCCCTGCCAGCCGTGTCCCCGCGGGTCCTACCAGCCCGAGGTGGGGCGGGCGCTCTGCTTCCCCTGCGGTGGGGGGCTGACCACCCGTCACGAGGGAGCCCTCTCCTTCCAGGACTGCGACACCAAAGGTAGGTGGGAGCTGGTCCTTGGGGAGGGGGGCACCCAGTGGGGCCGTACCGGTGGCTGACACAGCCCCCTTTGCTCTCTGAACCCCCACCCCCCCAGTCCAGTGCTCCCCCGGACATTACTACAACACGAGTGTCCACCGCTGCATCCGCTGCGCCATGGGCACCTACCAGCCCGATTTTCGGCAGAATTACTGCATCGCCTGTCCCGGCAACACCACCACCGACTTCGACGGCTCCACCTCCGTGTCCCAGTGCAAAAGTAGGCAAGCTGGGGTGCAATGGAGGGGGGGACAGGCATGGTGTGAACTGGGGTCCTTCCTCAATCCCTTCCTTAAATCCCTTAAAACAGAGTTTTGGGTCATTTCCATGCTTTATGCATGCAGGCAGGCATGGGGGGGATGCATGGAGTGATGCTAATAGAGNGCCAAGTGCCACCTGCACCCACGGGCCAAGGGCAAGCAGGATGAGGCCGGGAAGGCTGGGGTGCAAGGTGAGGCATGATGGTGGGGGGGTGCCAGGGATGCCTGTCCCCCCGGGGAGGGACGGGATCCTGACTTGTGTCCTCGTGTGCAGGCGGTTCGGCACCTTGTTCCGACTGCCAGGTTGCCTTCGTCAACCTCAAGTGCGACTCATCCAAGAAGGCAAAGGGCCGCCGGGCTCGCAACTCCTCCAGCAAGGAGGTGACGCGCATCACGCTGGAGTTCGAGGCAGAGATCAAGCCGGAGGAGATCACAGGTGGGCATGGCACTGGCTTGACCTGTCTCAGGTGCAGGCAGTGGTGGTGGAACCAGTGAGACGGTGGTGTGACCAGGGGGACGGTGGTGGGACCAGGGGGACAGAGGTGGGACTAGGGGATGGTGCTGGGACCAGAGGCATGATGGTGGGACCAGGGGNGGGTGGCAAGTGTGGTAAGGAGCATCGCAGAGTGCCCGGGGTGGGGGACCAGCCGCGTCCCCCCTGGCAGTGACAGCCCCTCCGCCGCATCACTGACATCCCCCTGGCTCTCAGTTAGCTGCTCGCAGGGAACGTATTACCATGGCCAGACGGAACAGTGTGTCCCCTGCCCTCCCGGCACCTACCAGGAGAAGGAAGGGCAGCTCTCCTGTGACCTGTGTCCCCGCGGTGATGCTTTTGGACCGGTGGGAGCCACCAACATCACCGGCTGCACAGGTAAGGGTGACACAGAGGGGCGGCAGGGGGGCAGGAGGGACACCCAGGGGATGTCCATGCACCGTGCCCAGGGCTGCAATCTCAACCATCAGCTGTCAGCCCCCATCCAGAAGAGGGGAAAGCCCTCAGCCTCCCCAGGACCTGCAGAAATTGCTATTTTGGGCATTTAGAGGGGACTCGGGGAAGGGCAGCGCTTGCTCCAGAGTTATCGGTGCTGCCAAGGCTGGGGGGGAGAAGAGCTGGGAATGGGATGGGAGAGCCCGGAGCATGCTGGGTGCCGGGACTGAGCAATGCCTGTGCCCGCAGGTCAGTGTCCCCCCGGCCAGCACTCAGCCGATGGCTTCAAGCCCTGCCAGCCGTGTCCCCGCGGGTCCTACCAGCCCGAGGTGGGGCGGGCGCTCTGCTTCCCCTGCGGTGGGGGGCTGACCACCCGTCACGAGGGAGCCCTCTCCTTCCAGGACTGCGACACCAAAGGTAGGTGGGAGCTGGTCCTTGGGGAGGGGGGCACCCAGTGGGGCCGTACCGGTGGCTGACACAGCCCCCTTTGCTCTCTGAACCCCCACCCCCCCAGTCCAGTGCTCCCCCGGACATTACTACAACACGAGTGTCCACCGCTGCATCCGCTGCGCCATGGGCACCTACCAGCCCGATTTTCGGCAGAATTACTGCATCGCCTGTCCCGGCAACACCACCACCGACTTCGACGGCTCCACCTCCGTGTCCCAGTGCAAAAGTAGGCAAGCTGGGGTGCAATGGAGGGGGGGACAGGCATGGTGTGAACTGGGGTCCTTCCTCAATCCCTTCCTTAAATCCCTTAAAACAGAGTTTTGGGTCATTTCCATGCTTTATGCATGCAGGCAGGCATGGGGGGGATGCATGGAGTGATGCTAATAGAGCATGCCACCCCCCTTGCCCAGTAAAATCCCCCCTCCCCGGTCCCAGTGCCCATGGCACTGGTTCCCAGTTGAACCAGCTCTCTGTGCCTTGCAGACCGCCAGTGCGGGGGGGAGCTGGGTGAATACACGGGCTACATCGAGTCCCCCAACTACCCGGGGAATTACCCCGCCAACGTCGAGTGTACCTGGAACATCAACCCACCACCCAAGCGCAAGATCCTCATCGTGGTGCCGGAGATCTTCCTCCCCTCCGAGGATGAGTGCGGCGACGTCTTGGTCATGCGGAAAAACTGTAGGTAACCGAGCGCGCCGCGATGCTCAGGGGAGAAGCCGGGGGAGGAAAAGGCTGGGGTTTGGCTGAGCTGCCTTGCACAAAGGGGGAAAGCTCCGTCCCTGGGCAGCAGGAGGGAATTTTTGGGAATTGTGGGGGATCGGCATCGCCCTGCCACCCCGGTGCCTTGCTGTATCAGGAAGATGTGGATGGGCTAAGCATGGGCTGGGTTGCACACCCGTGTCTCAGCACTCCTTTTCTTGGGGTAAAAAGCTCCATTTGGAGCTCTCCAGAGCAAGGAAGGAATAACAAGATCCCTGGTATGTAATGTGAAGGTTGCACAGGGAGGGCTCAGCCTCAGCGAACACGGACAATCCCCATCCCTGGTGCCCCCCTTCACCCTGAGCATTTAAGCACGGTAAAGCTGGGGGTAACTCTGCTGATCCAGTATCACGCGGCTCCTCGCCATTCCCCCGCAGCCTCCCCATCCTCCATCACCACCTACGAGACGTGCCAGACCTACGAGAGGCCCATCGCCTTCACCGCCCGCTCTCGGAAACTGTGGATCAACTTCAAAACCAGTGAAGCCAACAGCGCCCGGGGCTTCCAGATCCCCTACGTCACCTACGACGGTGAGCACAGGGCATGGCGAGACACCATCCCCACATGCTGGTGCCCCTTGCTCAGGTCACCCTCAATTCACACCTCCCGTGTGTTTGAGGGGGAGCGGACTCAGGGATGGGGACCAGAGGTTTGGGGACAAGTGACAGCTCATGCCCTGACCGTGTTTTTCGGCTGGGTGTTGCAGAGGACTACGAGCAGCTGGTGGAGGACATCGTGCGGGACGGCAGGCTCTACGCCTCTGAAAACCACCAGGAGATCCTGAAGGTGAGCGCATCCCCTCAGGGTCCTCGCTGCCTGGGGTTCCGGGAGATGCTGGCATGTAGGAGCATCCTTCCCGTCGGGTGTGCCCCCATCCCACTCCCTGTGCTCGTGGCTTCGGTTTGAAGCCACCACGGGGGAGCACAGGGTGGGATGGTGACCCCCCCCGACCCCCATCTGACTTGACTTCCCCGCAGGACAAGAAGCTCATCAAAGCTTTCTTCGACGTGCTGGCGCACCCCCAGAACTACTTCAAGTACACGGAGAAACACAAGGAGATGCTGCCCCGCTCCTTCATCAAACTCCTCCGCTCCAAAGTCTCCAGCTTCCTCCGGCCTTACAAATAGCCCCCCGCGCCCCTGCCGCCCCCGGGCCGCCCCGCAGCCAAGGAAAACCTCTTCTCCCTTCCTTCTCCTTTCCGATTTTCTCCTTCCTCTGCTCGGCTCCGGCAGGACCGCCACCTCTCACCCTGCAGATGTCCCCCCGTGATTTCTCCATAGCTCCCCGCAGAGCCATGCCCCCGACTGGGGGGGATGCTCCAGTCTCATCCAGCCACCGGCGAAGCTGCTCCTCTCTTCCAAAGCAGCAACTTCTTAGGAAACCGAAGTGCTGGTCCTTTCGCCGGCCTCTGCCCTCCCTTTGGTTTCCTTTGCGCCAGGTCTGTCCCCATTCCTCGGTGCCACCAGTGCCATGGGGCTGGCACCAGCTGCAGCCCCACCAAGCCCTTTCGCAGAGGATGGCAAGAAGGTAACGCTGTTATTTATGGCAGCGCCTGGGTCGTGGGTACCGGCATCGCTTTGCAGAGCTGGGGGGAAAAGAACTAAGAAAAGCATACTTGATTAAAAAGAAAATGTAAAGGAGAGATTGGCAAAGCACACCAGCAACCGGCAACCGTGGTGGCTCTGGTGGCCGTCCCGCCGGAGAGCCGCGCTGGCGCTGGGAGGAAAGCACAGCCAAGCCACGTTCCTGGAGAACAATGTCTGGCTGCACAGGAGAAAACAGGGAGCGAAGAAGGACTTTCAGCCGGGTTCGGGTTTTTTTTTCCCCCCACCCCAGACACTTGTGCCAAGAAACCAGACTTTCTTACAAGCTCTGCCAAAGAGTAACTCGGAAAAGCAAGCTTTGTGAAGAGCAGGAGTAAATGTTTGTGCACTAGGATATTCTCCTTTCTACCTTTTTCATATGTATTAAGTGCAATCATTTGAGTCTTCTTTATATTATTTAGAGGGAAGTTGTTTGTTTTTTTTTTTCTACTAGAAACGACAATATTTATACCTGCCTGAGAAATGAGAATGTGCGTTTGTAACAAAAAAAGCCACCACCCACCCAAAGCAAACCCAGCCCTGGGCTGCCGCTGACCGGCGGGATGGCATTTTCAGGCCTTGCAACCTTTTCTGCCGCGTTTGTCCCCGATAAAAACCCCTTCTTTGCGGGGGGAGACGGTGCCTCTCCTGCTCGGCGTGTGATGGGGTGAGTTTTTGCAGGGGGTTGGAGGTGTCTCGGTCCATCCATGCAGGAGACGGAGTGGCCGCAGCGGCTGTGTGCTTTTGGGTTGATCCTCCACGGTTTCAGGGTTGTTCAAGCCCCATTGCGAGGAGGATGCAAAACTCGGCCCCATCACCTGCTTGTCGCAAACTGTTTTGCTTCCCTGCAGGGGCTCAGGGACAAGCGGAGACCTGGGAGAGAGGTCCTGAGGCAGGGTCCAGGGGGCACACCGGCAGGAGAGGGGAGCTGCCCCTCCGCTCAGCCCCGAAATCTCTCCCCCAGGTATGGAGATCTGCGCCCTCCCCAGCTCTGGGGAAGCTGCCTGATTCCAAGTCCATTCAAGACACTTCTGGCTCCGTCCCTCTCCACGTGCTCATCTGGCTGGGATGCTGTGGGAGTCCCTCCCCGGGGAGCAGGGTGCAGATCCCGGGGGGACCCCATCCTGCCACCCCCCTTTCACCATCACCTGCCTTCCCCCAGCTTTGCAGACAGGGACGGCTGGGGATGATGGCCAGGTGGACATCACCGATGGGTTTGTCCCCCAGAATCTTCATGCGGCCGGACAGGATCCCCGGGGACAGGCGACTGCTGCCATCGGTCACCCCTCTTCCTCCTCCCCAAGCCTTCCTCCCTTTCCAGCCCTGCAGCTGGCTCTCGGCTGTCGCCTCCCCGCACCTTCATCCCTATCTTCATCCTTTCAAAGACCTGGAGCTGCCAGGACTACATGTGGTTGACTTGCCTACAGCTTTCCTGTTGGCAGGTCCTCTCCCGTTCCCCATCCCCGCTCGTCTCTCGCTGTCCCCTTGAACACATCTAGGGCAAGCCCTGCTCTTAATGAACCAATTATTTATTGCTCTGCACATCCCCCCGGGCCGATCCTTGCCGAAACCGGGAGGCAGCTGCTTGCCCATGTTTTCCCTCCTCCATCCGTGCTGCTCCAGCACCCTGAGAGCTTCTTCTGGGCTCTATTAGGGGCTGCCGGCTGAGTGAGGGCTGGCAAAAGGGGCTGAGGTTTGTCCCCAAGATGCGTCGGTTGGAAAAGTCTGTCCTGATTCATCCCAGCTGGGGCTTTACCCCTCCCGCCGCCTGGCTCCCAGCCTGTTTGGAAGCTCAACATCTGTGGGCTGAGCTGTTTGTCACTTGGTTGGTGTCTGAAAGCAGCTGCTTTGATGCACAAAAGCTGTTGTAGGGATTTGGAGGGGTTGGGTTTTTTTTTTGTATTGCTCTGGGGCAGTCGCAGCGGAGCAGTAACCGTTGAAAGGGTCTTTCATATTTAGAAGGAAAAAAACCACCCCAAAACAAAAACCAGCAAAAATAAAAACAACCTGGGAATGACTAACCCCGCTGCGGTGGCCCCGGTGCGGTGCCGCCACTCGTGCTCACAAAGGAGTTGATTAATTCTTTATGATTTAACAAAGGAGTTGCTGTCACTCTGACCCTGCTGGGACTGGGGCTCCCGGAGCCTCCAGGTGTCCTGGTTGTCACCGTTGTCGCGGCACCAACCACCTCTGCTCCCCTCAAGCAGTTTTGGAAGGGCAGCGCATCCTCCTGTAATGGCCAAAACCACCTGGTAATGTTTCCTCCCCCTCCTTTCCCCAAATATCTCAAATAAACCCCCCCAAAAAAGTCCACAGGGCCACCAGAACCACCCCACTGCAGTTCAGTCCCTCTCTTCACCCTCACCCACGACCCAGAAAAGGTTTGAAAGGCTGAAAACTGCATCATCAGCCACCTCAGATGTATTGAATGTTTCGACGCGGTGAACATACATAAGGATTGTTGGTTTTCTTGTTTTTTTTTTTTCATGTTGGAATATTTATATCTGCCTTTTGCAGCGGGCCACGACTTAACCATCTCCAGCAAAAATGATTAATGAGAAAGATGTAGTTCATGAAGTTATTTGCACTTGATTAAAAGAAAAAAAAATGTATCTGAACTTTGTAAAAAGAAATGTTTGCATTTTGTATTGTCTTTTTTTAATTATTAAATGGAATTTCTTGGTGTTGTGTTGATCTTTCAGAAACTGGCTCTGACGCTTATTTTAAAGGTTTCTAACAGCAGGACCCAAAGCTATTTTCATTTTGTTCCCTCGGATGCCAAGACAAGCTCTTTTCAAGGGCATGGGGGGTTTTTTTCCCCCCAGAAACTTAAATCCTCCACACTTCCATAAGCTCACCAGTCATTACACCATGTATTTATTTATATACATTAATTAGATGCCACATATCTCATTTTATCCCAGAAGATGGAGTTGGACAGGGACTAGCTCAGAGGGAAGCAGAGGGGATGGAAAACACCCTTCACCTTGGCCCCAAGCCCCTCGCACCTCACCTTCCCCAGCACCCTCCATTCCTCTGGATCCTGTGGGTAACTGGGGCCAGCTGGAAGACCCTCATCAACTCCTCATGAGCTGCTGCTGGGCAGGACCCCACAACCCCGGTCATTGGTTGGTGTTGGGGGGGGCGCAGCAGAAACCTATAAATGCCAGTGGCCCCAGCCCCCTCCCCCAGAGTAAGGAGGCTGCTGGGATGGGGCAGAGCCCTGCCTGCAGGATGGCTTCAGGGGACTGCAGGGCAAGGTAAGGGTCTCCTGTGGGTGAGCTGGGGGGGCTCTTGGGGCTACAGCACAACTGCAGAGCAGTTATAGCTGCACCGCGCACCCTCAGCTGTGGTAACCCCCTCGGTTTTGCTTGTTGTGGATCTCAGTGGAGCTCTTCCACCTCCCCACCCTGCTCTGACTGTAGGATGACCCCGCTCCTTCCCTCAAAAGCTCCGATAGTCTGATATTCCCCTTGAATTCACCTCCCTATCAGTTCAACACAGCATTTGAGACCTTTCTCACCGCAAGGAAGCGAGCAGCTCTTTAGCAGACCCTTCCCAACAAGTTTTGGAGGAACACAACCAAACACACAGCTGTAGGTTGTCCTAAGTTTATTGCTGCCTGATTAGTACAGGCGCTGGGGCTTCCCCATGGTGCTCTTGATATACAAAGCACGCACGTTCTGCCAGTTCTTCTTCAGCAAGGACACCAAAAAGTTGATGGCCAGGTGGATGTTGTAGACGAGTTCATCCTCTGTCATCTTCACGTGTCCAACAGCCACAGCCAGACAGAGCACCTAGGGGACAGGGACACCAGGGTCACTCAGGCAGGAAGAGGTTTTGCAGGGAAATGGAAAGAGTACAGCAAAGCAACTCACAAAACAGCCCAGTCCTGATCTAAACTCAAGGTATCAAATTATCTCATGGTCTGTCAGCTGGACATGACTTCTCCAGCTTTTCCATGACCTCGTGATATTTGGCACATGGTCCTCGTGAATGTGTCTGGTAGCATCTGGATGCCATCTCTGAATGACAGCTTGGGTAGGTCTGGCCTCCTCAGAGTGCAGAGGTGACTTAAGAGATGGGGAAACTGGGAAGGACATGTAATGAGCTGCGCTGAACTGGTGCTGGAGCAGGAGCAGACCTCTGGTTTAACTCTGCTCCCACACCCTGCTCATTAGGCAGTGTTGGCATGTGCCCTGCAAACCGCTAACCCGGCACAGTAGAGATGATTAGCTCCAAACTTCACTTGCTAAGCATGGCGCCAGCTTCACTTTTTGTTTTGGGCACCAGCCACCAGCCCTTTCTTTCTGCACATAAAACAGAGAGGCCAAGCCTCTGCCTGCCAGCCTGGCTGAGAAGCTTGTAAGTCAATATTCCCCACAGGCTGAAGACAAAAGGATTTACGAGCGAGCTGACAGGCCGAGTGTCAGGACATCATTAGCTCAGTTACTTAAAGTGCTCCAGCATTTGCAAACTATCACATTTTCTGTGTCCTCCAAGTTGTTGTGCCCCCAGGCCCAGATCAGCTGGAGTCAAGGATGCACCTCAGCCAGCAGAGCTGTTAATTCTCAATAATACCCATGAGTCACACTTAGACCACTGACATGATATTAAAATGCCTGAACACGGTTATTTTAGTTTTAGGGAGTCAGCTCGCCTTGACATCTCTTGACAGCAAGAGCAGATATCCACAGAGCTGCTCCAAAGTTCAGGTGCAGAGTCAAGTCCCAAACTCGCCTCTGGCAAAGCTCTGCTGCGTGCACAGACCCACGGGGACATGCCTGGCCTGCGGGCCCCACCCTGTTGAGTGTCACCCACTTACTGTAAGAAGCATTAATTACGACTGATTGAGCTCAGCATTGAAACATCAGGATCATCTCCTAATCACTTGCTCTAAGATCTTTCAGTCACAGATAAATTACTCCTCCTTTCCAGCTAGCAGCTGAATGCTCCGGGTACTGTCTCCCTTCGCTGCAGAGGAGACTGTCACCGCCTGCCGTTTTAGAAAGACACTCGAGGGACACCTACAGCCCAGACCAGAGATGGCAGCCACATACAAGCGACCACTCGTCACAAATTACCCTCAGGTATGTAGCTGCCTTGGAGGGGAAAAGCCCTGCTTTACCTTCTTCATCTGAAATTTGATGGTAGATTTGACCTCATCAACCTTGGCCACCAGGTTCTCATTGTGAGTGAGGAGAGAAGGGAATTTGCCAGCTTTGTTCAGACCTGGACCCAGGATTCGAGGAATCTGCTTGATCAAGGACTCGGAAGCCAGGAAGGCATCGTACTTCTTAGCTGTGAGGAGAAAAATCAATGTAGGTAAGGAGACTCTCAGCTCCTACATCAAGCTTGAAACAGCTCAGGTGAGACTGCGCTGCTCCATTTCCCTCCACACACACATTTCCACATTCCCAGAGTCCTGCCTAGCTGAACCTAAGCTGTTTTTACTAATATTATATTAGAAATTACTCCTGTCACAACAGTCAAACCTGCCAGAATGCCACTTCACATCCTGACAGCAAACTCCTAACTGTATACAGTTCATTTCCCTGAAGAAAACTGCATTTGTCAAACCACAGGTGACCAACACTGAACTCTGAGCTCTACCAGGAGCCTCCTACCACAGCCTGTGCATGTGTGGATGGATGGATGTATCGCACATCTTGGAGACGCTTAGCTAACAGCTGTGGTATCCCATGTCGTTGCCTATTTGCATATGCTTCTATGGCTAGTTATGGGTTGAGTGAGAAGTTTTTCTTGTCTGCCTAAGATTCGTATCAAACTGACTTTGACTTTGCAGGGAAGGACGGGTTTTATCTCTTACCAAGTGAAAATAAGCAATTTTCATTCTGTTCGTTTAAGTACTGCAGGACAAAAGCAAACTTTTGCCTCCTGTTTTTGCTGCACTCCAGCTCCCTCAGCAGGAAAGTGAGAAACAACAGCTGAGGGTGAAACTTCCAGGGAGACAGGAACAGTTTTCTTATATCCCCTCTTTCTGGAGAACAACCTTACTCCTGGAGCACTGACATGTCAGACCTTCTGCACTCCTAACAGGTTGTTTGCTCTTTTGGGTAGTTTCTCGACAGATTTCTGTACTCCAGGCTGACTTTGGTCAGCTTTCTGTTCCCTGCAGTTAACCATGACATGGAAATCTAAGCACAGGAAAAACCATCCTGCTTACCCACCCCTCCCAAGTCAGCCAGGGTACTCGGAGCCCGATCCACACCACCACTCACCCAGCTTCTTCACCAGCTTCTTGTTTTTGTTGAGTTTCTTCAGAGCCTCTATGTCCATGTGAGGGATGTCAACCGCTTTGGCCTCATCGCAGTGCTGCTGGTCCCCCAGCAGGCAGACCGAGAACTTGGGCCGCGGAGTCGACTTCAGCCTGGGGACACAAGGTCCGAATTACTATGAATCGCAAGTGCCACGCACGCTTCCGTGGGAGCCATCACAGAGATACCTTACCACAGTGCCTGGGAATCTTCCTCCACAGCTTCTAACCTGCCTTCTCCAGCAGGTCGGTGGGGACAGCACAAGGGCCTCCCACACCTCCCCTCATGTTTTAAGACCCAGGGTAGGGGTCCGTCCAGCCATACCCGCTTAGCCGGGGTGGTCTGAACTACCCAAGCGGTTCAGTGCTGCATCCTCCTTGCTGCGGCCACCGGCCTGCCCTGCGCTGGGGCCTGGCAGCAGCCGGGAGAGGACACAGGCTGAAGGCTGGGTGGGAGCAAGAGGATGGCAAACCTGACGGTGCCGGAGAACCGCTTGTCTTTCTGCGGGTCGTAGTTCTTCAGGCTGATCTGCAGCTCCACCGTCTCCACAAACCTGCGGGAGGGGAGAGGAAAGCGGCGCAGGTGAGGGCCCAGCCGGGCTGGGGGAGAGCCAGACCACCCAGGGCCTGCAAGGCACCCGCTCCCGTCACGGCGCTGGGCTCTTACTTGCGCTTCTTGGTCTTGCTGCCCTGCAGCACCTCCTTCACCGCCTCNTCCGCATCGCCTTCCTTGTTAAGCGAAGGGCCGCGGTCTCTGCCTCCTCTCTCGGGTTACCAGGCCAGGAGCTCCTCCATCGCTTCGCAGCGCAGTGATTGAGAGTACGCATCCCAGGAGTGCCGGCCTCCCCTCAGCAGCCGCCGGGAAGGAGACAGCGCAGCGCCCTGCTGCTGGGAAAGGTTCGCCCTCTTNTCAGTGCTGCATCCTCCTTGCTGCGGCCACCGGCCTGCCCTGCGCTGGGGCCTGGCAGCAGCCGGGAGAGGACACAGGCTGAAGGCTGGGTGGGAGCAAGAGGATGGCAAACCTGACGGTGCCGGAGAACCGCTTGTCTTTCTGCGGGTCGTAGTTCTTCAGGCTGATCTGCAGCTCCACCGTCTCCACAAACCTGCGGGAGGGGAGAGGAAAGCGGCGCAGGTGAGGGCCCAGCCGGGCTGGGGGAGAGCCAGACCACCCAGGGCCTGCAAGGCACCCGCTCCCGTCACGGCGCTGGGCTCTTACTTGCGCTTCTTGGTCTTGCTGCCCTGCAGCACCTCCTTCACCGCCTCGTACAGGGTGTCGCGGGAGACTTTGCTGCTGCGGGGGGGGAAGACAAGGCGGGCTCAGGGCCGACCCCGCCTGGGCCTTTGGCAGGCCGCGGAGGGGACGGAGGGGGGGACACACGGCAAGTGAGCCCATCCGCGCTCCCCCCCACGCTGACCGCCCCCCGCCAACCGCCCGGATGGCCCTGCAGCGGCTCCGCCGGGCGCGGATGGCGGCGGATGGCGCGGCGGGCCGGCACCCACCTCATGGCGGCGGCTGGTGCGGAGCGAAGGGGGTTGAGGGCGCCCTGCCAGCTATAAATAGGGNTTCTCATTGTGAGTGAGGAGAGAAGGGAATTTGCCAGCTTTGTTCAGACCTGGACCCAGGATTCGAGGAATCTGCTTGATCAAGGACTCGGAAGCCAGGAAGGCATCGTACTTCTTAGCTGTGAGGAGAAAAATCAATGTAGGTAAGGAGACTCTCAGCTCCTACATCAAGCTTGAAACAGCTCAGGTGAGACTGCGCTGCTCCATTTCCCTCCACACACACATTTCCACATTCCCAGAGTCCTGCCTAGCTGAACCTAAGCTGTTTTTACTAATATTATATTAGAAATTACTCCTGTCACAACAGTCAAACCTGCCAGAATGCCACTTCACATCCTGACAGCAAACTCCTAACTGTATACAGTTCATTTCCCTGAAGAAAACTGCATTTGTCAAACCACAGGTGACCAACACTGAACTCTGAGCTCTACCAGGAGCCTCCTACCACAGCCTGTGCATGTGTGGATGGATGGATGTATCGCACATCTTGGAGACGCTTAGCTAACAGCTGTGGTATCCCATGTCGTTGCCTATTTGCATATGCTTCTATGGCTAGTTATGGGTTGAGTGAGAAGTTTTTCTTGTCTGCCTAAGATTCGTATCAAACTGACTTTGACTTTGCAGGGAAGGACGGGTTTTATCTCTTACCAAGTGAAAATAAGCAATTTTCATTCTGTTCGTTTAAGTACTGCAGGACAAAAGCAAACTTTTGCCTCCTGTTTTTGCTGCACTCCAGCTCCCTCAGCAGGAAAGTGAGAAACAACAGCTGAGGGTGAAACTTCCAGGGAGACAGGAACAGTTTTCTTATATCCCCTCTTTCTGGAGAACAACCTTACTCCTGGAGCACTGACATGTCAGACCTTCTGCACTCCTAACAGGTTGTTTGCTCTTTTGGGTAGTTTCTCGACAGATTTCTGTACTCCAGGCTGACTTTGGTCAGCTTTCTGTTCCCTGCAGTTAACCATGACATGGAAATCTAAGCACAGGAAAAACCATCCTGCTTACCCACCCCTCCCAAGTCAGCCAGGGTACTCGGAGCCCGATCCACACCACCACTCACCCAGCTTCTTCACCAGCTTCTTGTTTTTGTTGAGTTTCTTCAGAGCCTCTATGTCCATGTGAGGGATGTCAACCGCTTTGGCCTCATCGCAGTGCTGCTGGTCCCCCAGCAGGCAGACCGAGAACTTGGGCCGCGGAGTCGACTTCAGCCTGGGGACACAAGGTCCGAATTACTATGAATCGCAAGTGCCACGCACGCTTCCGTGGGAGCCATCACAGAGATACCTTACCACAGTGCCTGGGAATCTTCCTCCACAGCTTCTAACCTGCCTTCTCCAGCAGGTCGGTGGGGACAGCACAAGGGCCTCCCACACCTCCCCTCATGTTTTAAGACCCAGGGTAGGGGTCCGTCCAGCCATACCCGCTTAGCCGGGGTGGTCTGAACTACCCAAGCGGTTCAGTGCTGCATCCTCCTTGCTGCGGCCACCGGCCTGCCCTGCGCTGGGGCCTGGCAGCAGCCGGGAGAGGACACAGGCTGAAGGCTGGGTGGGAGCAAGAGGATGGCAAACCTGACGGTGCCGGAGAACCGCTTGTCTTTCTGCGGGTCGTAGTTCTTCAGGCTGATCTGCAGCTCCACCGTCTCCACAAACCTGCGGGAGGGGAGAGGAAAGCGGCGCAGGTGAGGGCCCAGCCGGGCTGGGGGAGAGCCAGACCACCCAGGGCCTGCAAGGCACCCGCTCCCGTCACGGCGCTGGGCTCTTACTTGCGCTTCTTGGTCTTGCTGCCCTGCAGCACCTCCTTCACCGCCTCGTACAGGGTGTCGCGGGAGACTTTGCTGCTGCGGGGGGGGAAGACAAGGCGGGCTCAGGGCCGACCCCGCCTGGGCCTTTTGCAGGCCGCGGAG
>VYXH01011036.1:146-28156 GCA_013397275.1 Burhinus bistriatus | reverse complement strand
CTCGCTCGCCCTGAGCTGGCCCTGCCAGCCCAGTTCCGGGGAGGCGGAGCCCCGGAACCTGGATGGCTTGAGGGAGACGGCTGAGGCGCGGCGGTGAGCCCTGCCGCTATGCGGGTTGCGGGGCGGAGCGAGCCAGGGCCGGGCCCCGGTGCATGGCGGTCTGGCGGCGGACTCGGCCCCGGCGGGTTTCCTCAGGTCGGTGCCCGTGGTGGTGGGGGAGGNCCTGACCCGGCCCGCTCCGCCGCTCCCCTCAGGGCTCGCCATGGCGCCAGGCCCCGTCCTGCCCCTCAGGGCGCCAGGGCCTGCCTTGCCCCGTCCCTCCCTGTCCCCAGCCCGGCCTGAGGCGGGAGGCAGGTCCCCCGTCATCCCCCTGGGTGGCTTCGTACCGCAGCCTACACCTGGCTTTTCTCGGGCAGTGCCTGCCCCTTCCCTTCCAGGGGGGCGCGGCCCCTCCAGCAGTGCTGACATCGGTTTGCCTGGCAGCCGTAGCAGCTCAAAGGCGCCTTGATTCCCCAGTGATGCCCCAGCGACTCTGCTGGGACGGAGCCTTTGGTGGGCAATGAGCTGCAATGCCTCTCGGGAGGTGTCAGCCCTAAAAGCAGGCAGAGTCAGCTGGAGAGGAGCTGTGTGATAGCGGTAGGAAGTGCTTGGGTCAGAGGACACTAAGCATAGCACAAAGCCTGACTGCACCCCTGGGTGCTGCAGTGACAGACAGAGTGGTCAGACTTGTTCCTGGAAATCAAAATGATAAAATATTAGCCTATCTCAGAGATTACTCTTGAAGAATCCACTGCAGCTGCTTTTAAAGATAATCTGTCAGCAGACTGCCTCTTTAGCAAAATGTTCTTGTGGGGGTGTGGATGTTTTAACATCATCTGCTTATTGCCCGAAATTCTGTTCCTCAGAAGGCTGGGAATTAAACAGGAAAGGGAGGAGAGAAGGAGGATACTTCCAGGGACAAAGCTCATCGTTCTGCCCCTGTGTCTTCCAGCACAGGACAGCCTCAGCCTGTAGGTTCAGACTTCAAAGTACTCGGAAACCTTTCCTGCAGATCATTTGGAGGATGGGAAGGGCTTGAATTACATTTACACTATCTCTAAAAAGAGTCTGTCAGTTCACTGCCTTGATAAACTTTATCTTATCTCTCTGTGGAACAGATTGTTAGCCCTGCCTGCCATTGGTATGGGAAGGGTGCATCTTTTGTCCAGTTTAATCCTTTATAATCTCCAAAATTGTTCAAGCCTTTCTTAATGTGCAAAAGTGAGTATACGTATATTGGGGAAAAAATAAAGTCTGACTTGTTCTTTTTATTTAAGGCTTGCAACAAAGAAGACAACTTGCTGTTCCACAAACCTCTTGCTCTGGGTCCGAGTGCTCTCTGCGAGCACGCTGAGTAAAGTGAAATTCATGTCTGAGGACCAGTCATCGGGGCAGGATGGAGAGCTTGGGCTTGCAAGCAGTGACCCTTAGTGATGGGACGACAGCCTACATTCAGCAGGCTGTCAAAGGTAATGGTTCCTTTGGGCTGCAAAGTGTAAAAGTCTCTTGACTGACCCTGTGCAATTAAAGTCAGACTTATCAAAAGTGCCCTCATGGCACATGAACCATTATACGTCTTGTATTGGTACAGGAAGCTAGCAGCTAACTGTTAGATTTGCACGGAAGAGTGATGCAGCAGAAATAAAACATGCCTCTGGTTTGGAAATAAAGCTTTGGAGATGGCAGAGCTGTTGCCGTAGAAAATAAAGGTTCTGTTCGGACTAGAGTGAGCCCTGTTCTGTCTGGGGTAGCTGGGGAAATGGAGTTCATGCTATGTCCTGCACGACTTTATTCAACCAAAACTTCCCCTGAACCTAAGCAGGATGTTTTACTTCACTGAGATGCATAGAATTTGGTTCACAGTAGTGCTTTTCTCACTTAACCGACGCCAGCCCAGCACCCCTTTAACTGAAGCAATACCAGTGCCAAATTCGACACCTGCTCTTATTTTGGGGTTTGGAGGTGCTGCTTCTTTCACCACCCACTGTTCCTGAGAAAAGGAACACGCTGTTTCCCAGCCTGGGGAACCGGACAGTTGAGTTGCAAAGCTTCGTGTCCTGGGGATTGCTCTCTTGCTTTCTGTTCTGTGTGAACTCACTGCAAGTCTGTGATCTGTGTGGAGTGGGACTATCTTGAAAATCACTAGGTTTTGTGACACCCCCCGAAACATTGTGCACCAGGTGAAAGCAACCTGGATTCCTCATGTTCAAGTGGGATAGAGCCATATCTTCTCTGCATCAAATAATTTGGTAACTAGAACATTATTATAGGGTTCCTGAGCATTACACTATTTTAAGAATCTGGTCTTCACGACCCATCACGGGTTAGCAACACTTTAGGTCCCTTTAGGCCCTGTAATTTTTTTCCAAGAGTTGATCTTCCACCAAAGTAGAAGAAAATAAATTTTCAGGCCCCTGCTGATGCCGTTAAAAGCTCCTAGTTGAGTTTTTCTCCAGCATAAGGGAAATTGCTTTCTTCTTTAGATCCAAAATGCTTAGCTCACATAATTCTTTCTGCTTCTTGGCTTACAGGGCTGTGCAGGGCAGCTTGTAACCAAGTGATGACTGAGGTTCTTTGTTTTGTATCCTCCTGTCTAGGAAAGGGAGGCTCCAGCATTTCTGGGAAGTTAAGTGCCTGTATGGCTATTCAGGGGAAAGCTTGATAAATGACAGCTTACAAGTAACAGTTTTGCTGTCTTCTGTGGCACTGGTTTCCTTGAGAAGATGCAGCAAAAGGGACAGCTTATGGAACTAGAAAGACTAGACTCTGCAGGCAGCAATGATGGCAATTTTTTAACTGTTTCAGGTGAAAGACTGATTGAAGGGCAAGTCATTGAACTTGAAGATGGGACCACAGCTTATATCCATCAGGTGACAGTTCAGAAAGGTGAGGACCATAAATTCACCTCTTTGTTTTTAGAAGGACATGGTCGATGTAACTGCAATTGTCTGTGTTTCAACAGTTGGGCTCTTCTATTAGCTCAAGCTTTAAGAAGTCCATATAGGTGTAGGGTTTTTTTCTTGCCCATGGTTTTGAGGCTGAATGAGCAAGGGCATAGAACATGTGATTTCCTGCAAAGTTTTAGCAATCTGAAAAGAAGGCAAATTTGCTGCTGGTGTAAGCAAATGTTTAAGTGTTGTTTCACCTGTGGGCTCTCTCACAGTTGTCAGTCTGACAGATCACAAGTCTACAAGCAAGGCCAGTAAGTTGTGTTCTGTGTTTGTGCCAACTACAGAGCTGAACCAAAGTTTGTTTCATGTGGGAGCAGTTGGACAGGAATTTCCTGTGAACTATGAGATAATATATTACTTCTGGAATAGGTGTTTGCGGGGGGGAAATGTTGGAAGCAACGCCACCTTGGTCGTTGGCCCATCAGCCAAGGTCACCTCCGAAATGAGGTGACATTAATTAATCTGAGAGGTGATGGGCATTCATTTGATGTGGCAGGCACCAAAGTGGCACAGATGAATCCTCCCTGACCACAGTGAGATGTGAAAGGGCAGGTAGAAAGAGCTCTGTTGCTTTGGGCAGTCCTTCCTTCACCCTCCCAAGCTCCTTGTATGCCGCCTCCCTTTTCTGTTCTTTAAAGGCTGCTTGAAACCCACGTTGTATGCCTGGCTGTGCCCCTTTCCTCCCTTCATCCTCTTCCCTACCTCCAAACACACACGCACAGTGAGAGGGGTTTTTCTTCTCATCCCTGCTTCCCCTGCGTGGGATGTTTGTGTTCTCCTTTACACACCCCTGTGCCAGAGCCGTCCTTCTTGTCTGGGACATAATCTCGCATTTTGGTATCGGTCAGATACTGCGTTACCCTAATGAGCTAAAGAAGTGTGGTGAAGCTTGCATGCAGCATTAAAAAACTGTGTAATTCATGTCAGAAGGGCTCAAGTGGCATCTTAAAACCTATAGTTGTGGTTGACTTTCAGGGCAAGCAGGCAGCTGTGCTGTGTCTTCCTCTGTGGGTGTGAATACTGTAGTGTTCAAGAACTGACACCATATCCCCTCCATTCCTTCTGAGTCTTCCAGTAAAGTGTGTGGATTTTTTTTTTAGAGTCAGTGACTTTTGAAGATGGTCAGCCAGTAGTGTTGGAAGATGGCAGTATGGCCTACATACACAACACAGCTAAAGGTAAAGCATGTTCCCTGTTCTTCCCTTGGCAGCTGGAGTAGAAGCTGCTAAAGCATCACAGATTTCCAAGTCTATAGGTAGCCCAGGGAGATGAAGAGTGTCTTGCACTCAGCAACTCTTTTTCACTTGATTTTTATTGGTTTCCTCTTGCAGAAAGTTATGACCCCAGCACCTTTCAGGCTGTCCAGCTGGAGGATGGCTCTACTGCCTACATACATCATCCTGTCATCATGCCACCTGGCAGCACCATCCTGGAAGTGCAGGCAGAAACTGGGCTAGAGGAGTTGGCTGGGGAGGAGGAGGATGATGCCTTTGATGTTGAGACCATTAATGCGTTAAAGCAGTACGCCAGTAAGGTGAGGACGCAACACTTCTTTTATGGTCTGCCAGGAGTGCTGAGGGGCTGGTGTAGTAGTCCACATTTGGCCTGGGGTTTAAGTGTCCTCCCTTCATTAGTACTTCTCTATATTTGTTTTTCAGCAATGTCAGCTTTGAGAAGAGAAACTGGACAGGGTTCCTGTGAGAGTGCCACCACTGACAGGTGGCGGACAGTTAAGGACCTAGAAGGGAGCAGCTTCTTGCTGGACCTTCTAGCTAGTTCCTACAGAGTGCTGGGCCTACTCCCCTTAACCTGCTGCAGGCACAGATTTGGGAAGAGCAGACAGCTGCTGTGATACAACTTGGGTTTTGTTTTTTTTTTAACTTGCTTTAAATGTCCCTCCTTGTAGGTGTTTTCTTTTTGTTTGCGTGGGTTTGTCATAATGCCACCAGGGTATGATGTTCTCTTCCACAGATGACTCAGACAGCAGATCGAGACTAGCCTTTTACATGTCAGGAGTGGCTAAGTTATGGCCACTGTTCCCCATGTTGACAAAGGCCTCAAAAACCAAAATAGCTTCAGACACTAATGTGTTGTCACTGCAGTCTGAATGTCTTGGTTGCTGCCTTTTTCTCCCATCTTCATGGTGTTGTGTGAGAAGGGGCTACCAGGAGACTGCTGATACAGCGTTAAGATTTGCCAGTGGAGGCCTTTTTGCTGTGGTAGGACCTGCCTTCCCTAGCTCTCTGGAGAAGAGTGGGGTGGCACTGCTGATGTGAATGCCTTCCTGCTTGGCTTGCTCACCTGTTCCACGCTGTACAGGGAGGTATGAACAGTGTCCATGCCTCTTTGCTTGTAGGTGTCTGATGAAGAGGAGGGAGTGATGAACACCTGCCATATGAAGAGTGAGGATTCCAGCAACGTCCCTTCCGAGGTCTGAATTTTTCAGTGATGCATTTCTAAAACTAGGCCAAACTCCTCTTGATGCAGAACTTTTTGCCAGCTAGTAATCAAAAAAGCTTTGTGGCTTCTCTGCAAGGTTAGCAATTACATTAGCTGCAAGTTTTACAAATGAGCTAAGTGAAGTGCAGGGAGGTGAGTTATGTGGCTGGGAACACCCAGTGAGTTGGGAGGTGAGAATGGGAAATGCTAGTTCCTAGACCCCTGTCCTGTCACCTGGGTTGCACCATATGTGCACAAGCTGTGTTTGTAGGAACGTGTTTTTGTGAGGATAACTGAAGGAGTGCATATGTATAGCAAGGAGGGGAATTATTTGTGTGGGCTTTGTGAAGCCTGCTGTAGTGGCTCACTGAATTAATTTCCATATGTCTCTTGGCAGGATTTGCAGGAGGAGGAAGTGCACAGCAATGAGAAGGGGCAGCAGGTTGGCAGCAAAGCTTTCCGTTGTGGGTACAAAGGCTGTGGCCGCCTCTATACCACCGCCCACCATCTAAAGGTAAAGCAGGTAACATGCAGTCATGCAGCGTGCAGACCAGACATATCCCCGTGTTATAGTGCCAGATCAGGATGCTGCTGTACAAAAGGCCGAGTTGTGTGCTGGCTCCCCAAGAGATCCAGATGTGTTAATTGGCCAAGGTGAAATCCAACAGAGAACAGATTTTCTCCACCAGCAAGATTTCTCCATGCTGTTTTCCTTCCTCCTTGTCTTGGACCTCATTTTAGGGTCCTGTTATTTCTTTTCCAGGTACATGAACGTGCTCATACAGGTGACCGGCCATATATGTGTGACTTCCCAAGCTGTGGGAAAGCATTTGCTACAGGTAACAATTTCTCTTTTGAGCAGATTTTGTTTTCTGTCCAGTCCAAACCACTCTTGAGTATCAGCCCTGGCTTTTTTCCAGCAGGGCACAATAAGCATAGCTTTTAAAGCCATCTGAGAAGGAATTGCAGCATGGGAGACTGCCCAGGACTTGATTGATTATGGACAGATTAAAGGAGTTGCAGGAAGAAGCCGAGTTGTCAGTAGTGTTGTGAGGCTGTTTGGATATTTCTTCCCCTTCAGCTTTGCAGACACAGGACAGACATTCAAAAATACCTGAACTGAGAGGGGGTGCACAGCTTGCTATATTATTTCCTTCTCATTATAAAATTAATTGTGGTTTCTTTCCTGGACAGGGTACGGGCTGAAGAGCCACGTGAGAACACATACTGGTGAGAAACCGTACAAGTGTCCAGAAGACGTGTGTAGCAAAGCTTTCAAAACCTCTGGGGATCTACAGAAACACATCCGGACACACACAGGTGAGCAGTACAGGAGGAGAACTGAGCTGCCCATTATCTCCAAGATAAAATACTGCTTCAGCCTTTGTCCAGGACATGCCTTTTTGTATCTTGGGCGAAGCAAGGCAGAACTGAAGTTGTCTTCAGACAGAAGTAGATGTAGTAGATGTAGGAGTAGTACTAGGGATTCTCGGCTCAGTTACGAACAGCAGAGCAAAAGGGGTAGGGATGCCAATGTTGCGAGAGGAAATGTGCTAGCAGTTGGTCTGATCTGAGGTTTTGTTGCTGTAATACTGTGGAGGAGTGAAGGGATACAGGTGTCCAGGGCATTCCAGGTAGCTGTGTTGTAGCAGGAATCTCATCCACATTACTCTGTCAATGCAGGTGAGCGTCCCTTCAAGTGCCCCTTTGTGGGCTGTGGCCGCTCTTTTACTACGTCCAACATCCGCAAGGTTCACATCCGAACGCACACAGGCGAGCGGCCGTACATGTGTCCGGAGCCCAACTGCGGAAGGGGCTTCACCAGTGCCACCAATTACAAGAACCACATGAGAATCCACACAGGTAAGAGAAGGAGAGGGTGAAACACAGACAGCTCCTCCCCAGTCAGCTGGCTTTGCTGACAGCATGTGGCAGCAGGGAAATCTATGGGACTGAAATGGTCATTTCCAGGCCGGGCATTGCAGCGGTAGATCTGGGGGTAGCCAGGGAGTTAAAGGAAATAGGAATTGCTTTATTTGGCTGATTGTTCCACCAGTCTGTCTCCAGCTATCTGCTCTTGATGGGGAATCCCTTCCCAGAGCATGAGGAGGGTGAGTGGCTTAAGGTCTGCTCTGTGGCCTCTGCCCTAGGAGAGAAGCCATACGTGTGCACTGTGCCGGGCTGTGGGAAGCGCTTCACGGAGTACTCCAGCCTCTACAAGCACCACGTGGTCCACACGCACTGCAAGCCCTACACCTGCAATAGCTGTGGGAAGACCTACCGCCAGACCTCCACGCTGGCCATGCACAAGCGCAGCAGCCACGGTGAACTGGAGGCTACAGAGGAGAGCGAACAGGCCCTCTACGAACAGCAGCAGCTGGAGGGTGAGCAACCACTCTGCCATCACCTGCGGCAGGCTTGGGTCAGGCCGTGTGGCGACGGGGAGAGAGATGACAGCAAGAGCCTGCACCCGCTGCCCTCTCTCAGACCCAGGCCTGTGCTGTGGTCTGCCCCATCAAACCCAGATCTGTGTCACAGACAAGAGTAAAGGGTCCTTGCTGTGTGTCACGGCTTGGGAGCAGACTGCTGCCCATTCTGTAGTACAGGGAGAGGTAAAGACCCTTCCTCCCAGGCCAGCACTGGGCTGTTGTCATCATGATCTTATGCTCTTCTGTGCTGGCCTTTCAGGGAACAGGCAGGTCCCGGGGTCAGCGGTGTGCTTTCATGCTCTGATTAGCACTTTTCTCTCCCCTTTTGCTCTTCCCCTTCCCTGACTCAGCTACTGCTGCTGCTGACAGTGGCTCCCCCGTGAAGAGCCAGCGTATTGCTTTCCTGTCAGAGATGGAAGAAGATGAAGAGGAAGATGAAGATGGTATGCCTACACAGGTCTCACTTATCTCTCAGGATGGGACAGAGCAGGTATGGACACTGGCAGCTTCCAGCATGTGGGGGACAGCAGTTAACTAAGATTCTGCCTCTACCCAGCCTTGATGTTCTCTTTAAGGTTTTTCTTTCAGCATGAAACAGGCCCTGTGGCTTCAAGGGCTCTCTCTGTCATGAAGGCTCCCTCCTTACAGCCTTACCCCACTGCTGCGGTCTTGATGTGAAGGGTAAAGAATAAACCTCTGGTCCCTGACTCGCCGTCTTGCAGGCTTTTTCCCAGGCTTGCATGCAGGGCCTGGCAGCCCTCGCCTCCTGACCAGCTGTTGAGAGGCAGCTCCCAATCTCTGCTGACACAGGCTGGATTTAGAGACTGTTTTTTCATCGTTTGTGTACGGCAGTGCTTTTCTTGCACTTCCCCCCACCAGCTGCCTGTGTGCTGACTGGGAAAAACTCCCTTCTGTGGCATGGGGCAAAGGAAACAGCTGCCACGAGTAACGCTTGTTTCCTCTTAGTCTGCGAAGCTCCCTGCTGCAGCGATGCACAAGCTGTCGCTTCAAAGCCTGGAGAGAAGATGCTAAATGGGAAGGGGAGGTGTGGTAGAAGGGGGAGGGCTGGAGACCTGAGGTCTGTGAGTTCTCCATCGATTCTGTTCATGACCCTGAGCAAAGTCCTCTGTGCCCCACATCTTGCATGCAGACGAGGAGAGAATATTTCATCCCTACTGAGACCTTTGTGTTGGTGAACTCCGGAGTTGCATAAGGCTTCCTGAGAAGCCATCCTGGCTCAGAGCATCCGCTTTTATCCCACCCAGGTCAGTTTGTCACAGGAAGACCTGCAGGCCCTGGGCAGTGCAATCAGCATGGTGACGCAGAGCAGTGCCCTCGCCGTGCCCGAGGAAGAGCTGGCAGGTGGTGACACATGCACCATGACTGTGGCCAACACGGATGGCATCGAGACACAGTCGGTACAGACAAAACTGGGACCTTCCCTTTTCCCTGCTAGAAGGAAATTGCATTTTCTTTCAAAACATGATTGTTTTTTATCTTAACTTTTCCTAGGTTACCATAGTCACTTCTGGGGCAGTCGTGCCTGAAGAATCAGCCATCGCATCCCTCCATCATCAGCAGGTGGCATTGCTGGCTACCACCAATGGCACCCACATCGCCGTGCAGGTACCACACAGCTCCTGCCACGTTCCCCTTCATTCCCCCATTCCCCCATCCCCCCACTGGCTTCAGCACTTGCCCTCTTGCTCTGCTGCATCTCCTCTTGCTCCTTAATTCCCAGATGCTCTGTGTATAGAGGAGAGTAGGGATGTGCTCCTTGGATTGCAGAGTGCTCCTTTGCAAACAGCCTTTCCCCATCGTAGCTGTGTGTCTCTCTTTTGCCCTGGCACTTCCTCCCCGTGTCACCCACTGCCAATCCCTCGTACCTCTGTCCTGCTGGGGGCTGCCCTGAGTGAGCCCGCACCTCCTGAGCGCACCTTTGGGGGAGGACAGCGTTATCTCTCTCCCTTTCCTCCACTAGTTAGAAGAGCAGCAGAACCTGGAGGAAGCCATCGGCATGGCCACAGCAGCAATCCAGCGTGAACCTGTAACGCTTGACGCAGCCGTGTCTGAGAATGGGTGCTGAGACCCTGCAGAGCCTCCTGGGCAGGGAGAGCAGGCAGCCCTGCTGTTCTCCACAGGGGCATCAGGAGCTGCAGGAACCGGGCCAGCTGGCACACAGAAGAGGTGCACTACACAAGCGAGGGAAGGTGGCTGAGACCAGCTGTCAGCGTGTACACTGCGCAGGCGGTGAGAGCTGATGCCGGCAGTGATGGGCTACCAGAGTGATCCTGTTCCAAGGGCTCTTCTCTCCATGGAGGAATGTCAAAGATACCTGGCTGCTGCCTTCTCCTGGAGGCTCTGCTGTTTTCCTGGGCTCTGAGCAGCAACTTTCCTGCTCCTTGCCTTGGGCACTGACTTCCTCTGTCTGGAGGAGATGGCAGATTGTGTCTCTTAGTATTTATTTCTTCATGGCTAAGATTTCCAAGACCTGCCAGTCTTCTGCAGTAGAGGTGGAGCCACAGAGATTTCAGCAGTCTCTGGGAGTGCAAAGTTTTTTTGGAGAGGCACTTCTTATCTTCTCCCTCTAGGAATGGCCCAACAGCTCCCCTTTCCTGCCCAGCCCCTCCAGGTAAGGGGCAAGCGGGCGGCACGTGCACAGAAGAAGTAAAGCCCCATCAAAGCAAGCCTAGGCTGTCCTGGGCTCGGTATCTGGAGTGGTGACCCGTTCCTGACACTGGAGCAAGCGCCAGGGCTGGCTCCTGACAGCAATTCTCCCATCTCTTTATCACACTCCACTCTCGAGCAAATTTCCTCAGCAGAGCAAAGTGCTCCGTCCACTGAAGCCAACCAGCACTTGTTGGGGGCTGAGCTAGACTTGGATGTAAATACCGAGTTGAAATAAAAACAAATTTAAAATTTTCTTTTTAAAAAGAAGCACCCTTCTCTCTTTGAGTCCCTGGGGCCAGTGGCTGGCAGAGGGTGGGAGGGTGGGATGGATGTAACTGTTTTGCAGATGTAAGGATTAAGGAAGTTCAGGAGATTTTGTTGAATTGGCTGAAAGTGTCCTGCCAAAGCAGCGCTTGTCCAAAAACAGTGCTGAGGAAGGGCATGAGCAAGGTAAGTTGTAGGTTCTGAGCTCTCACCGTGTGTCTTAGAGGGGCTAAGAGCTGTCTCCTGCATCTCAGATCAGGCCTTGGCTTTTCCAAGGGCTCCTGCAAGCCTAGATCTAGGGAATTGTCACAACACAAAAAAAAGCACATCTGTGGACACATCCTACCAACTCGGTGAGCTGGGGAGAGAGACCTGGGCTGGCTTCCTTAACCCAGCAGGAGTAACCTCAGCCCCTCTGCTGCATACTGCTCTGGACAGTTTGTGGACAAAGCCAGGGCAGAGAGCACCATGGAATAATTTAGGTTGGAAAAGACCTTTAAGTAAACCTAACACCAGCGCAGGCTCCTGGCAAGCGGGTGCTTTATGTTTTGGATACCCCCAAGGAGTTTGCAAAGGAAGAGATTTTTGCAGGCAAGGAATGGGCAGAACCCAGGAGGGCTGCAGCGGGCTAGATCTCCGCTTGCCTTCCTTGGTGCGACCGATCCCAAAACAAGCAGGGCTGGAACCTTTCCAAAAGGTGCAACCCACGCTCCCGCAGTGAGGGGAAGCTCTTCATTTAAATCCCAGAAGAGGAAGCTGCTATTTGAGTCAGGGAGGGGATTTCTCTGTGCAGAACACTTAACGCCGAGAAAGCTTTTGATCTCTAGGCTGAGCTAGCAAAGGGTTACGAATCCCTGTCCTGTTTGTGCTCCGTCAGCCCTGGCTTGTGCTTCACTTGGGCTGCGGGGGAATCTGTCCCTGGGGATCTGTCCGTGGAACAGAGGGGGAAAGACCTGCAGCCCAGGGGACCGTGGGGCCGAGATGTGGCCCGTGGGCTTCTCTGGGGTGCGCCCAAGCAGATGGCGCTCCAGCTTCACGCCCAAGGCTGTCGAGGCAGGCGGTTTCCTGGAACCGGATCCTCGGCCTCGACAGAGCCGCCTCTGCCATCGCCGCCTGTAGCCATGGACCTGCGAGCGGAGCTGCTGAAGTCCATCTGGTACGCCTTCACCGCCTTGGACGTGGAGAAGAGCGGCAAGGTCTCCAAATCCCAGCTCAAAGTGAGTCCTCAGGGTGGAGAGCGGGAACGGGGATGGCCCCGGCGCGGGGCTGGTGGGTGGGATGCGAGGGGCAGAGCGGTTCCAGGGATGCTCTGCATCCCCCCTGGGTTTCCACAGAGGAATTGTTAAATATGAAGATTAATAAGACCTTGCTGCCACCTCCATGCTGGTTTTGGTGAAGTTCTCTGGCTCTGCCTCATCTCCCTTTAAAAAAAAAAAAAAGGGGGGGGGAGTCAACGCTCAAACGTATTTTCTAGGTGAAAATGAGGAGGAATCTATTTTTTAGTTCTTTTCAGTTTCTTTTGCTTTTTATGGCCAACTAACAGCCCAAACTCAGTTTACATTTTCTTGCTTGCCAGAGCACCCGCGTTTCTGCTTCCTGTTCAGCCAGCGGGTCGGTAGGTAGAGGTACACCATTTTTAAACTAAAACTCCTCGATCTGGCCAGAAATAACACAGCGCTTTTAAAAAAATCTCAGATTTCCCCTCTCCCCCACCCTCTTAGCAGCTTTGCAGAGAGCTCCTGTGTTCAGCCCTTCGTCAAAACCATCGTGGCTTTAAAAACCTTTTTGTCTGCTTCTGGGATGGGGTCTGGTCGAATCCACCGGGTTGCACCTTGGCTTTGACGATAATTATTGATTTATTTCCTCCCCCTCCCCCTTTGCAAATGATGGGACTCCTTTTTTGTTGCCGTGTAAATGTCCCGTTGTGGTTTTTAGGCTGGCGCCGGGGTTGGAAATGCCAGCTGGAGCAGGGGGCTGCGATGCCGAGAAAAGACCTGAGCTAGAAACATGCAAAACACGGGGAGATGTTGCGTCAGGACTTGGCAGCCGCTGCCAGCGTGCGAGATGAGTTGTGAAACACTGCAAAGAAACCTCTTTTCCTCTATTCTCTCCGCTTTATAGGGCTTCCCCTGGGACAGGCTGCAGGGAAGGTGCTGGGCTTGGCAGGGGGAGAGGCATATTTTGCCCGAAAATTAAGAGTTTTATTTGCAGGGGTCTGGAGGAGAAGCAGTGGGAGCCGGGTTCCTCCTGCTCAGCCGCTGCCTTCGGCTGCTCCCCACAAACTTGTTACACGTGTACCCCGCGAGCCGCTCTCACCTGCTTAAAACTGTTTAGAAATATCTGAAGGAATTAAGGAAAATCCTAAAGTAGGCCAGAGCCTAATTCCCCTTGCTAATCCCCGAGGGCGGCCGTGCTCCCGACAGCATCCCCTGCACCCAGGCTCTGGGTCCTGAGCCCAGCCCAGGCGTGCTGCTGGCCCCGAACGTGCTGGCGTGAACACGTGCAGCGCTTCTCTTGCAAGATCTTTATCACCGGCGACGATGCTGAGGCCACGGAGACCCTAATTTTAACGGCAGTTTCCTAGAGAGTTAGTGCAGGGGGGGGCCAGGGGAGCTGCAAACCCTCATGCAGTGGCAGCGGGGACGCTGGGGATGGCGTCTGCACAGCGTCTTCGCCCAGCGTGGCATTTCAGAGGGGAAGGGGAGATTCGCCCCTCGCTGTTCTTCCACGCTCCGAGACGGGACGGTGGCAGGTTAGGCTGCGCCGTGGCACAATGAAGCTCAACTCTGGATAACTTTCCGCCGGCCTCGAGGCCGGGGCGAGCTCGTTTCCATCACCCATTGATGCCAACCGCTGGCTCAGGTTTGCCCCAGCCTACACAAGCCAACAGCGGCGTTTCTGCTCGTAGGTTCAGTGCAGGAAAAAAATCCAGGGTCTCACAGGTTTGAGCAATAAACGTGTTAAAGCCGTGGTGGCCGTGCCTTCTCCAAACTCCTCCCGGACTGGGCTCCGCTCCCTCACCCAGGCGTGTTGCTGCAAGAAGGGTCTTGAACAAGGATGGGAGGAATGCCGGTGCTCATAGCGTTTGCACCCAGGGAAACAAAACCAGCCCTGGGAGCTGGGGTGGGATTTTGCTGGCGGATGAGCAGCACGCCGGCAGGACCTGGGTGTTTAATGCCACCGACCTCTCTCCAGCCACTTCCATAAGTAAATTTCGCAGCATTTCAAAGCCTGGTGGCGAAGCCGTGGGACGCCGTTGGGTTCAGCAGTTGAGTCCTTCGCCCAGCCACTCCTATGCAACCCAGCGTGAGCGTATGTGTGTGCGAGTGTAGGTGTGTATCTGCACAGGAAGGAAAGACAGTCTTGTGGTTGAGTGCTGCGCGTCGAGAGATGTCGGGTAGTTCTGTTCCCAGCGCGGGCACGCACCAGCCCTGCTCTTGGATAAGCCTTTATCCTCTCCGTGCCATCGCATCCTCCTTGGCCGAGCTGGGGCAGCTTCTCCCCGTCTCTGCGGATGCCGGCTGGGATGCAGGATCCAGCTCCTGCAGGGAGGGCAGAGCTGAGCCCTTCAGGGTGGCCGAGCCCAGCTGGGAGCCACCGACCACCATCCTGGTGCTTTTCGGCACCTCTGCTCCGCTCCCATCCCTGCCGCAGCGGGAGAGGAGCAGTTTGCAGAGCGGAGCTCGATGTCCCGAGGCTGCCCGCTACAGCAAAGCCCTTGGGGAGTGGAGGGGAGGAGGCAGGGGGGACGGACGAGCGGTTTAAATGCGTGTTGGGGGGCACAGGTATCCCCCACCCTCTGCGTGGGGTTGCAGGCTCGGGGTGCACGTGGCAGGGGAGGTGGTTCTTGCTCCTTTTGGAGAAAGAGCCCGTAGCCCGTGCGGGTCTCTGGGTATAACTGGTGCCTTGGGGGGCTGGGTTAGCACAACACAGCCAGTTTATGGACTCCCCCAGGGGCAGAAGGAAGGTGCCGGCCGTGGACTGAAAGCTCCTCTGCTTGTTGCAGGCACAAAAGGCTCTTGGCACAGGCCGGTGCGTCCCAGTTTGGCCAGTAACAGGTCTGAGAGCAGCTCATCCATTCCAGCAGGGTGGAAAGCCTTCCCTGAGGTCGGGAACCTGATGGTCCCAGGGCTGGCCTTGAGCCAAGAGGTCCTGGCTGATGTGACATCCGTGTCCTCCTCGCTGCAGAAAATGGGCAGCTGAAGAGCCACTGGCAAAGGCTCCCGGCGCTGGGGGGGTCCCCTGGGACAGGACTCCCCACACCCCAGCTCCAAGGAGGCTTTGGTTTTCTCAGCAGAGTCGGTCCGCTTGCACCTGGGGAAACTGAGGCAGCAGCAACGCTCCCTGCACGGTGTAGGAGCCCTGATCCCCCTGCTCCCACCTACTGGGGCTGGAGGGATTTGTGTTTAACACGGGGAGCCAGGCTCCAGCCCAAAAGGTCACCCCCAGCGCTGGCATTTCCCCCGGTGACTCCCACGGGGGAGAAGAAGAGGGGCTGCCATTCTCCAGCGGAGTTAAATATTCCACCCCCGGCTCCAGCTGCCTTCGGCGGTGGCTGCGGAAGGGTGGGAGCTGGGGGTGGTGGGGGGCAGGAGAGCAGGGGAGAGGGTGGAGAACAGCACCGGGGCTGGTGCTCGGAGGGATTTGGGGTGCTCGGGGGTGTCAGGCAGACCTCTGCCCCCCCCCAGCCATCCCCTGCACACCTCAGGGGAAAAGTTGTGTCACCAAACCGCTCTCAGAGTGTCCCTTCCCTTCTCCTCCTCGTTATTTTCCCTCCTATCCCTCGTTTCTGAGCCCGGGAGGGGGGAATTTCCCACCTCTCCTCTCTCCCTGGGGTTGGGGCAGCCCTGGCCCCATGCACCCCACATCAGCCTGGCCGGGGCTTTCCTCCCCACCCTGCCCCAATTCCATTTTGGAGGTGACCGCCCCGGCAGTCCAGGGTGGACGGAGGGGCTCGGGGTGCCGGCCACGGTCACACGCGAGACCTGCCAGGGCTTTTTGGGGTGCTGTGAGAGGAGGTGCAAGGGATGGGGATGAGGCCCCACATTGGAAAATGGGAATGGGATGATGTGATTCCCAAACTTTCAATCCATCCTGACGGATTTGTTAGCTATCCCAGAGGATGCCCAGGGTGACTCCATCCCTCCCTACCCCTGTGCAGATCCCGGAGCTGCACCGAACCCGAAAAAGGGCGCAGCCATAGCAGCAGCGCTCAGGGCTACAGCGCCGGGTGGAGTCCTGCTGATAACATCAGTCCAGAGGGTGAAAAAGAGAAGGAAAATCTGGTTGAGCAAGAACCGTCTCCAGCTGCAGCAGCCGGCATGGCCTCCGGCAGCTCCCTTCCTGCTGGGGGGAAATTTCCAGCCCCGCACGGAGAGGAGCAGGAGCAAGGATGCTGCACCCCATCTCCTCCAGCCCCTCTCTTGAAACCTTGGCAAGCTGCATCTGCAAACCCTACAAGCTGGCTTTGCAAACCCTGGTGCGATGGGACGGCATCACTTTGGGATGTTCTTTTAACCATCTCCTGCTTGCTGGGAGGTAAAGACAAGGAGACAACTGCCCGGCATCGTGAGCCGGAGATGCTGGTGGTGCTCAAGACCAGCCTTGCTCCGGGCTTTGGCAGCTGGCCGGGCAGCGGCGTGGGCTTTCCAGCACGTGGGAAATTTGGAAGCTTCAAAACGTGCTTTGTTTTGGGAGATTTAAACAAAAATGGGCTGGTTGGTGACGTTCGCAGGCTGCTTCTGGAGACGGTGTGTCTCCAGATCCCCCTTGTCTGCTTCCATTCCAGACCAAACTTTTTCTTAGTTTCTTATAAATCTTTTCTTATTTTCACCTTTGCGTCTTTCTGCGCCCCATTGGCAGAAAGCAACCTCTGCCAGGCTGGGCGCCGTGGTTAGTTACGTCTTCAAGAAAACGCTGAGGGCAGCTGCCAAACAGCACGGCTTGGGGTTGGCTTATCATCTTTTCTAGACCAAAGCATGTCCTGTTTGCTCTGTCATGTTTGAAACGGCCCTTTTAAAACAACAACAACACCACCAAAAAGTTCCCCATGTGCCAAGAAAGAAGAGAAACGAGTGTGGAAAAATCCTCAGTTTTTGCCTGTTTCTAAACGATTCCCTAAGGTTTACGTTTGGGAATATTCCCCTGTCCCTCTGCCAAACCCAAATCACGCCTCCCCTGCAGGGAGGGGATGCTGGGCAGGGCACGGTCCCTGGGTAGGTGGGTGGGTGGCACCGTGGGGATGGGCTGGGGCAGGGTTGGAGCTTGTTCACCTTCTCCCCATCCCTCGTCCTCGGCCAGGTGCTGTCTCACAACCTGTACACAGTGCTGTGCATCCCCCACGATCCCGTGGCACTGGAAGAGCATTTCCGCGATGACGATGACGGGCCGGTGTCCAGCCAGGGCTACATGCCGTACCTCAACAAGTACATCCTGGATAAGGTGAGCCCCTCAGCCACTTCCCCGCCCCCGACCTGCTGGGTCTCGGGTGGGGACGCCACGGTCCCTGGTCTGTTCCCGCATCCCGTGGCAGCCCCACAGCTCCGGAGATCCCATGGGTGGAAAAAGGATACAGAGAGTTGGGGAGCACTCGGGTGAACGATGCCAAAAATGAGTGAGGAATGTTTCATACCCAACATCTCCTCGGCAAAGGTGAAGTCAGCCCTTTCCACCAAGGCTCTGGATGGAGGTGTATCTCTGCCCACGTTTCCTAAAGGGCTCAAGGAGAGAAATCAGCCCATTTTTCCTCTCCACCCCTGTTCAACTTTGAGGTGTGACCTCATTTGGCAAAGAGGAGGAGAGGGAGGAGGGGGACGAGGTGCCGGGGCAGGAGGCGAGGTTGGGGTGGGCAGGGGCTTTCTCCAGTTTTTTTCTGTGCAGCTCAAAGGCACCTTTGTTTGGCGCAGCGAGACTTTGTGGCTGGGTACTCATTTCCTCCAGGCAGGCGAGGAGAGGAAAAATGACTGACAACTTTCTTCCACTGTGTGCTCGAAAGAAAGCGGGGGGCCCGGAGTTGGGTGCAGTAACCCTTCCCTCCCCTGCCACTTCCCCAGGGCTGAGCCGTGCCGGTCTCCGTGCCGGTCCTTGCTTTGTCTTGAGGTGGTCAGGAGCTGCCCAGCCTGGTCCAGGGATGGTGGTGTCAGCTGCAGGGATCTGGTCTGCACCAAGCGAGGGCAGAGCCTTCCCCAGCTCCCTCTGCTCAGGGCAGGCAGCTGCCCAAGGCCAGACCAGCCCCATCTCCCCATCACAGAGTGGTCAAAACCCTTCCAGTTTCTCATGTGGTTCTTTGGGAGATGACCTTTAAACCCCCTTCTTCTGGTTTCGCCATGGCTAACAAAATCCCAGAGCCTGAGAAGGGGAAGTGGGTTTTCCTAGTAAGAGGGGCTTTCAGCTTTCTGCCACCCAAAGGTTCTTCTCCGGCTCTGCCGCTGCAGGCTGGGGTTCGCCCTCGTGCCAGCAGCGTGTGGCTCACGCAGCTGGGATGGAGCGGCCAGATACGGCCAGGCTCCTTTGGTCCCGTGCTGCACCAAAACTGCCGCATGAAGCAGCTCGCAGTGCCAGGCAGGCAGTCCCAGAAGCTCATGGACTGGCAGTGGGGCCGAGGTTGATGGAGACATCGTTCCTGCCTCCGATGCTGCCGCCTGCCCACGGGCCATCACTTCCCTTTGCTGAGCCCCAGTTCCTCTTTATGGTCAAATGGGATAGTGAGAGCGACCCAAAGCCATGGAGGCACTGGGGAGGTGGGCTTGGGAGAGCACCACACAATGCTGCATGTGCTTCACCACAGGGTTCCTGCTGGTGCTCCAAAGCCTGGCAGGACATGGCTGGGCCACCATGGCCATGCCGTGGTGCCCAGGCACTGCAGCGGTCCTGTAGCATCTTCTCTACCGGCCAGGACGCCTCGCTTGCCTGTGCGAGGGACCTGTGCTGGGGACGTGTACTCTGGCATCATGGGTCAGTGCCCACTTACACTCTAGGTGTGGGTCCCACATATCAATCACCCCAGGCTTCTCACCGGCAGGGACTGGAGATTTCAGGTGTGAGCGTGTCTTCCCTCCAGCACTTCCCCCCCAAAAAACCCCTCCGTAGCCCCACAGCACGGCGCTCACCCCCCGGCTCCTGCCCATAGGTGGAGGAAGGTGCTTTTGTCAAAGAAAACTTTGACGAACTCTGCTGGACCCTGACGGCGAAGAAGAATTACAAGCCCGACCGGAATGGGAATAGCGTTGTATCCCACCAAGATGCCTTCAAGCTCTGGTGTCTCTTCAACTTTCTGTCTGAAGACAAATACCCTCTCGTCATGGTGCCAGACGAGGTAGGACCTGCTCCTCCCCCTGCCCCATCCCCATTCTCCCAGGGCTCTGTGCACTGCCAGAGCCTTGTTTGGGGATGACGCATCCCGCTATCACTTCCTGGCATGTCCCACCACATCCTGCAAGATATGGTGCTCCAGGGTGTGAGAGAGAACAGGCCAGGGGTGGGAAGAGGGGGCTGTCTGCCCTGGTCGCCCCCCGCTATGCCTAGGGCCATCCCTGCTGCCCAGGGAGAAGGGGGTGGCTTGGGAGGAGCCCTCCAAAATGCTGAAGCCTCTCCCAGATAGGTGTCTTGGAGGATGAGGTCCATTTTGGTCCATTTTGCTCTTCCATGATCCAAGCCTATGCCAACGAGCTTTTTTGCCTGCTGTGAAATGAGTGTGCCAGTTCTGGGAGCCCCAACCAAGGAGCACCCGCAGCTCAGCTCCTCCTGGGGCTGGTCCCTTGCCTAAAGCCCTTGCATCTCCCCCAAGGGCTGAGTCGAGCATGGTGTCGGAGGACTCCAGATTTTCATGGGGGAGAAAGAGAAGATGATGAGAAACCATTAGAATCTGGTGCAACGGGAGGTTGCTCCCCGTGAAATCGCTGTCAGGCTGGCTGGGGCTGTGTTTTACAGCCTGTGCCACCACGGGCAGTGGCAGAGCAGACCCGGTTGTCCCTCTCCATGCCCACTGCCACCAGGCACTCACCTCCCTGCCCAGCATCTGGAGAGTTAAAAGCGAGGTACTGGGCACAGCAAAGTTTCTGGCAGTAATCTCTAAATCTCCGAATTCCACCCGGCATTTGGAGGGGGAGGTTCTCCTTTCTCCGGGGGTCAGCTCAAACCCCCGTGAGAAGGTGGACAGATCTGGGGAGGAGGGACGAGCTCAGAAGCCAAGAGCGGCCTCGCCAGGAGGAGCTCAGCTGGGCAGTTTCTACATCATCAACCTCCTGAGATCAGCAGAAAAGCCAAAAAAAAACCCAAAAAAACCCGTGGTGGTGGGGGACCACAAAAAGGACAAGAAGTGCAGTGCTGCGCAGATGTAGGAGGGCAACCGCACTTCCTGCTCCCCAAGAGAGGTGTTTCCTGTTCCCCAGAGCATGACAAATTGAATCATCTTTTCTGCTTACGGGGCTGAGCTTGAGAAGAGAAAAAAAATGAGCTACGTTTCTTAATAAATAAACTATCAGAAATCATTTAAAACATAATAATTATATAATACATAAAATATAATAATTATATAAATAAAATATATAATTCTATAATGTATACAATATAATCAAATAATTTAAAAATTCTTAAAAAATAAACTACAATTCTTGCCCTTCTCTTAGATGATGTAAAAAAAATTCCAGCTGGGGGCGGGGACTCTGCCATGTTTCGCCTTTGTGCGTGGCTCTCTGCAGTCACCCACCCTCCTTGGTCCCTAGATCATGGGTAGAGGAGAGCTGGCAGCAAAACTGGAGCTGAAATAAGTCTTTCCAACATCATGTCAACCATTTTAGCTCTTTTTTCAAAGCAATTTATTTCCAGTTTCAAAACGATGCTCATCTCCTCCGTAAGGACCTCTTCCCCTGCTCCTCCGCAGTGTTTTTACGACGTCAGTTGGAAACCAGTGCGGTGCTGAGGTCAGGGCAGTGGTCTGAGACACCTGCCTTGCAGGCTGGGCGTGGGGGACAGCAGCGTTGGGCTCTTCTCCCTCAGGCACTTGACTTCTGCAGAGTTTTCTCACTCTGCAGACAAACAAGCCAAAAACAGCTCAGCCTTGTGGTTAAAAGGAAAAACCTCCCAGTAGCGGTCAAGCTCTAACCCAATGTCAACCTTCTGAGCCTGCCTGCTGCCTAGAACAGCTTGGCCGTGACCATCAACCACCGCAAAGGGTGATACCTCTGGAATAAGGGTCCTGCATCTCCAGGCTGGACAGAGATGTGGTCTTGGGCTCTCTAAAATGGCTTGGTGGGGTGGGGAGGGCTCTTGCTTCTCCCCGTCGCTCAGTTCCCCCTCCCCACAGGTGGAGTACCTGCTGAAGAAGATCTGCACGGCCATGAATGTGGAGCTGAACTCCTGCGAGCTGGATGACTACCTCTCTCAGGAGCCGCAGGGGCAAGGGGGGCTGACGGTGTGGCAGTTCCTGGACATGGTGAACTCGGGGCGGTTCCTGAAAGGCATTGAGCAGGAGGCCGTCAGCATGGCCGTGGAGGAGGTGTACCAGGAGGTCATCGAGGATGTGCTCAAACAGGCAAGGAGCCCACATATCCTGGGGCACAAACTCTGTCCTGCCCCCACCCTGTTTTTGATCCCCGTGTCTCTCGGGCTCAGGGCTACCTCTGGAAGAAGGGGCAGCTGAGGAGGAACTGGTCGGAACGGTGGTTCACGCTGAAGCCCAGTGTCCTGTCCTACTACATGAGCGAGGAACGGAAGGAGAAGAAGGGGAGCATCGCGTTGGACAAGCACTGCTGCGTGGAGGTATGGCCCAGGCCATGCTCAGCTCAGGGACAGGAGACCCAGGAGATCCCCTTCAGACCCCAGGAAGGAGAACCAAGAACACAAAATTTCACATCCATGAGCACGGAAGAGCCAGTCCTACAGCTGAAGAAAGTGGGGATAAGGTGGGGTACGGTGGGTAATGCCATCCTGTGTCCTCTCCCTGCAGGTGTTGCCCGACCGGGACGGGAAGAGGTGCATGTTCTGTGTGAAGACCTCCTCCCGCACCTACGAGATGAGCGCCTCCGACACCCGGCAGCGCCAGGAGTGGACGCTAGGTCTGTGCCCACCCTGCGCCCCCTCCCCAGCTTCCCCATGCTCCCCCCACGTCCCCACTGACTGTCCCCTTCCCTCCCCAGCCATCCAGACAGCCATCCGGCTGCAGGCTGAGGGCAAGAAGTCCCTGCACAAAGACCTGAAGCAGAAGCGACGGGAGCAGCGGGAGCAACGGGAGCAGCGCAAGGCAGCCAAGGAGGAGGAGACGCAGCGGCTCAAGCAGCTCCAGGAGGAGAAGGAGAGGAAGCTGCAGGAGCTGGAGCTGCTCAAGGAGGCCCAGCGGCAGGCAGAGATACTCCTGCAGGAGGAGGAGCAGCGGCGGAGGCAGCAGCATGAGGAGATGCAAAGGACGCTGGAGATCCAGCTGCGGGAGGCTGAGCAGGTGGGTGCATCCTCATGGCGTGTCCTGCCACAGGGCTGCGTTGCTCGTGGGATGGGTTCTTCCTTCCCTTGCCTGTGACAGCCCAGGGGGTTTGGAGGAGCTTTTAGGAGCACCACCTGCTCTCGCAACGCTGCTGCTGCCACCCATCATCTCTGGGCTGCCGGAGACTGTATGTGACCCCGGGATGAGGGATGGAGGGGTCACCACCGCTGTGCGTGAGATACCCGAGGAGCAGGAGATAAGGACAACCTGCCCCGGGGTGTATGAAGCTGGGGGGCAGGTGAGAGGCAAGTGCTAGTGCTGGGATGGCCAGGGAGCCCATTTCTGACCTTGCAGCCAGCGCTGGCTCCAAATGACGTGGCGTGTCTCCTGAGCAGGGAAACAGCCTTGCTTTGCAGCTCTCTCCATGGCCTCTCCCTGGTGTGGGAGATGTCTGGCCCCATCCACTCAGGGATGTGGGGGTAAGGGGGTCCTGGAGACGGCGGCAGTGACTGTCAGCCGCCCACGGTGATGGCTTCTCTCCCTGCCGCAGGCTCGCGCCTCCATGCAGGCAGAGATGGTCCTGAAGGAGGCAGAGGCAGAGCGTCAGCGCAAGCGCATCCTGGAGCTGGAGGACATGCAGGAGCGTCTCCAGGAAGCCCTGCAGCAGGAGGTGAAAGCGCGGCAGGACGAGGAGTCCGTAAGATACGCACAGGCCAGGTAGGACCTGGGCACTCCTTCTCCTCCTCAACCAGCCCCGCTCCCAGAGCAGTGGCTGAGCGTGGGGACACGCTCCTCATGGCAATGCAATGCTCCCCAGGGTACTGGGGTGTGCTGTGACTTCCCAGTATGCCGGTAGGCATGGGGGAAGCTGGTGGAGGAAGTGGCAGAGGGATGTCCTCACCTCTTGCTCTTCGTTGACAGGCTACTGGCTGAGGAAGAGGAGAAGCTGAAGCAGCTGATGAAGCTGAAGGAGGAGCAAGAAGAATATATCATCAAAACTCAACGGGAGAAGCAAGTCCTCAAGCAGGAGATGGAGAACAAGAACAAGTGTCTGGAAGAGGCGCAGAAGCAGCTGGAAGAAGTGAGAGTAAACAGGCAGCGGGTGGACCAAGACGTCATGGTGAGCATCACATCAGTGCCACATCCCTTCACGGTGTGAGCCCTGGGGAACTTCCCAGCCTTCCCTGAGTCACCTCCACACTGGGGAGGACCCAGCAGCTTTGGGGACCAAGCTGGCATTGCCTCGAGGGTTTTCTGAGCTGTGCCATGGGCAGGCACGGGGTGATTCAGTGGCTGAGATGGGACAAGCATATCCTGCCCCAGGGGGACAGCGCTGGTGTCCAAAGCAGTGTCGACAGTGGGAGTGTGTGGAGGGGGGAGGATTGGAGGAGGAGCAGAAGACCTAGAGGAGGGTGAGCTGGGTCTCCATCCCAGAGGGATCCTCCAATCCAGGCTTACTCAGGGAAGGGAGACTCCTGCCCATGGCCCTGGGTCAGGGGCTGTCAGGCAGCCGGGTCACCCCTCTCCTCCATCCCCTCCCAGGCGGCCCAGCGGAAGCTGCGACAGGCCAGCACCAATGTCAAGCACTGGAACGTCCAGATGAACCGACTGATGCACCCCATTGGGCCGGGAGGTAGGACACTGGCCATCACACCCTCCCCTGCCCCTCCTTAGCACGGCCACGCTGGGGCACGAGCCCAGTCTCCCACCCATCTGCCCCTCTTCGGGGGCATCCAGGGGCTGGAAGGACCCCCATCTTTCAGAGAAGATACCCCAATGCCTCTGGCATGGAGAGACCCCACAACTCTTTTGCTTAGCTGAAAGGTCAATTTGGACCCTAGGTAAACAATCCTCTTTTTCTGTCTGTCCCCAGACAAGCGTACGAACGTGAGCGCAGGAGGCTTTGCTGGCTACCAACCCCTCCTCTCCCAGAGAGATTCCTCCTTCAAACTCAAGCAGAAGGTGGAGGATAAAGGCAGCAACCCCATGAGGGTCAACAGCAAGGAAAATGTGAGCAATGGTGGGAACAGCAGCATGCCACCCTCTCCGGATGGGGACACCATGGCCACAGAGACCACCAACTAGCCCAGCAGGATGGCAGAGCCCAGCGGGAAACTGCGGGGCCCAGAACATCCCTCCGAGCAGACACAGTCAATACGGCCATCTCTGGATGGAGACAAGTGAGGACGAGCACAGAGCCTATAGGTGACTACGTGTAAGGCAGAGATGCTCCCATTTTCTTCAGGAAAGGGCTGCAGCCACGACATGCCAGGGGGCTCAAACAGCCCAATGCTGGGGAGAAGGCACTGGGGCCATCTCCTCTGGGCTGCCCAGGACCTGGAGTCAACTCCCCAGATTCTGGTTTCCACCCTGCCTGAAAAAAGAGCCACTGATGGGTCTGGACCGCGTGGCCCAGGGCTGCAGTCCCCCCTTGGTTTCTACAGCAACCCTTCTGCATCACCTGCTGTGGCCCTGGGTGCATGGCCCTGCGATGGCAGCGGCCAGGGAAGCCTCGGCAGACAGAGCAGTGCCTTCTCACCGCCCCCACAGAAAGGATGGGGTGTCCTTAACTAACACGTGCATTCCCTGAATGTGGTCGTTCGTCACTGGAGTCACGTAGATGTTAGCAGAAACCAACGAGCAATGAAGCTTTTGGAGCCGCTGGCCCACAGATCTCCTTCCCTGAGCATCTGTGGCCCTGCAGGCACCAGACCTCCCTCCTCGGCAGTGCGGGGTTTTGATTCCCACCGTAGAAAAGAAACCAGGCGCCACCCATGGAAAGAGGCTCCCCCAGTGGATTTTGGGTTGGTCTGTGGAGGGCCAAGAGGGACACAGATGCTGGTGAACTGGCCATAGATGATGAACTCCCCTCTGGGTGGCAGGGCTGGAACAGAGGTAACATCTGGGAGGGCCACCACCTCTATATCGTTGATTAAGTGCTTGTATAGGAAGGTAACGGTGCTTTGGGCTTCGTTTAGGTCTTTGCCCTTGGACTGCAGAACCCCCAGTTTCAGGAGTCCTGGCTCAGGATCTGGTCCAAGGCCCACAGAAGGCAGTAGCAAAGACTCCCAGGGGCCATCCGCACCGGGAGCTGGTGGATGTGGCAGCTCCCTTCAGTAACACGGGCCCGGCCTGTCTCCTCCCGCTAATTCGCTCCCTGAAAAACTGAGAACAAAAGCCAAGTCTGCTGGCAAACCAACCCGCACAAAAAAAAAACCAACCAACAAACAACTCACACCAACACTGGGGTTAGATCTCCAAGCACCTCTGTTTAAATACAGTCCCATTCACCTGCGGCTTTGGGGTCTTTATTGTACAGGGCACACAACCCCCGGTCCCATAAGGGTCGCCTCTGGAAACAGGCACTGGTAGCAAGCCCTGCATGAAACCCTAGTTCACAGTTGCTCACGCTGATTAACTGCAGTTCGTTAGGGAGATTACAATCTATTTCCTCCTCACGCGGTTTTCAGCGTTTGCTCACACAGCTCTTCCCCCTGCCCCCCCCCTTCCCCCAGTTTTTACAGTGTTCCTTTTTTACAATTATTTTTCATTGTGCCTGACTGCGAGAGAGGACGTTTCCGCAGGTGCCAGTGGAGCGGCGCAGCCGCCCTGGGACAAAGCGGCTCTGTGTGCCCATGAGGGTGACTGGGTGGTCCCGTGCCCCGGTCCCACACAGCCTCGCCGAGGCACAGGGAGGGCATGGGTGGCTGCAGCCCTCGCAGCGATGGTGGTGGTGGCCCCGGCCCTGAAGGGGCTGAAGGTCAAATTCATCACTTCTCCTCCTCCTTCCCACTGTGCTGGGACACAGCGGGGTGGTCCTGAGCAGTGGTGTGGCCCCTACAGCCCCACGCGGATTTGGGGTCCCTGCCTGGCCCTGTGCCATCCTGGCTGGTCCACTTGGACACGGTATTGCTCCACTCTGCACAGGTTTTCCGGTGGAGCGAGACCTTCCCAATGCCACACTGGAGGCTGGGGCTCTGTCTTTCATCGAGGTGCGTGGGGACCGGGGTACGAATCGCTGCAGCCTCCCGGGGTGACCCTGACAAAGCTGCTCGGTGCTCCATGTGATCCGGAGAGCAAGAACAGGGAGGGTGCCAAACACCGGTCTCTACTGGGAAGGAAATGGGCTGGGTGGAAATGCACTGATGGGAGACGGCATCCTCCCTCATCAGCTTCATTAGCTCAATCTCATCCCGGATCAGGTGTCAGGACAGGTACGAGCCACGCCACACCTAGGCAGGGAGGAAAAGAGCCATCTCCACCCTTGTCACAAGGGCTCTCACCCCGTGCACAGCCCCCAAGGGCCACATCCCTGCCGTGACAGTGCCATTGCTTTTCACCAGCTCCAGGGCTGCACTGTCCCTCCTCAGAGCAGCTCACTGGAGCGTTGCTTTTGCTCCCGAGAGCCAAGTTCCCATGCAGCAAAAAGCTATACATTAATTGCCACAGGCAAGGACAGGCGTGGAAGGAACAGCTGGAACCAGTGTCAGCACCTGCCTTTGATCAGGTGCCAAGTCTGGATGCGCCCGGATCTGTCTCATCCTCCCGGAGTGGCCGACCAAGAGCTGGAGCTTGACTAAGTCAGCAGCTGATGTGCATCATTGGCGTGCACCCTGGCGCCTCCGACTAAGGATAAACTCCTGCAGCAGGATCACAAAGAGAGCTCAGGGAGGCGCTGGGAAAGAGCAGCTCCCTGCCACTCTCACCATCCTGCCCCTGCACCAGCATGGGTGTGTGCGGGGTCTGCACGCCCATGGGGGTCTCCTGTGGGAAACCTCCATGCTCCAGCTCTCCGTGGGGTAACGTCACGTGTGTGAGCAGAGTCAGATACAAACCTTGCTGCTCTCTACGTGAATCTTTTGCAGCTGCAAGCCTGCAGCTCTGCCCAGACCCCGCTGTCCTGGTGCACTGACCTGGGGTTCCACGTTTGTGGGAAATCCTAATTGTGGCTACGTCTGGGTTAATGAGGGGCGTCATCCAACCTCCTTAAGAAACCGTAGCGGGAACGGGGCCTGTGCTTTTTAAACATAACGTCACTTACCAGATTAGCCACTGCTGTGGTTTACCCAGGGTGTGAAGCTATAAAATTAGCTCCATCCTAGACCTCAAGTAACGGCATCAACAGCAGAAGACTTGCACCACTCCCAGCGGGCAGCTCATCTGGCCCTGGGGGGGTGCAGAAAGCAGCGAGGGGCCCAGACTGGGAAGGGGAAGAGACGCCCAGAGCTCCCACAGGCACCCCCAGCGGTGTGTCCCGAGGGTCCTACAGCGGCCACCACCACCCAGAGCTGGCGGCAGCAGCTCTTCGGACCTTCAAGTCCCAGTTTTCATTGCCCGAGACAAATCCCTGTTCCCTCCCCGTTCCAGCACGGCGCGGGCTGCAGCATGCTGGTTACTGCCCAGGGCTGCCTGGCGAGGCCTGGGGGGCTCCTGCCCGGCTCCATTTCTGCCTCCGGATGAGCCACCCTGCCTGTGACGCGGAGCTCAAGGCCGCTGCGGCTTTCCTCTCCCACACACCACCCCAGTTACGGGCCACGAACTGGGCTGCCCCGGCAGGGTGTAGCGCGGGGGGTCACCGGGGAGGCTGCCGTGCCCTCTGCCCTCACCTCTGCAGGCAGGACACCAGCTCCCCTCAGCCACCGCCCCCTCTCCCTCCACGGCGGCGAGGCCCCAGGGTGGGGAAGGCTTGGGCCCAGCGGCGGGTCCCGGTGAGGCGCTGAGACGGGGTGGCCGGGACGCCGAGGGGGGCACAGGGAGCACTCGGGCTCCCCTGGGCGCTGCAGGCCCTGCCCGGAGGGAGCC
>VYXH01011035.1:267262-322183 GCA_013397275.1 Burhinus bistriatus | reverse complement strand
TTTTTTTTTTTTTGAGATGGATAGTGTGGGCAAGCAAACCAGACTGCTCTGAGAGTTCCTGATGAAACGATCCCAGAGCAGGCTTAATTTAGTTTCCCCTAACAGATACCTTGTGTTTGAAGACTGAGTAATTTAAAACATTAAAGATTATTTTAAAAGACACTATTTAAACCTGTTCTTACAGGTTTTTTCATCATTATTTATAAGCCTTAGAAATCTAAAATGCTTCCTTCAGTAGAACATTAATTTTTGCTTTTCTTTCTTCACAGGCATGTGCATTGGTAATTTTTGGCATTGGTGTTGGCCTTCTCAGTTTAGTTCTAATAATTTTCAATTGGATTAACCCGTAACAGCCTATTGTCACTGTCTGAACTGAGCTTCAGAAGGACAGCAAGAACCAGAGACATGTCAAACCTACTGAAATGAATGCTGGACATCCTAAAGGAAACACTGACCAAAGCTGTCTATGGAAGAAATAATGCTGTATTCTGCGTTAGTGATGTTCCTTCTTTAATCTTGAGTCACTCTCTTCAGTTACTGGACAATTATTCTTTGCCATTCTAAAATACTAGTTTTTCATGATGTAGTTATGACAGGTAAAAAGATCTCTTGAGAATTTTCCATGCAAAAATGGTTTAGCGCACATGGTGAACAAAAGCAGAACCTTGAAGTAACTTCTGTTTTAAAGACAATGAGATGGATAGATACTATATCAGTCATGATGTGCATATCGTGGTCTGTGCATTTAGGATAATGCACACATTGTCCTAAATGGTGGAAGATTTCTATTGCTTAAATAATTTCCAAAATTTCAGCCAGTTCATATTAAGAACTTCCTGATTGCAAATGTTTACCCTAATTTGTCCTAACATGGATCCAGAAACTAACTGTCTTAGCCCAGTTTAATGGGCACATCATGATAATATTTGTTAATTTTTTTTTAAATAGTTTTTGTACCTCATTGTACTTGAATCATACTGAAGCAATTTTTAAATTAGAAGGCTTTGTCCATCTAGCATAATAGTGTTTAGTAGCATTAGGAAGTGTTTCTATTTTGCAGTTAATAACAGACATTTTTTCCATTAATATCTGCTTTTGAATATTATTCAATGTACCTCAGTGTTCCTCCTCTTTTTCTCTCGTCTTCCCATTTTTACAATTGTTTCATATTTCAAATAGAGTGTTTCTATATTTTATGTACTGTTGTGTGTCAGAGAAGGTTTGGGCTTGAAAGGTGAAATTCTGCCTCTGTTGAAGACAAAGGAAATTTATGATTATGGAATCCTAATTTTACCTTAGATTTCTAAACTTCCATGTATCCTTTTAATTCCCCTTTTTTTGCTTAAATGAAATGTTAAGGCAATTTTCAACACCAACTGGCCTCTGTTAAATATGGTATCAAGTGCCCACCACAAAAGTTCCTCATATTAGTAGAATAAAAGCAGTGGTTGATACCATGGTAAGGTTTTTAAAATTTGTTTCTATCAGATGGAATCTGATGTCTTTAAAATAGACTATTCTCTTCAGAGACTTTATGCCCTAAGGAAGCTAAGCCTCCACAGAAGTGGCTTGTGTAAAGTTAAGAAATTAGACCACAGTCTCAAATGGCAAGATTTAGAGATTGGAAAAATTAATCAAGTGCAATATTTCTTTTAATTTAACTTAGCACTTTTACATCTGAGAAGTGGAATAAGACACAAGTGAAGCATAGCAAAGTAATGAAAGCAGCTAGTAAGTGACATTTAAATACATTTTTCTGTCCATAAAGTGCACAGTTAACAAATTACTTGACTATTGCTAGAACGTCATGCTCAGACAGTTCTGTTAATATGTTGACCTATGTTTTATCAGTTGAGATAGGGGAGATGCCCCAGAGCCTGGCATTTCTAACTTCTTAGTAGTGGGTCTGTGCTATTAACCTTTTTAATTATGTCACATTGGATTTGGAAAACGCTGACTGATGTGCCAATCTTAACACAACCCTCATTGAATGTACTTGGTCCTCACCTGTCTAATATGGAGGAACAGAAAATAGCAGAGTTGGAATCACCACCTCTATTCCTGTGCTGACAAACTAGAATTGCTTATGCCAACAGATCACTTGGCTTTCTCAGGATCCATAAAATAATCTTCATTTTTGATAGATGACCTGAAGGCACCCAGCTGGTGCAGCTTCGTACTGCTTCAGGAATCCTTTTTGCATAGGGGAATATTCTTCTGCTTATGAGTTTAATACAGAAATAGATGTGTGTGGTGATGCCTGGGAACTAACTTAGAATTTTTGGTAGGATCCCCACTCTGCAGGAATTGTTAGACTATCTTCTGGAAAAGACTGCAGTTATTTTTATCATGAGGTTTCTAGTAGAGGTTTCATGATGCGAGGTGAGCCATCTAATAGTTTGTCAGTATCAGAAACAGCATGTCCACTCTCGGCCAGAAGTTCACTACTCCGTCTGTGGCACTGGCAGTGGCTCCTGGTCAGCATGTTCAGTTAGCGGAAAGACACCGTGGCCAGGAGATGTGACACGTTATCTGCCAAAAAAATTAACTGAGTGAGCTCACCTAGGGGACAAGAAAAGTGAGGGGGTGATGGGAGTGGGATCGCCTTTTTGAGCAGCAGCAGCAGCCATTAGATTGCACATTTTTCTCCTAAAACCTCACATTTTGCTCAGCAGTTTTGCTTCAGCAGGTTAAAGTGTGGGTGTGCACATAGAGGATGTCTCTGGCCTCCTTTGATCAGGGGATTGATCAGACTTTCTCAGCATATTATCTGAGTATTAATGGTGGAGCCTCCCCATCTTGCCTTTATTCTTGCAGTTCTCCCAGTTTGTTTAACTCTTGATAATCAGATGTAGCCACCTTCCTGCCTGCGGCTACCCTCTAATAGCTGTGTTTCACAGGCTTCATTATACTATAGGGATTCAGCCACTCAAGGTGTATCTCTGGCAGTAGTGTAAAAAGCTAAATATTTACCTTATAAAAGTATACCTTGAGAAAGCAGTGACAGCTGTACATCAGGAAATTATTTTCATATCTGACTGAACCAAAACTTTTTAGGAAAACAGGAGACTTTACATTTATGTGAATGAACAGTAGGATTTTTTCAGACACTAGAATTTAGGAGGAATATTTATTAGAAATTTTATGGAAATTGTTTCTCATTTATCATACACTCTTGTAGCATGCTATTGACCAATACTTGTAATCACTGCAGTCACTTTGTTTTAAACTCTAACCAGCAAGACTTAACACTGAAGACTTAGATTATCTGTGAAGGTGCAGAAAGTTGGCAAAGTTTTGCTAAGCTTTTGCTCTTTCTTCCTGCCCCTGAAAAAGCTGAGCCTTGCCGTGCACTGTAATGCTCTGTTCGTACACAGGCAGTTGGGATTGTGTGCATTATCTTAAAAAACGTGGCTGAGAAAATACTTGAAATACAGTGTTAATTTTACAGTTGATTCCTGTAATGCTATGGAAATCACTACATTACTGTTTTTAATCCCCGAGTATTATCCTAACTAGCCTGGCTATTAACTAACTATCCTAATAGGTAGACTTTGGAACGATGAATACCGGTGTATGAAGTTAATACTCGGTGAGGATGAATGGAAGCAATTCACACCTCTGCTGGAGGTCTATTATTACATTTTGGCTGTGGTCCAGAAAGGATAGCGGCATGGGGTGGGGGTGTGTGTGTGTTACAGAATGTGTGTTATCTTTCATCTGAAAAAGAGAAATACTGCTACTTTTAAGTTTCTATGGCACATAATTTAAAATATGAAAGAGGGAGAGGGGCATACAGAGAAAGAACTTCTATTTCCAAATTTAGAAAAAGGTATGAGTGTTCTCCACAATGAAAAAGCACAGTAAGGACACTATTTTTATCCTTTGCATTTCCCACAGACTGTTCTGTCTGTTGTGTCTGTGTAAAGGTTTCACAACAATTGTGCACTAGCGTTAATTTTTTTGAGGAAAATGGGCCTCCAGTCTGGAACTCTCTGCTCACTCACATGTGCTAAATACATTTTTTCATTGTTGTTGTGTACAGATATTTTTTTTCCTGAATTTCCAGATTTATAAATTTCAGTGGTTCTGCTTTATACCTGTAGTTAGCATTTTCCAGCCTTCTTTTCTGAGGACTTGACAGGAATGGATGAAGGGTCCCACAGCATTTCTGAACTCACTTGGAAAGGTTCCCTTTTCCCAACTGAACAAGAACAACAATGTAAAAGACAAAAATTAATTGGTAGCCTTTGATTTGTTTTCTCTCATTCTCCTATTTCCATTCCTTGTCTATTTGAAGACAGCTCAAATTTCAGATGGACTGTGGTAAGCTGGGTGTGGAGAGTGTCTCTTGTAAACAGCATTGTAGGAATGAGTACTGCGAAACAAAAGCGCTGTTAACGTGCTTGTGTATTGTGGCAAATGCTCACGTGTTATTCCCATGTTTCTAAGCAGTTTGTATCTTAATATATTGATTTTCATGGCAGTAAGTTTGTTTAAAATTCTCTCTTGTGTCCCTGTAATAGTGAAAATTGAGACACTGTGAAACCATCCTGTCCTCTCTCTGTCCCTCCTTTCACCTTCCTCTTCACTTCACTTTTGCAGTAATATTGGTTACAGGGCACTGAGCAGGAATGTGCCATTAGTTGAACAGCCAGAATGATCATTAGGGGGAGGGCAGCCTGGCTGAAAGGTATGAATCGGGGAAAGCACCACTTTATCCATGCCCTGCAGGCTTAATTTTCACTAAGTGTCCACCACTGGAGTCATTGAAGGTCAGCGTTACACACAGGCAGACCTTTTTGGTATGCCCATCATGTCTGTTCTTGTAAGAATTTTTCTTTTTGAAACATGGCAACATCTTAACTTTGCAACATGGGAAGACTGTGCTGATTTGGAGTTCTTAAATCATTTATGTCATGTGTAATATGCTCAAGGCGCCGTATTCCATGCCCTTGCGGTCCTCCTAATGAGGATGAAAACACAATAAACATGATGGTGCAATGGGATCTGTCTGATTGAGCTGCTAGGGCAAATGTTCAATCCTTGAGCAGCTCATAAGCACATTGTTTGCATGAGAGAGAACAGGGGCTTGTACTTTATTACTGTATTTCTTATGCTGCACAAAGTGTAGTTTTGGTATGGATCGGGAAGTCAGTGCTCCAACAGCTATAGTCCATGGAGGCTGCGAGGAAATGGGAGCTGTCAGTGCACACTTGCCTGTTTTGAGGCTCCGTAGGCACCTCCTTTGGACAGCAGTAGAGCAGGGTTATGGACCTATGTGGGTATTTTGCCTGACCCAATACGACCAGTCTCATTTCAAGTAAATTCCTAAAATTAATTTTTAGGATTATTTGTGAAGAATATGAAATGCTTTCATTAGCATGCATTCATTCTGCCTGTTCTGGATAGAAATATCAGTTGTGTCCCCATTACCCCTCTGGCAGGCTGGCTCCCAAGCCCTTACTGAGCCAAAGGGAGGTTTGGAATTCAGAGTCCTGCCACTTCAGCAGCCTGGGGTCTTCATGTGGCTTACACTGATATTTCTATAAAGAAATAGAAAGAGATGGATGTATTTACCAATGGGTCAATACAAATACTTGAAGATTAATCAAGTTGTTTCCAAATGTCCCTACTTAAGGAGGTGAAAATTAATCTTATTTCTATAGTGGGCATCCTAATGTGCTCTCTAATTAAAGGTTGAAATTTGGATCAGTCCAGGAGCTAAAGTAGCATTGATTGTTGTAGAACTCCTTTCCCAATTAGATTTAATTCAACACTTTACCTGAAACTGTTGTTTTACAGTTAACTTTCATGTTGAAAGCGTTAGTTGCAGTTGCTCTGCGTACTGAAAAACCTTTGGACACGTTTACTGCTACTTCCTAATGACTGCCAGTGGCAGAAAGCACTGCCTAATTTCTGGAGTGTGCAGTGGTGTTTTTTGTATTTGTGTTTCAGTAGTGATCATTCAACCATGCTTCATGTGGAATTGGACTTCTTAAAAAAATTATCTGTATGTAAAAATTGCCTAACTCACGTCAGACCTGTATGTTGTACAACAAATTTCCTGTTTTGAGTTCTCCCTCCCTCAGATTCCTTGTGGAACAGCCAGGGCATGTTCCAAAAAAAACAGAAAATAAAGAACAGTTTTTGTGTAACTCGTGATTGTGATCTGTACTTTGTGCGTACTGTGCGTGCTTAGTGAAGTAACGAAACGTTGTCGTCTCTGCAGTTAGTTCCTGACGTGCAGTGGTGTTGCTGCTAGCCCCAGCTCAGGCTGTAGCATCACACTTGCCAGGGAAGGGTGTCGTTCTTAAAAATCATTCCTGTTTTGTTGGTGGTAGCATATTTGTGCACTTACATGTGTTCTCCTTCATCTGCGTAGTTCTGTGTGATCCCTGCTCTCTTCTGCAGGCGATGTTTTGCAGCACCCAGCTTGAAATGGATGTGAGATGTCATCCAGCAAAGCTGTTACGAATTGCTCCTGCGGGACCTGCCTCTCAGTGCTTGAATTTACTCTTTGAACCATGTTCTCCAAAACGAAGCATGCAGAAAAATAACTTGTCCAGCGAGAACTGCAGTTGACGTCCTCTCAGGTATCGGTTTCATCGACAGCAAACCTCTCCTTCTGCACTGTTCTGCTCCCCTGTGTAAAACAAGAGGCAGCAGAAGAGATCTCAGAGGCTGTAGCCGTGCAGCCTGCCGCCCCCTGCCAGCACTGCCTCCGGGCTGTGGAGGGCGGGTGCCCGGCTGGCCTGGCAGTGCAAAGTGGGGTGAAAAACTCATGGAAACCCCTTTGGGAAGGGCTTTGTTGTGCGCCAAGGTGAAGGTCAGCCAGGGACAGCAGAGCATTTTGTTACAGGGTAGTAGCAAGAGGGATGAAGGCTGCCCTGGAAGGGCTCTGCAGCAGGGGCGTGCTTTTTGGTTGTAAATCACAGTGCTCTCTAACCTGCGAGCACGGCTCCAAGCGCTTTGCAAGGTCTAAGGGAGTCCTGAATAGAAGCAAAAAATGGAGAAAAAATCATGATTGTGCTGCTGGCTGGATTCCAGAGCTGTATGAATGCTCACACACGTGGAAATGAGTATCAGTGAATTTGTGTTTACTTAATGTTTGCCCCAGCTAGGACTGTTACCAAATAGCACAAACCTTGGCTTTTTCAAGTGCAATGCAGAACTTGGTCTTGCACCGCACCAGCTGCTCGTACCCGTTTTTGTTGCCTAGTGGGTCCTGTCCGTGCTTGGCGTTTCTCTGGCCTCCAGCATCGCTGCTTGCATGTTAGTGGTTTATACAGCAGCCGCATGATGCCAGGCAGCTCTCCACACCTGGTTTAAATTTAAAGCTCGTTTGCACATGATGTCACACTTTTATTGTCAGCCCGGCGAAGGTCAAGACAGTTCATTCTGGGAAGGTTTGCATTGTTGAGCCTTTGCAGTGCTGCCATTAATGCCTTCACCATCTGACTTACATTTCAGTTTTCTGGCATGATGTAATCGAAGGCACTAGATTTACACAGCGAACGGGGAGGCTGGTGCGGTGGCTAATCAGCCTGGGTTGCAGAACTACTTTTCTGGAGACCAGGGGTGGAAATGATTGCTCCACGCATCATGTAGCAAATCATGGATCGGGCCAAAGGACAGTTAACGAGCCCTGGAAGCTCGGGGCAGCTGTTACAGGCTGTTGCCTTTCAGGAGCCCAGTCTCACCGCTCCATCGACTGGAGTTGGGACAGTGTTCCCAGGAGCCCGGTCTCTCCACCCTCCCAGGTAGCTCTGCTTGATGATGGGATTTACACGCAGGGATGGAGAAAAGATTTGGGACGTGGTTATGACAGCACAGAACCCACAGGACTGGAATCAAGGGCCGTGAAAGTCCCAGGCCCTGTTCTTGCCTTCTCCAGTCATGCTCTGCTGGTTCATTTTGTACATTGGTCGGAAGCAGGGCTTTAACATAGCGTTTCCCCAGCTGGGTTTGTGCAGCTTGTGGCTGTGAATCTCCTGTAGGAAGGGTTTAAGTAGCCCATGTATTTTATAGCTTCTTACAGGTCTTCTTCAGGCATAGCTCATGGGATGTGTGTTTAGATTTTTGCTTTGGGATTTTGATGAACAGCTTCCATCCCTGTTAAAGGGAAAAATGGCTGAATTAATGCATTTTATTATCTACAATTCACTTATCTGTCTCCAAATATATAAATCGAGGTTTGATCCTTCAGGCCTAAGCTTTGAAGAGCCTGAGCTGTGAGACAGAATCAGGTTTGTGTTGGTGTGTACCAAATGTGGATGCAGAGACAGTCTGGGCAGAAGCTGTGCTGAGGGGATACCTGTTAACCCGTGCGTGTATGGCATTGGGGCAGGCTTCTGACGTAACACCAACCTTCTTCTCCTCTCAGTCTGTTTTAATTGCCAGTCATTGTGCGGTCATAGGAGCCCATCTGGAGGCTCCCTCACCCCTGAGCTCTGGGTAGGGGTGCAGGGGAATTTCCACTATTGCTCACTGGCAGGGTGCTGGCCCAGTTCTTCAGGGCCTGGAGTTCAGAGGTGCAGAGAGCTATAGGTGAAATCACATGTGGTAGGTAAGGGATGCAGATGGAAGGTCTGTCTGGAGGTGACTTGCCTCGAACAGGGAGAGCTGCGGTCACTAGAAAGCATCTGAGACCTCAACACTTCCATAGTCTGTCATTCTGCCCAGACTCCAAAGGGGTGTTATGGCCTTCACTGCCCGTTTGATGTTGTCTACCTGTTTGAGTACAAGGTCACTGTGCAGATTTTGCTAAACAAATATACGTGGAATTTACACCCCAAACATTGCTGCATCTTCAGGACATTGGTCCTTTTACCCCTCCTGGCTGTGTGCTCTTCTCCGGAGTGATGCAGCACAGCGAGGTCCTGCTTTTGTAGACTGACTTGCCAGGCACTAGTAGTAAGGAAAGGCGGAGTGAAGAGCTAAAAGCCCTTTTATTGTATCGATGGATATTTATCCATAAACTCTGTTGCATGAAAGTGGGTTGCTTCAGATTTGGTGGATGCTGAGGCCAACGGAGTCGTTCCTGTGGCACTTTGGGGTTGCCAGCTGTTACTGCAGCACATCCCTTCCCAAGGGTTAGAAAGAGTTTGAGGTGGCAATGAGTAAGAACAACCTTGGCTGCTAGGCAAGCAATGATACTGTCAAGGGCAACCAGGCCTCTTGGACAACATGATGACCAGATAGGATTAGGGAGAAAGGTTCATGTCCTGAGAGATGGCATTGCACAATGAGGTGCACCCCATGAGGTCCACGATGCTCCCTGGCAGCCTTGGTGGGACAGGGAGCTGTGCAGATATGGTCATTTTTAATGCTCATCAGAGCATCGCTGCTGGAGCCAGCTCCAAAATTGTTGAAATGGTACAGTTTTCCTTTTGGTATTTGCTGGCATGGTTTCTGCTGCTGTTTACAAGTAATTTCTTCTGGAACCATCTGAACAACGGGAACATTCGTCTGGTCCTTTTCCAAGGGTAGATTACTCGAGTAATGGTGTAGAGACATTGTCTCGGCCTGGCTGCCAAATGTTAGTTGAAGACGTCTGTCTTGCCATTCCTTAATCTGACAGTTCAGTTTGGTGGGTCGGAAGCCAAGGAATGATGTTTCCCCAGGGGATGCAAAGCCTCAGGCTGGAGATACATGGAAACCATGGACGGATATTTTTCCCCCACAAATTCTGAAAGTTGATATTCAACCTTCTTCCAGCCACTGAAGCTGTTCCATCAGGGCAGGGGCCTCGTGTTTGCCACGTCTTGTCTAAACAAGGCCCTTCCCTTTGAGCGGAGGTGTCGCCGCACATTCTCCAGTGTGCTGCGAAGGGGGAAATAACTTGGCTTGAGCATTTCCCTACCACCTCTCGCTCCCTCTGCAGGGGTGGAGTGCAAACACGAGGGCTTTAGGGGTCCCGGGAGAGACCAAGTGAAATTCCTTGCTTTGAAATGAACCTTAATGCTGAGAAAAGGAGTCTTAAAAATGTAATGCTAAGCGCAGCATTTTGCTAGACGTAAAGAAACTATATGTACATTAGTGTTTTGATAGCTCAGCATTATCCATCTGTGGCATCTAGGATTCAGGGGATGGCTGAAGCGATCTATCAAATGGTGATTTTGAGGGGTTTGGGGTTTTTGTGTATGTTTTAGCCCCAGCTTTTGATTTGCAGGGTTTGCCTCTCCTGACTTCAAGGAGACTTGGATCAGTCCTTTGAAGGTGTTTGCTTTAGGGATCTTTCCTCCATGAAAAGGGTAGTGGAACAGCCTTGGCCATATAAATCAATTTGGAAGTGAGTTATAAAGTGCTTAATTTGCCTTCTATTAAAATTCCTTGTCATCCCTCCAGTCCCTACAGCTTGCTGTTAAATGAGCTCTTGAGAAGCTGGCGATTGAGTCCCTTTCTGTGCTGCAAAGGGAACGTGCTTGGCTGGGAAGATCTAAAAAGCGGAGTCCGATGGATGTTGCCTGTAAAAACAGGTGAGGTTTTGTTGGCAATTTGGTGAATTTAATAGCTCTTAGTTGTCCCATGCCAGCCTGGGGGCTTTGAGTGATGATAAAAGGCACAAGCGGGTGATATGGGTGCCTGAGGGTCAGTCCCCTTTTCTGGTGTTTTCCTGCTGCTGGGAAAGTATTTAGGAATCTAAATGCCAGGGGCTTTCAATGAAGCCTGTATCTACAGGATCCAGCCCCTAAAGAGAGGTTCCTTTTGCCTGAGCTGGGCTCTGGCACCAGTAGGCTGGTTCTGGAGTGGCTACAGGACTGCTGGAGGTTGCTCCAGCTGCAGAGGCCAAGGCTAAAGACCGCCAAGGAAAAGGGATTCCCTGGTCCTGCTGTCCCCCCAGGGCAGGAGAAAGGTGGCCAAGAGTGGAAAGGAGGGAGGGAGCAAGCAGGGAGGAAGGATTTTCCAGGCTGCCTCTTGCAACTGTGGTGTTTTGCCAGCCCAGTGTGTGATTGAAAGCACGTGACACTGGCCTCGCTGTGCCGAGAGTCTGCAAAGCTGGGATGGGGAAATCAGCCCCACTGCTCTGTCACCCTCCATGCCTCAGCTGCCTGCGCCACCCTGTGATAGTTCCCTGGTCCGGCCTCATCCCCTGCAATGGTCCTATTGTGGTGACCCATCTTCTAGCCTCATCCTCTGCCTTCAAGGAAGCCAGGGGACAGCCCGAGGCCAAAGCCTGACACTCAGCCCCTTCTGAGCTGGCCATAAACACACTTGCCTGTCCCAGAGGGTCTAAACAAGCCACAGGGGGTGGCTTAGCGGGTGGGAGATGCTCCCAGCACCAGTGTGGCACCTCCTAGGCTCCTTCATCAAAACGACTCCACCAGAGTTAATACCGGGGTTATTTAACCACTGTCACTTCTCTGGGGACCAAGCAAAGTTGGCCATCACAGCCCTCTGTGACGGGCACGTTGCACGGGCACGGCAGCCACAGGATTTGCTGCCGCATCCCAGTATCTCCAGCAGGTTGCTGTGCCTGTGCAATGTGCCTGTCACAGAGGGCTATGATGGCCAACTTTGCCTGGTCCCCAGCCGGTTGCACTGAGCCAAAACTCCAGCGAGCGGCTGCGGGAGCTGCCTCCCACCTGGCCCTGGCCTTGGGACGTGTGCGGGGCTCAGGGTCGGGGTGGGGAGAGCATGAGGGACTGGGGCCGGTGCCCAAAACAGCTCTGCAGGCTGCTCATCCCTGGGCAAGAGGTCTTGGAGTGAAATAAAACTTATTTCTAACTTCTTTACCATGTGGTTAATGTTAGTTGCTGGCGACAGTGATAAGCAAAACTTAGCTTCAACTGGGGCCATTGCAGCAAACGTTTTGACACTTCCCACCCAGGCTGATCTTTTTAAAGACCCATCTTTTCTGGTTTAATTGGAACCACAGAAATGCCCAGGCTGCTGGAAGCATTTTAAAAATGAGCCCAGAAAGCAGCGAGTGTTCTTATCGGGAGCTACTGAGCAAACACACGGAGTTTAATAGGGTAGCACAACTCTTTTTGCTTCTATTCTGTGCGAATAAAGGGTGAAACAGAAGGAGTGGAGAGAGCCATTTGCTGAACCTGCATATCTATTTTTACTCCCCTGCTCCATAATGTTCCTAGAATAATTTTTTTAGTGCACAGCAGGGTAGGAAAAAAATAGTGCTGATGGCATCTCTGCTATCCCCATTGTGCTGCGAGGAAAGAGGGCAGCTGCTTTGCTGACCTGTCACTTGCATAAACCCACATTCCAGGTACAGAGGCCATTTGCTCATTGGGGTTTGTTTGACGAAATGGCCACTGGGGTTTATATATAGACCCTGCCTGTCCTGCCAAGTTGTCTTAAATTCTTGTAAGTTGAATGAAAGTTGGAGGGGGTGGAAGAGGATCGGCTTGAAAAATAGAGCCGCTAATCTGCCGGTGTCTCTGGGAGAGCCTGCCGGGATGTCCCGTCCCCCCTGGGGCTTTGAGCATCCATGGACATCCCGCTGGGAGGGGGAAGCAGGTGGTGCCCCCACGCCAGCCCGCGGCTGCAGGCTGCTCCATGGGCTGCCGCGGCCACCGCCGGGTTGCCAGGGGCTTGAGTGATGAGGGAAGGTTGGGAGGAATATTTATAGCTTGTCTCAGCGCTGGGCCTGGGGGGCGATCGCCATCCCGGGGATGTGAAGGGCACAAGTGTTCAGGGCAGCTCCCCAAGGACAGCGGGACACAGGGACTGGGAGCGCAAATGTCCCGATGGTAAGGCCAGGAGGTCTGCAGCACGGTCCTCCACACCCTGCCGGGGTGAACCCCCAGGCCCTCCATCAATGTTACATGCTGAGCAGCTGCCCTCTTGTTTATCTAAGCTGGTTTTGAGGATTGGATGGTTTGCCTCAGATCGTGCTGCTTTGTTCATGCCAAAAACCCTCAGCAAAACAATGGTTGTTTTGAGGTAGGAAAACGTTGCCCTTGCCCCCAGCATCATCGTGGTGGGAAAAGCCCAAAGCAGCCCCAGCCCCACAGCCAGGCCCAGGTCTGCCCCCCAACATCCACTGTCTTCCCCTGGAGATTCTGAGGAGAGACCAACAGGGGCTGGATTTGATGTTAGTTCTTGTGTCTACCTTGTCTAAATAATTATTTTTTCCTTTTGAAAATGCTACAAACATTTAGGGTATTTTTCGCCTTTCCTTGAACAGAATAGATGATGTTTATCTCCATCAAAATTCAAGTATCTGCTTGATACTTCATTAATGTCACTGATGTGGGTTTTTTTTATAAGTGATCCCATGTCTGTGCCGAAATCGGACTCTGGAGTCCTGGGGTAAGCAGCAGAACTGTGCCACATTGCTAATTTTTACTGCTTTTTTTATGAATTAGCAATACCTGATACTCATACAGAGGCTCTAGGCTCTAAAGTCGTGCCAGTAGACACAATTTCATCTATGAAAAGAAAAATCTTTTCACTTCTTGTGATTGTAGAGGCGGCCTGGGACCTACAAAAGGACAGTGGAGGCGTGTTCAATGGATCGTTGTCAAAAACCTCATGATGTTCAATGCCAGCTCATGAGCAGGGGTTCGAATGCTTGGATTTGGTGATGCCCTTAGTGGATGTCTCAGCTTCATTTACAGATGAGCTTTTACATGATAAGCCAGTGAAGGCAAGAGGGACGGATGGTCTCAGCCCATGGTGCGGGGCAGGGAATTACAGCAGGTCCTTCAGTAAAGAAGGTAGCGAGCTCCTGGGCAGGGCTAAGTGCATCCCTTCTGCTGCTTGCAGGGTGAGGGGGGGTGTGTGGCTCCTCTGATAGAGGAAGGATACTGAGGCTGCTTCTTCGTGGCGATGCCAGGAGATTTGGGGTGGTCATTTTTGGGTTTAGGGAAGGTGAACACCAGGTGACTTTCCAGAGGCTGGTTCCACAGCACACATGCCCTCGGCAGCCACTGCCTGCGAGCAGTGAGGTTTCATTCCTCGAACTTGACTTGTTCCCCGCATGGGGATTATTCGATTCTCCAGTGATACATGCCTTGTTTGCTTTGTTTTTCAGCCAGCTCTGCTGGCAACTTTTCATTCCTCCCAAGGGTATTGGTGCTGGAGGCATTTATCTGACAAAATTCCCCGTCCATCCTCGCGCACGGATGTGGGCCAGGCACCTGTCTGCCCCGAGATTCCCCCAGCATACGCGTGTCCGGCAGCCGTGGCTTTGTGCTTCGGGGAAGTCTGACTTTGGTTTCAGCTCAGACAGATTCCTCCCTTCCTCCTCCTCGGGCTGCCAGGCCCCGCGCTGAGACCGGCTGGGTCTGGAAGCCCTAGGCAGAGCATGCCTGAGCTGTCAAAATCCACACCAAACTATGAATCCTGTTGCCTTTGCTGCCTTCTGCAGTGAAATTTATTGCTCCCTGCATGCACCAACAGGCCACTTCAGTGTTCCACTGCAGCAGAGACTTAGTACCTGCTGAAGTGGGCACACAGTTCCCTTGCGTTTGGCCATGACCAGTCTTCATCCTGGAAGAGGCAGGTTGCCACACAGTGGATGTTATCTTGCTTTTCTCCAATCTGCTGGTAACCCAGCCTTTCAACAAAAACTGTTATCATTAAAAATGTGGCTAAAAAGTTCATGTTCTATTTTTTTTTTTTTTTAAGCCTCATAACTCGGTCAGCTTCCTGCAGTGTTTTCAGAGGTACTTCTCTGGGGGCTTCTCATGTTGATTCAAAATGATCAGTAACAGACGTCTGTAAGATCTGCTTGTTGGTGGGAAGAGTCCTCTGCCATTCTGCTCGCACCCCAGGATTCAAGGGAACGTTACCCAGATGTTTCTGAAAGGTTTGGCTTCTTGTAAAGATTTACATCAAAAAAATTCAAACCCAGAAGTAAAATTTCCCAAATATCCCAGGTAACTGAAATCCACGGGAGATGATGGGAGTTTCTCTTGAATCAGGATACTATTGGTTGCATATTGCTGCTCCTGTAATGCTAAGAGTAGCTGGTACCATTGATGGGGCAGTAACACCAAAGAGTCCTTGACACGTCTGCTTTGCTCAAAATCCCTTTAGATATATGTGCTGATATCTACATCATGAATTATTTTGAGGGATTCCCAGTAAAATTCATAAAGGTCGTCATTTTAACAGCTAAAATACAACTAAGTAATAAGGTTTCATGAGGTGGCCTCAGGTAAAACCCTTGCTGTAGTTTGCCTGGCTAAGCTAATACATCTGCAAGAAACATAGAATCATGGAATCATTTAGGTTGGAAAAGACCTTTAAGATCATCCAGTCCAACCATTGACCCTACTCTACCAGGTCTGCCACTAAACCATGTCTCTAAGCACCACATCTACATGACTTTTAAACACACCTAGGGATGGTGACTCAACCACCTCCCTGGGCAGCCTATTCCAATGTTTGATAACTCTTTCAGTGAAAAAATTCTTCCTAATGTCCAGCCTAAACCTCCCCTGGTGCAATTTGAACCGATTTCCTCTTGTCCCAGGTTTGCATTGCACTTTCAGCGGATTTTCAGCCAATACAGTGAAGCCAGAAGCACCAACTGCACAAGTCTCTGCTCACAGCACGAGGGACTCTTGGTGGGAAACAGCATTTCAAGGCTGACTTTGAGGCACGTTTCAGCCCTCAGTGACTACAACTGAAGTTATCTGACCACTCTATCCTGATGTGGCTCACGCAGAGCACAACATGTATCATCTCAGCCTGGGCAATTCTGCCTCTTAGCCTGGCATGGGAGGTTAGGCACCAAAACCCTTGGAAACCCCCACACCTACATCCCTTTGTACATCCAGGATAGAGTATGGCTGTACCTGCATATTCCCATGGATAACATGGGAATGAGAGCAGGTCTTCTTCTCACAGGATGCCTTTGCTTGAAGGAGGGTGTGCTCTTGGGCTGCAGCAGCCTTCAGAGCCCTGGGAAAGCACCCTCTCTTCAAGATCCTCCTGCATTGAGGATGGGGAACTGAGAAATATTGTAAATGCTACTGAATACTGCCAGTGATGTCTGTGCTGTTTGGTGGGGTTCTTCTGCTGTAACTTCAACGCGAACCATTATCTTTGTCTTAAAAATGCGTCGATATACCTCTATATCTTTGAGTTCAAACATCATTTTCTGAACTGTCCACCTAGAAAAAAAATCTAGTTTGTTCTTTGGAGCTCTTGCTTTGTCCAGCCGTGAGCAGCAGCACATCCCATGTATGCTGCTGGGGCAGGAAGGCTGAGGTTTGCTTTTATTCCAGGTCAGGCGCATTTGCCACGTAACCTTGACGGGGAAACAGCTCCCCTGAAATCGCAGAGTTTGCTCATAGATGAACACTTTGTACATAGGTGGTGTGGTGAAGTTGGTGCCCTGCAACTGGCTTGTTTAGCGCAATAAAAATATATTGGGTTCCTAAGATGTTGACCAATGGGTTTGGGAAACAGATGATTGATTCACACAGCTGAGAAACAGGGATTGTAATGTGTTTTGCCAGAGGAGACCAGTTTGACGGATGAGTTCATTTAAGGATTATGCTATAGATAGAGCTGTTGACAGAATGAATTTGTTTTTATTTTTCACCAGTAGGTATAACACAAAGCAGAACTAATTGAAAGTAGTTTCCTTGTGGCATCTGGTTGTGTTTCTTGCTTTAAGTCTTTCACACGCTGTAAAATTACACCAAGGACTTTTCTTCACTTCCATTTGCTTTCCAAGTTTTCCGTCACTGCTTTTCCAATGGGTTCCCAGTGTGCCGGACACATTAAGAAATTGCAGACTATACAAGAAATGGAGCTGGGCTGTTGTTTCTGCTTATTGCACAAATGTTTTAGTGCACATCACAAATCCACGCCCTGAGCAGACGTGCCGAGGTGTCCTCACCTTAGAGCTGATGGCCAAGCTGAAACATGAACGCCCTTCCAGATATTTTTGATGGCATTTTAAACTGTGACCTGTGCTAAATATCATTCCTACATGGACTGATCTCTTGCTGTGTAAGGCCCAAACCTGGAAGGTGATTATGTTTACCCAAGGAGATGTTCTGAGGTTGAAGGAAGGTGCTGAGTTAAGTTCTGGAAATAGCTTTTCCAAGCAGCCAGAGAGAACAAATCCCGAGGTTTCTTCAGGGATTTGGCTCACTGCGTTCATTCCTCTCCTGGTTGGACTGCTGTCGCCTGCCTGGCTCAGGTTGGGTGATGGCAGTAGGGTCTCAGCTCCGTGAGCACTTCCTTTGGCTGTTTGTGGCTGTTGCGGGGACTGCACCGGGATCTCTGAGCTGAGATCATCCAGGCTGTTGGGGTAGAAAACTGGACTCTGTGGTTTAAAGCTGTCCTACAAATTTGATGTGTGGGTTTTGGCTCGGTTTTTTTTCTCTCTTTCTTTTCCAGTTGTGGTCAAATAACAGTTTTCCAGAACTGACTTACATAGGGCCAAAGAACAGGAATGCAGCAAGCACAGCGGCGCCTGCCAAACTGATGGGCTAGCAATCACAAGGGAGAAAATACCCCCAGGTCCCTGCCACTGAGTCCAATACCTGAGAAGAACAGTCCATGTGATTTCAGGATTACATTGCAGACTAAATTCTAGCCTTCACTTGGCCTCAGACCTGAACTTTAAGCGCCAGCCAAAACATAATCCAAATTTGAGCACTCGTTATTGGTCTATCTCATCTTCTGCTCATCATATGTGCAGTCATTCAACAGAAGCTGAAATGTATTTTCTCTGCCAAGAGCTGTTGGTTTCCAAACAACTACATCAGCGCGGTGAGTGATGGAGTTTCCATCAACTGCTGTAGGCCAAATGCAGTCATCTGAATTCAGGTCTTGGCAGGTATAGAAACTTGGACTTGTCAATGATTTTTATAAGAAATTGTACTTAATTACAATTTCTCATTCTGTGCTTAGTTCTGTTAAAGCCCTTGGAATTGCAGATGAATGGGAGCTTTTTATCTCTTAGCTAGTGAGATTTTCTGTTCTTTAATTGACCTTTAAAATAATTTAGTCCAGGCTTGGATGTGGGTTAAATATAGCTGGTTATTTTCACTCCGAGTATGTAATACACGAAAGAACCTAGGTATCCTTTGAATGTGTTTTGACAAGCGCTGTGTCTGTGTGCAGGTATGTATTTATAAACATTTGCGCTGTGTGTATTAGACTGACACTTCCAAAATCAAGTAGTTTCTCTCCTGTAGCAAAATATTTGTACAAAATGTAGTGTGAGGTTTCCAAAAAATGGGCAGTTCAAAGAGAGTAAGACACTTATTGGAAAGAAGCTAGCAAGGTGGGGACATGGATTGAGCCCTCGGTAGTTATGAAGTGAACATGAAGCCGTTATTCTTTTTATCCCATAAAACCAGGACTTGATGGTGCCTAAAGAAATTGCCCAATGGCAAGGTTAAAGCAAGCAAAAGGAACCACTTTTCTAAGACGCTTCATGACACTGTGGAATGCCTCGCGAGTGATGTGGTGGCTAAAACTTTCAAAGGGTAGGATTAAACAAACTCATGAAAAACAGCACAAACGGTGCCTATTTGCTGCAGAAGCTGTATGGATGCAACAGGCAACATCAGTCTTCAGAAGACCCTAAACCACTGCAGGTTAGAAGCTGGCTGGGTGAGGGACAACTGCTCTCCCCTTTCCCTCTTCCCCTTCTGATACTTGTTTCCAAGCTACTGTCAGAGATGAGATGCCGAGCTTCTGTCTTTATTAAATATGATCATTCTTACCTCCCTAATTTATATGCCGTTTATATGAAAAGCCCAGAAATTCAAAGGAACTACTGCCTGCAAAACAGAAGCAAGATCCCAAAAGCTTCTTGCCTCCAATCCCTTGCCTAAAGCTGATTTTAGTTCAAAAAAAGAACAACAAACAAAGGGAGATTAAATTCAAAGTATTCGGCAGCAGTTTACTCTATGTTTTCCAGACACAAACTCCTCTTCCCTTTTCTTCCTGACAGCAGAGACACCTCATCCGACCTGGGAACCCCCCCCATCTTTCCATATTCCAGAGATGGGAACTTAGCTGATTATTTTTTCCTGTACCTGTTACTTCAGCTTCCAGTTTTAGAGACCACAGACCAAACCAGTGTGAAGAGGAGTCAGGAATACCAGCCTTCAGCAATGCCAGCCCTCAGTGTTTTGAAGGCGTTGACTGAAGCAATGCCACGAGTTCTGGGGACAGTGCTTTGAGCATGGATGAGGTCTTTGCTCCAGCAATGCTCGTTGTCCTGCAGTTTGCTCTGCCGGAAGGTTTGTTCAAGCAGATGCTGCTTCTTACAGCACCACATGCAAGTATCTATCTTGGTGGCATTAAAATGGGGGGCTAGGGCTGGGTGGGGAGATTAAGGTATTTTTGCCTCTTCAAAAGACGTTGCTGGGATAGCAGGGTACTATAATAAAACCTGAGATTAGCTAGTGAGACTTTAGGCACAGTCGCGTTTGTACAGGCTTGTAGTTCATAGGAATAGGGCCAGATTCCTGTAAGAAAATGAATCCTCTGCTGGTGCTCACCATTTCTGACATTTTAGGAGCCACCAGGAAACCACCTGGGCAGCAGCATGTCCGTACTCAGCCAGTGCATACTTGCATGCTGTGTAAATGCAATTATTTGGAACTAATTCTCCCCTTGTGGGCCTTCGCTCCCTGGAGAGAAAAAAAAAAAAAAAGCTCTTGAATCTAATCCATAAAATGAAGAACTATGTGGGGGAACCAAGTCCTACACAGTGGAGGAATCCACTGGTTCTGAAAGAGCAAACAGGTTTGAGTGGTGGCAGTGCCAGGACTGAGGACTTTCTCACTCCTTTAAAAGCCAGTACAAGAGGCAATCTGGCTAACACAGGAGGACATATCCACCCAGGGAGCTGGTCCTTGTGTGCTGGCCCACTATCTCCTTGAGCAGGAACACCTTGGAAAGAACTTGAGACTCTGAGAAGGATCAGATTGAATGTAATTTCACATACCCACGTTCTTCCTACTTGCCTTTTTATCTCCCAGCCGTCACTTCTCACCTTGTGTTTGATATTGGAACAAGGCCCTGTCTTTGCTTGTTCAAGGCTAATGCCCGAAGCCGCAGCCTCCCTGAGGAGCTGGCTCTGGTTCTTCATTGCACTGCTGTTTATGTAGCCATTTACACCCAAATTCCTACTCAATTGCATGGTGCATATGCCTCAGATTGGTATAAATGAGTGTCTGGAGTAGACTAGCATCATGTCTGTTCTGCTTCCTAGTGCCTGCTCTTCTCCAGAATGAAAGACTTGGTAGGCAGAGCTCCAGGGGACTTCCACCGCTCTTATCTCTTCCCTTGCCATCAGGGTGGGACAGTGCAACCCCAAGTCTAGAAAGTGTGGCTGCAGCAGTGAGGCTGAAGATGGGTGCATCGTGTGCATTCTTTGGGAGGGAAAAGGGATGGAGGGAAAAGGTAAAAATGGCCCATTCTCAGATAGTAAAACGCAACCTCTGGTCCTCTCACCTGACAGCCTATGTCAGTCCTCAAATTCCCTTCTCCTATAACTGCTGCTGCCACTTCTCAGGGGGTGGAAAGCCCCATTAGCTCAGACCTACCAGTGCCACTTGGCAGCTGTGGTGATTTACAGCAGAAAAGGCTCATCGTCTGCAACTGTCAAGGCAGGATCTCCAACTTCATTTGAAATACTTCTACTCTTCCAGATGATTTACTGCTCAAGCACAAGGTGATCATTTTATCTCTCTTTTCTTCCCCCTTTGCCCATGACAGGCTGTATCCCACGCACAATCCCCTTCCAGAGCTACGGTGTCAAACGAGTGAGATGAAAGCCGCTCCATTTTTCACGAGCCCTCCTGCGCAGTCTGCTGGAAGATGACTGCATAGCCAATTGCCGTGTCCATTTTGCCGGCACCTCCAGCATTTTATGTGGTGTCTGAATCTCAGCAGGCACCTCACGCCTGCTAATGGCTTTGCGAGTCAGCCAATCAATTGGTTATTTACGGCAGGCATGTCTCAAAACTGTCGGGTCAGGTTTTCCTACCCTGACGTATTTTGTTCAGAGGAACACATAAATCCTCTCTTGCCATTTGCAGCTTAAACCTTCTAAGTGTGAAGCCAGTGGCTTAAAGTTTCCAGTGATAGTAGTGAACTGTATTTTAAAGGGTTGTTCCCCTGACTCTTAGGGGCTCGGGCATGTTGTCTGAGTCATGAATCAGTTCATGCTGCAAGATTTATAGGCATTTAGCTCTCTTTTTGCTGTCCTCTAGCTCTGGAGTTTGAAGTCATAACCAGGGAAATTGAGACCTCTCCATTGTTCCAGTGTTTTTCTATTTAAGGTGCTCTTCTGAAAAGTCATGATGACATCTTAATTAGGTGCTCTGAAGTGAGATACAAGAAGGAGGGCAGAATTCGTGCACTTGCAGAGTTTGATCCTGCGGCTCCAAAATTCATAATCTCATGAATGGGAGGATGAAGCACTTGTATAAAGTGAACTCTGGGTTTCATTATCAAGCCTCTCAAGACCGTAAAGCTCCAGTTGTTTGGAGCTGCGTTTATCTAGGTGCTACAGCAATATGATTCAAAGTTAAGCAGAAGACTTCCCAGTCTTGGAGACTTAAACACTAACCACCAAGACACAAGCGTTCATAGCAGCACCTACTATGCAGAAAGGGCACCTCAGTCAATCAAAGCATAGGGTAATTCCTGGGCACACTGTTTCTAAGTGGATGAGGCAGGATCACAGTCATCTTTCTGTTCAGCCTATACTGGTATCTTTTCAACATATGTCCATGTTTAGAAGTGAAAAAATGCCTATTCTAAAACCAAGTGAGGGAAATTAAAATAAACCCAGTTTCTTAAGCCATGAATACTGTGCTACATTTCAGTCATTTGAACAATAAATTGCTTACAAAAGGAAACTGGCTGTTAATGACACAAAGTGGAGATTTTGTTTGGTCTCATGTCAGAAAATAAGCCTTTTCCCCATCAGGATGTAAGCAATCTTGTGACTGACAACATACTGCAAACATACCTCCAGATTTTAACATTTCTGAAACTTGGAAAAGATGATAACCTTACAAATCAAAGCTCTTCAAATGTCCTCGTCCCCAACACTTAAAATTAAACCTAATTCAAATGATGATAAAAAAATGTCTGCCTATCAAAACATGGACTGATGCACAAAATTCCATGTAGATAAAATGAGGGGTACCTCTCTCTGTCTGTGACCAGGAGCCTGTGCAAAACAGCATGGGATTCATCATCTTCCTTTCCCCAGAGCTCTCAGAAGAAGTCACTGGACCTGCTGAATGGTGATGAGCCGGTTGTAAAGGTAAGGACAAACACGACAACATGAATCCAGCCCTAGAGTTAATGTTTCTCCTTTCAGCCTTTCACGGAAACAAACTCAGTACCTGACAGAGCACCCTGAACTTTCTCAGTGCTACAGCCCATGCAAGGTGGCCTCTCTCGTTCTCAGACGTCATTGACTTTTCCAGCCCTTCGGACCCTCCAAGGTAGTGATTTACAGACCTTGTCCCCCAAGAAATAAGTTCAAATCTTGACATTGAGTCTTCCAGCCCCCACGGGACTATTTGGGTGACAACTGCACACGAGAACAAGTCTAAGGCCCTCAGCCTTGCACCAGGCGAGGGTCACCTGGGGCATGGCCTGCATGCAGGGGCATGCAGCAGACCTCTGCATGCAGCCTGCTCTGAAGGGACCATCAACTTTGGGTATTCTCTGGAGGAGAGGAGAAGGACTGGGAGCTAGCTTAAAATGTACTGAAGATGTGTGGACTGCCAGTTGTCATGTGATGGACTTACATGTGTTCATTTAGGTCCATGGTCTGGAAATGATGAAGGCCCATGTCCTTCATGGCATTGATGATGACTTCTCCTGACACAAGGAGCAATTTCTACCTAAGAAGACTCAGTATTTCCAAGGTATTGTGGCAGTTCTCTGTTTACAAATGGACACCACTTAAGCTCTGCAAAATTTTAAGGCATGGGCATTTGAAAACACAAACAGAAACTAATGAGAAGATGTAAACACTGAAGTGTTAACCCTTGCGTGACCTCTGAAACAGCTGCACAGGGAATGTGGAGCTTAAAAAAACCAACTTCTTTTGTGGCACTTCTGTAGGTGATTTGACGAGTATTTTCAAAGATGAACGGGTCCTTGTTAGAGGGTGGCAATGAACAAACGTGTGCGCACGTTTATAACCCCTTGATGAAAGTCAAGGCAGGCAGCTGGAGACGCTCTGGAAAACGGAGGTTCCTTGGCTGTGATGTTGTGTTATCAGCTCCACGGCTGCGCAGGGAACAGCACTGTGTGTGGTGGAAGTTTTTAAAATGATTTTCATCAGCATGATTAAATACTTATTACATGAGTCAGCCATACGGGCTTCATTAAACCAGTGAACTCAGAGAAGCCTCCTCATCTGTTTATGAAAGCCATCTGGAATTACGGATGGCTCAAGAGAAGGAGGATGAATGCAGCTCAGTGTGACAGAAGCCCAGTTCCCCTCTCAGGAGCCTGCCTGCGCCTGCACCAACCCGCGTTGCACTCCTCGCCCTGCGCTCAGGGAAAGGGGCTTTTATTTTTTCTTTCTGCACATTTCTGGGCAAAGAACCAAGGCCCAACATGACTTTGACAGCGAGACTTTAAATATACCCTGTTGGGATGTGACACAGGCACCTTTTTCTGGTGGCAGGATATAACACAGCTTTAAAAAAAAAAAAAAGACACAAGCTTTTGCACTGGAGGGAAGTGTACCTTGAAAGGAAAGGCTTAATGAACTTTAACCAGCCTTCCAAGATCTTTATTAGTTGCCCCTTTATCAAATTAAATTCACACTGTGCTAGGCAGCTTAAGTACTGCAAGTTGATGTCATGTGCTAAGTGCCAAAGTAGGCTTTAATTGGCTGTTTAAATGAGGAAAGGGGTCCTGCTGCGCAGCACATGCACGTACACACGCATATAGCAAGGGGGGCAGATGGGAAGGAGCCTGGCTCACGCTTTCCCCCTGCTAAAAGAGCAAAACAAGGTACCAGATTTTTCTCATGCTAGCTGAGAAGGTTTTGCTCTGCGTTGCCTCTCTCCCAGGCCCAGTAAGTGAAGGAAAATTTGCATGAAGGTCCCTAAGCTCGGTCCCCAGGGTTACAGGTGAAGCAAGGCAGCTCGTCCAGGGCTGCGAGCTGATGTGCTTGAAGGTAAGCTAGGATGAGATGCTTGTTCCAGACACGCCGTCCCGTGGAGTTACTCAGAGCCAGCTCTTCTGGAGCAGCTCTCCTGAGAAACGCCTGCTGATCAACCGGGCAGGGTTTTAATAAAGATTGTTTGTATTGGTCACAGATCGGTTCTGTAGATCACAAATTAGTCACAGATGTCAACAAGAGTAGCCAGAGCAGTAAAGGTCAGATGAAGATGAACAGGTCACTTGTCCTGCAGAAGAATTTCGATCTTAAAAATACATTACAGGAGCAGCAGTGCTGACTGCAGAGTTAAGATTACAGGCAGCTCTGCTGCTAAAATGGGGAGTCCTTTGCCTTCCGGATGGGAAGCTCCGGCCTCCCGGGAGGAGCAGTTAGTCACACATGGAGAAATCCTGCTGGGATTGCTTGTGTGGGATCATCCAAGGCGACCACTCGCATGACTAACCACTCTAACCCTTTGCGAGAGGAATGAAAAATTAAGTGGCAGTGCTGTTTCTGACTCCTGCGGCCCAGACGTAACAAGGGTGAAAGTGGCGCTGGAACTTGCTAGATTTGAACAGTTGTTTTCTGTTAACACACGGCCTTAAAAAATGTGATTTGAGAAGCTTGTTAGAGAGCTAGTGTTAACATCTAGTCCCAGCACAACTGGGCCCATGTGGGCGGCAAGCCTCCCCAGTGTCCTGCTTTCCCCAGGCAGCTGCATCCTCCTGTCCCGCTCATCTTCCTCGCTCCCAAGCGCTGATACTCAGCCTTTGGCTTGAGCTGCTGCGGTGGCAGGCTCCGGTGCTGCCTGCAAACACCCTCTCCGCTGATCCTGACCCATGGGGCTGAGCAGCACCAGCAGTGAGCCCTCAGCTTGCTTTCCACAAGACCTGGGATTGGGGAGCAAAGGCTTTTGAACACCCTTGACCCCCTGGCTGCCGCCCTGCTGCTCTCCTGGGCAGCAGTGCTGGTGGTGCCTGGGGGACTTGGCAGCAGGGAACAATAGTATCACAGCAGCATCGTGGACCACAAATCTCTTTCTTTTCTTCCTTTGTCACACATGCAAAGCACTTCTCCACTGCCAAGAAGCCTTGAGGAGATCTGTAGTGCGCCCTTGTTCTCCCTCTCTTCTCCTTCCCCTGCCTTCACTTCCAGCCCTTCTCTGGTCTCCTCCCAGCCCCTCATCTCCCGCTCCATGGGTCTACCTTATCCTTCTCTCTTTCCTACAGATGGACAAGCCACCCGCTTCCCCCATTAAGCTGGACACTTTGGGGGACTCCTGTCTCCTCTCTGCAACTTGCAGCTGATTTTATCTGCCCCCAGGGGATGGTTTTCATAAGGCAGCAGTCAGCACAGAGGTGCGGAGGCTTCCGGCCCTTGCACTAACCCGCATTCCAGCATTAAAGATAATGGATACAATGGAAAATCAATGGAGAATATGTAACTTTATCCCATTCATAGCTTCATATTGCATTACACCGTGGCCTTCAGATGCATAAAAGTGATATATGGCTGAACTTGGCAGGAAAAAAAAGAACACAGGAAACAAGCATCTTTGGTAAGAATCACAGCCTAGGGATAACCTATGCAGCAAATAGGCTGAATATCTTCTGTTTTTCATGAAATTTCATTGCATAATTGTTTTCCAGTAATTTGTGAGAGTGTAAAAAATAAATCAAGGCTTTGTGCATATTACAGATTTCCCTTGAGTGAGGTAAGAGAGAGAAAGAAAATGACTGCTTGAGTTTCCAGCCTCAGCCAGATGCCAAATCTGTCAGAAATACTGCTTTTTTATATCATATCGGTGGAGGAAATTATTGCTGCTATTATCTGCCCTTTAGAAGCATATTCTGCACTTTGGCTAATGTGCCTTTGTGGTGCAGCCACCTGCACTTTTTCGAGGAGTTCATCTAATTACAGGGTAGATGAGTCAGGCTGCATTTCCTATGGGCTGTCTTCAAACATAGGAAGTTATTAATACCGATTAGTTGAAAAAGTCCAGGTCTTCACCGTGACGTTTCCTGGCAAATCTTAGACACACCTTCTATACTTTAAGGTGTGATGGCTGATAAGAACCAGTAGTACGGCAGCCAAGGTTTTACGGTGGTGGGTGCAGCGCGGGACAGACTGTCCCAAGAGGTTTTTTTTCTTACACCTTTGAATGAATTCAAGCAGACAGGCTGGAACGAGAATGGGAAACTAAAGGTAGAGGCCACAGCCTGGGATGTGTGAGTCCCTTAGGAAACGATGGGGGAGCGGCACTGTGCTGCCTCTGGTCTTGGTGCCTGCAGCAGGAGAGAGTTATTGGGAAATTTTCCTTTCAATAGAAAGAAATATCTCCCCAAAGGAGAGCTGTAAGTTCCTAGGAGATGTTGTTGTAAAGCTTAAGCTCCTTGTTTTGGAAGAAGGTTAAAAGAAACTTGGCTATTTAGTGAGAATTAAGCAGCCATAGCCAAGTTCTGACAACGGGCACAACAGAGACCTACTGGTGTCAGGGTCCCTGCACGACCCCCAAGGTAACTAGAATTTGGAGACAGAGAGGAATCCATGTGTGACTGAAAAAGGTGAAGCAGCAGGGTCTATTTTCAGGTCTTCCACCAATTTGCAAATACATGCTGGGCTGTCTGCCGAACCTTTTTCACTCTGCTGGTCTCATCTGTGCAGATTGTCAGGGCCAGGGGCTGTTGGTAAAGTCTCAGCTTCATGCTGGGGTTTTGGTGGCTCCCCAGGTCTCCCACACTAACCTAAGCTATGCTACTTTTCATCACTCTGAGTGAAGAGATGGAAAAGGGGACAGCGGATGGATGGACAGGGCCGTGGTGGCAACAGTAAGCTCACCTCATGCCTGCTTCTTGGATGGGGGGATATGGGGTACCCGTCTGCTCCAGCAGAGTGATTGTGGCTCAGATAGAGACACCTGGCCTAGCTCTGATGAGGCAGCAAAGGGATGGAAATAACGAGGAGGTACGGCCAGCCCTGCTGGTGACAATGGGGACTTCACTGGTGTCACACGGACAATTTTCAGATGATAAATCAGAAGGCAGAAAAGCGGGACAGATGGACAGCATTACGGAGATTTACCCAAGTCATGCAGAGGGGAAATATGCTAACACCAACAGGGAAAGGGGAAGATGGAACACAGCCAGAAAATTCTTGAGATATAAGTGATTATACCTTACAAAATAGGTAAAATAATAAAGTCCCAGCAACCAGAACCAGAAGCCAGATGGACAATGATTAAATGCTTTAAACATTCACAAACCAAATCTTATATCACAGATGCATTACTGTTTTATCTCTTGATTTATTTTGCTTTTGCAAGCCACAGAAAAATTGTATGTGATGGTTTTTCCTTTTCAGTTCCCACTACTGAGTTTACAAATCTTGCCAAACGTGGAGAACTTCACAGAAATCAAGAAGAAAAAGCTTCCTGGCTGACTGGATTTTCCATTGCTTTCTCAGCTGTACTGTGGTGGCTCCTCTAATTTATTCTGCAACCAGAGGGGACAACTGTGCACAGCATGGGCATGCGAGATAGGAGGGCGTTGCTGGCACATAGCACCATAGCTGCTCCGGAATCTAAGGAAAATCAATTTTAGGTGAAAGGACTGGGTTCTTCACTCACCCTGGGTAAATAAGGAATGCCTTTACTGAGGACTGTGGCATTGCATGAGCACAACCTGGTGAAAGAGGGGAAGCAGGCTGAAAACACCTTTTCTTGCAAGGTCCCTTGGTTTTTTATCCTTAGTCCCACTTGCAGACCACGTCATCCCAACAGGAAATTATGCTTCCTTTCTCCTGCACTTTCCTGGTTTAGATTTCAGCTCCTCCTGTCTAATACCACCCAGTACAGATCAAGTTATTTTACAGTACGAAGGCAGTGCTTCTCCAAATAATTTAACTAATGTTTATAACATTATCCCCTGTAAAAGGGATAAGTATTATCCCCATTTTACAGGTGTGAAAATCAAGGCAATTTGGTCATGGTGTTGAAAGGAAATTATGTTGAACTGGCAGCACTGAATTCATGTAACTTATCCCACTTCTTGACTGTAGATCAAAGTTAATACAGTCATCCTCTATAAATATCTGCCAGCAAGTATATCTGAGCTTCATATGACTGTAAAAACCCACCCTTCCCTCAAAATTTGATTCAGTGTCTGAATGTATCCTTGTACCTAGCTTTACTGTATTTGGTCTGAAAGCCGTAACTTGAGTCATATGCACAAACCTTGGAAGGAAGATTGCCAGAAATGGCTTCTGCTGTTGGAGGCTGCTGCCCAGTCCTAACCTGCGCTTTTCATGTCTCCGTTGCAGATGAGACGGAAAATCTGAGCTGCTTTGGCCAGAAGCCTATCCTGGATTTAGATTCTCCTTTTTTTTCTCAAACAGTATGTGCAATTATTACTCTACTTTGCAATACAGAAAAGCAAGATGCTCCAATTTCTGATCACTGGAGTGGGGATGGATCTGATTTATAAAGTAAAATGGCATGCGCAGAAGTAGGCAAGAAAGGGGAAAAAAATCAGTGAGAAGCTACTTCTAGGGAATCAGGAAAAAACCCCAGAGGATAGGATTTCTTCCTTAGTGAATTGTTTTTGTCCAGGAACATTTTAGTCCTAAAGCAAATCCAGAAACTGTTGTAAGTCTATGACATATGACCAGTATCTTGAAAGTTTACAGCAGATTGCAACAGACTGAGATGACATTTAGGCAGCTGAAGCCACATTCGCTGTTATGTTTCACAGGGAAAAATATACTGCCTAGTGGAAATGTATGCTGTTGTTGGGTGGCAGCTTGCATTATTATTAGAGATAGTGAGGATCTATGTGGCATTTGTAGTTGAAGTAAGAAATTTTAAGCAACTCGGAGCTTAGGGGCTGGGCACTTCTTTGTTTGCTTGCTTTTGTATCACTTGGGTTTCTGTGTATGCATATTTTAGCTAATGCAAAAATAGAGTCTCTCTTATTGCAACATTTCACAGAATTTTCCAGCTTAAATAAGCCAGTTTCCAAATCAAAAGGATAAACCCTGATGAAAAGTTGGCTTCTAAATGTGAAATTGTTCATTGTTCACATTCCATTGGCTTTTAAAAAAAGAAAAAAAGAGAAAATAATGCAAGAAACTCACATTTCAAGGGTGTGGGGGGGGTGTAAAAAATTTGTGTCAAATTCAGGAGGGTGGTTTTTCCACCATTTTTACACACTTCTGGTTGCCACCTTCTCCTTGCAGGGTACAATCAAAGACACCCAGTGGGTATGATGGAAATGCTCAGGAATGAAAAATATCTTTGATTTCCAAACCTCTGCTCATCTTTGAGGAGCTGCCAGGTCTTGTGTTACTGGTGACTATGTAAACGTAAGTGATATGTTGCCAGTCTTCTGGAGGCAGAACCATTATGCGCACCCCACCAGCTCTTGTGAGCGTAGCCAGCTCCCAACTCCCAGCCCAGGCTACCCAGGGTGGCTTTCCTGCTGTCACAGCACAGTGTCACAGGGTCTATTCTGCCCCATGACCACAGCAGCATAATCCTGCTGGCACCTCGTGCTGCTGGGGGACCACTGGTGTTTGGAGTCCCCAACAAAGAGCAGGGAGGTGGCACTGTGCTGCTAGGGAGGACACAAGGTCTTGCCACCAACAAAGCCCCTATGGTCAAAGGTGTCTCAGGAGAAGGCACACTCCCCCACTCCAGCCCTGTCCCTGCTAGAAGACCCAAAGTATCCTTTATCCCCGCCTGTGACCTGCCAGTCCAGCTGTCATCCTGTCTGGTGTGCTGGAGCCTGAGACATCGGAGAATGTTGGCTACAGGGTAGTGATACCCTATGGCTGCTAAGGGGAATATCTGTATTCCTTGTCTCCCTCCCACAGCCTGAACCCAGCATGGTGGCCCTGGTCCCAGAGTGGAGGCACGGGAGAAGGGCTGTGCATCCATATGTGTATGGACCATGTGCTACGTGGTCTTAGATTAACAGGGGAACGAGGGCTTTAGCCATTGGGGAGGTTGCCTAGGACATTGTGGGGTGCTCTGGAAACAAGTATGAGATGTCCGTGGTGCCAGCAGCCCCACAGGGTGCCACACAGACAGAGCAGGAGTTAATCTGGAGGGTGAAGGTGTTTAGGACCCCTCTCTCCTCCAAGAAAATCAAGGCCTTGGTATCATGTCAGATTTCACTTTTCCAAATAAGGCTGAGAGTTTTCCTAAGTATTTCAAAGGCAGATAATATCTCTGCAGGTTTGAACACTGATTCCTCCCAACTTGAGCCAGGATGACTCAGATTTTGTAAACTGGATCCAGGAAAACTGTTTAAAGGGTCTTAATTATAAAGCGCTCGTCTCCTTTTGCACCGATTTTATTTTTTTGGTGGTGTGTAATAGGCTATCTGTGACAGGAATGGGGAGAGACCCAATACCCCACAATGCTTTTACAGGGTCATACGTTCTCTGCCAGGTTCTCAAAAAAGAAAAGAGCAAAGTGGACAAGTTCAGATAAGCATTGTTTGGGTTGTGTCCCAAAGGAGTAAAAGTCCTGAAAGATTTTCAAGCAAGGTGCTCCCTTGGAAAAACTGGCTCTAACCTAGAAAATCCTTGACTACATATGAACAGAGAGGCTGAAGTCCAGAGGGACTTTAACATCTACTCTAATGCCTTGGATATTAAATTTCATCCACTTTTACCTCCTTTCTGAGCTAAATAGCTTGCATTTGACTAAAGCTTATGTTGTGTTTGCCTAACATGTAACTGCCCCCTATCCCAAGCTCCATCCCTTCATCTGAAGAGATGACAAGATACAAAGCAATCCACCTCTGCCCTCCGGGGATTGCTCCAATGCTCCCCTTTAAACATGTGTGCAGAGCTGCTCATGTGGATTTGCCTGGCTTTCATGTCTAGTCCCTGCTTCTCACTATGACTTTTTCTATGTTAAAGTACCATTTAATATGCCACTACTTCAGCTGCTCAGACATTTTACACCGTATAAGAAAACTGCATCACTGACTTCTTTAGAGTGGTTTTTTTCTTTCCAAAAACAAACTCAAACTTTGAACCAAAACCTAATCTCATCTCAGATCATGCTGCATTACGGGAACTACCATTTCTTATGAAGCACTGTGGACCTTCTCGACGAGTGAATGGCAGCACACATTTAAACTCACCTAGCTATCTGCTACACTTTTTACTTTAACTTTATGTGGAAGGAAATGTGGTGGATGCTGGTCCTCTCCTCCCTGTGCTCTGGCCAGATATGCTTTTTTCTATTATGCCCTTTCCCCATGCACAACTTTGTCACAAAGAGTACTGTCAGCTGGAGTGGAGGACATGAGGCTGCCCTGCACCCTCGCTTCTCAATGTAGAATACATACATCTCTTTGAACTATCCTCCTGCTGCCAGGACTAACCAGCAGAAGGTGAGTGAAGAGGTTAGTTATTTAGTCTAAAAATAGATTGATGTAACCTGAAAAAGCCTAAAAACATAGTCTAAAAAAAAAGACTGATGTATTTTTATATATTGCTCCAGCTATATAGTGCTTGATGATGCACAAGATGATGATGCAGCAAATTAGTTCCTGATTCTGCAACTTCTTTTTGGGAGCTGAAAAATCGCCTGAGTAAGGGGACAGAAGGGTCAGAGAGGACAGTGAAAGTCAGCCTTCTTTGTGTGACAGCTGGGCCAGCTAGAGAATTTGGCTAAAACAAGACATTTGTAGCACTTTTCTGTACTCATCAGTAACTCTGAGAAGTGCGAATACAGGAAGTTGTATTTTCTCAAATGATGCAGAATTGCACTGGGAGGGGAAGACTCCTAAAAGGTCTTTCAGCTTAGCTCAACATTATGGTCTAAAAGGCTGACTAGGAAGGATGAACACAGATGGGTTTGTAAGCATGAACTTGAGTAGCCCAGCTTTGATGCTGCTGCAAGATTTGCTGCAAGATTTACTGCCAGATTTGAAGAAAAAAAAAAATCATATCTGAATTATCTAGACTTTGTACAAGTCCTTGGTATATAGTTTGGCACCAGCCACTAACCTAAGCTGGCCTGGGAAGAGTCAAAAGCTTGAAGTGGAGGGAAAGGAGATGCCCTACTTGAAAGGGCAGAGAAGCAGAGGAAATGTGTGTTCCTGGCACAGTGAGGTCTTCCAGGATGAATTGGCAATGGGTCTATTTATAAATTCACAAGTGGGCTTTGACATTCAGTATCAGCAAAAGAAAAAAAAACCACTCCAAGAGGCTGTGGAAATGGTTTACAGAACATGACTTGGTCTTTGCAGCTATTCATTAGAAGCAGCAGCAGCTTTTATAGAGCAATATGTAGGCAGATCATTCTGAATGTAGTACTGCTGAGAGGGGATAGTTGGTGGCTCGTGACTTGACACATTGTTCATTCCCTGTAAAACAAGAAAAATTGCACTGGCATAAAAAGGAGGAAAAATTGTTCTGTTACAGTATTTCACTTTGCAATTAAAGAAAAAAAAAAATCCTGGCTGCAGAAAAAGCCTTTAACCATTAAAAATAATCCAGAACAGAATTTCCAAAGTGCCCAGCACAAGCTTTTCTCCCAACAAGGGCTAGAGGAAGTGACACAAAGCTGAAAAGTCAGATCATGGGGATTTGGGTCAATGGCAGTCAAACAGCAGGAGAGGAGGTGCGCTGGCAACCAAATGTAACTGTCGGGAGCACGCACAGGCAGTGGACATAGGCATGTGAAAACAGGTAGAGATCAAGGGATCCAAAACCAAGTCTTTGACTGGTGTCAGTGATGGGGGAATCTGTCCAAAAGGGGCTTAAACAGGATTAAAACCTGGATCTCTGAGGTTTGAGCCCAACAACTGATTAGCCAAGGTAGCAAAGGAATTACTGACTGCTCTGAAATTCATTAGGCCAGGGTGAGGAAAGGTGTTCACAACAATTTGGTGGAAATTCCCTTTTTAACATGTGGTTCAGGGTTGGCAAGGCAGGTACCTGCACCTCATTTGCCGTGCATGACTCCTTTCACCTCCAGGGACAGAAATAATCATAACAACTTCCTCCTGTGATAGGTTTCCAAGAGGCAAAATGGTTGAGACCTGCACAGAGGTTTGAGGAATCTGGGCTTTTGTGGAGCAAGTATGGATTCCTGCTTGCCTACTGAGCATTTCTGATAAACAGCAGAATGTTATAAAATGAAGAATGACTGCAAAACCTGGCTATCATAGATGTGTGTGTGTGGAGGGGCAAAGGGCTGAAGAGGAAGGTGGAGTGCAAGTAAAATCTCACAATTGTTCTTGGACTAGTGCCAGACAGGGCAGTACCTCCAAATGAGGAAAAACAACAGTCCAAGACACTTTCTGAAAAGGAATTGGGATTTATTTTCCAGTTCTTATAGAGGTATAGGTGTTAAAACTGGTCCAGGTACTGGCAGAAACAGGCTCATTAAGCAATCACTTTTAATACTTATCAGTAACAAAAGGAGAAGAGGCTTTATATCCTACCAAGATAATGGACTAACTAAGCCTAATGAAACCTGCAGTCAAGCCCTGACCTTCATCCAGTTCTTACTATTAAATAAGACAGCAGCACCAGTTTCTGCGTGAATGTTGACAAGTTAAATTCAATGATTTTAAAAGGCAGCTATTGCTTGCCCTGCTTGAAGGGACGGTGCTTAGAGTGCTGTAGCGGATTCAGCTGGCCTTTCCTTATTAGATCTGGAAAAATAGTGGTGGATACAAAAGACAGGAAAATAAAAGCCCTGCCCTTAGCACAGGACAAGGCTGGTACTCATTTAAATAAATGGCTTTCAGCTTGAAAATGCACCATCCACTAATAAAGAGGCTGCTGTGTGGTACGTGTCTTTTGTCCAATGTGTTGTATCTAGCTGATATCCTGACGCATGCCAAAGTCTTTGAAGGGGAACTCATAAACTGTTTATAAGTGGTCTGTGATAAGCTCAAGGCAGCCCATCTGAAACAAAAAGAAATGTGAGGTGCCCTGAAAAGAAATAATTTGCTTTTCACACATTGTGGGGGAGAACACCAGGGATGGAAAAGAGCTAGTCAAGTTAAGGCACAACCACAGCATGGAAACAACTGGGTATAAACTGCCCAGGAATAAAATTAAATTGGAAACTGGAAGGAGTTCTGTCCTGGATATGTTTTTATAGAAGAAGTGAGAAAGAGTTTATGAAAGAGACAGCAGATTCCAAAGAAAGAATAAATATTCCTCAGGGACTCTCTGAAAAGACAGATGGAACAAAAACAAGCAGGAAGATTAAAAATCCCCCAGGAGGTTTGTATAGGAGAGAGCTCAGACTGAGTTCGTGGTATGAAAACATCATGACAAAAAATAGTGGCTGCCTGACTATGCTTGCGCCATTTGTAATCTGTCCACAGTCCTCTTCTCTGCTTGGTGTGGACCCAGCATGAGGCAGGAGAAGATGGGTAGACCAGGATGTTCCCCTGGAAAACAGGCTGCCAAAGAGCATGTTTGGTCTCAGGTTAGTGATGGCGGCGTAACTGCTTCTTCCCTTCTCCTGTGAAACTGCTCCTTTGTTTAGTGGCAGCTGAAAAAAATGGTGCAGAACATAGGGCAAATGGTTAAAAACCGAGTTGTGAGGCTACAGGGATATCAAGACATTCCCAGGACATTTGTATTTCCTATAATAAAGGAGCTGATGCTATTTGATAGAGCAGAGTGGGCAAGAACAGCAAGGGATAAAGCAAACATACGGCACATCCTGAAAAAGAACAAAGAACAAAAGCTTTGGGGCAGCGTGGTAGTGAGCACAAGGCCTAAAGGGTGAGCAAAGAAGCAGCCTCCTGCTGTTTGATCCCACCGTGTCCTGGCAAATGGGGATCAGTTTGCATTTTCTAAAAATAAACAGAACAGCAGTGAAGTGGCATCTGACTACAACTCAGCATATGTATTCTCCTAGTGGAAACACTCCGAAACCATCCGGGTCGAGGGAGGTGACAAGACACCCACATGTATGTACACTAGCAGTTACAGGTCTCCACGTACTTATTATTAAAAATTATATGCTACAGAATTGTCCTGTAACTGCACCAAAAGCAAAACCCATTTGCTTTCAGTGCCTTTTCAAAGAGCTTAAAAATCCATCACTTTTTGGGTCTGATCTAGCCCGCTGTGTGCACAAAGTGCCCCTTATATCACAAGGAGGGTGCTAAAATAATGGTTTCTTTACAACAGGTTCCCAGTTGTGAAGGAGGAACATGAATTTCAGATATGCTGAACAACCTGGAATTCCTTTGGTTTCAATATTCCTGCTCTTTCCTTCTTTGAACAGTCATTTCTTTTGATTCTTTTCTGTACCTCCTTGTTGCACTTCAGCTTTTGATACCAGAGGACAACTTTTGTGAAAAAAGTGAATTTTGAAGTAGACTCTGAATACTTGGAATTTCTTCATCCTAAAATTCATGGGGGACATTCACATCCTCAATCCATGCTGGGTTTAAGGGAATCTTCTGCAATCTGAATGAGAACTCCCCAGGAAGTATTTGTCTACCGCCACCCAGAATTTTGGCCCTGAGCATGTAAGCAAAGCCTTTAGTTTCTTGGTAAATTTGGGATCAGCCTATACTGAGCCTTGACCAATGTGTTCTGTGGGTGTGGAAATGCTTATAAGTGCTTCTTGGGATAGAACCCAAGCATTGCACATGCAACATTAAAAAATGTGTGATGTATCTGATTTTAGAAACCATTAGAGCATGTAGCGTAAACTAATAACCTTATTTCATAACACATTCCTGTACGTCAAAGCACAGAATACTGGTGTAGCTTTTTTATTTGTTTCCAGAAATAAGATTTTTCCTGATAATCCAAGAGTCTAGCTCTCACTGGTATAAATTACTACTTCACCTTAGAAATCGCTGTGACTCTCAAGGTTCATACATCCTGAGAAACTGTCTTAAAATAAAGAGCTGTTAAACAGCTGGAAAACTTAATGCAGTCACAGTAACCCTCAAGTCAGTGGTTGGGAGAAGAATTCTAGCACATTTCACAAGGAATCGGAGTGTTTGTCACTAACTATCTAACTAAAACTCCAGAATATCTTAAAACATCAGAGGGCAGTTGTTCAAGAGGGTGTGACTCCCACTAGCTGCCTTGCCAGCCTCGGGAAAGAATGTGTGTTTTGGTTTATTTTTTAAACGCCTACTGGCTTTAGCTGCTCAATGCTCTTCTAAGCTGCAAGCAAGTTCTCCACTTTGGAGTTATTTTAAAGCTGACACGTATCAAGCTACTAAAGTGAACGGAGTTAACCTTTTCCACAGGATCAAACTTTTTTCTCTTCCTTCAAAACATTTAGGGAAACAACCCTAAACTGTTAACTGCGGATTAAAATGTGGAATCTGGATTTTTTCAGTGTCCCAGGCCTGCAGCTCAAATGGGAGCGGTGATGGATGCAGGATTCCCATCGCTTTTCTTAGGCCAATGCCTAAGGGCTCAGACCACCTGCACAGCACCTGCAGGCAAATTATTCAAGGTAATTAGCCTGAAAATCTCCACCTGCTGTCAGCTCCCCTCCCCCTCTCCCCCCTTCATATCAAATGCTGACCTGTCACAGGACTGTGATGAGCATTCTCCTTGAATGTGAGGGCCTCTTGTTTTCTCTGGAAATGTACTGGAGGATTTACTCGCGCTTCAGCTGTTCCTGTTTGCAAGATGGACAGGCGGCTTAGGAATACCACCAGCAACTACAAATGAGGTATCTCAGGTAACGCCAAAGTGCAGATATTCTGAATAGGCCCTTGATTTCTCCTGAGCTACCTTTGCTGTGTCCCGCAGGACAACCCCTAATTTTGATCTGTTCCCATCTGTGATACCCTTCACACTCACAGGACATGAATGCATTAAAACGGAGACAGAGGGAGCAAAGTACTATGTTGTATGGGACCAGTAAAGACTGGGCACTGCTGGCCCCGAGACCCCAGTGAGGTGCAGGAAAGCGTGGCAGAAACATGTTGTATGGCACAGCCCCTGCTGTCATGCGTGTTTGGGGTAAAAGCAAGCTGGGCTAAGAGCCAGCTGAGGCTGCTTCTTGGAGGGACAGTGCTACCTGTGGATTGATGGATTCCTGCCCTGCAACGCACTGCACAAGCAGCAGAGTGGGATGGCGGCAGGGTGCCCCACTTCACTAATCAGGCGAAGGCACTTGCCTGATCCCACTCTGGTAGGGGACTGGTGACAAGCTAGGACTAGGACAAACTCCAGTCTCGCTGTGCCAGAGAATTGTACCGATCCCCTGGGCAGAGCTGAGCTGCTGCTTTTGCCCAGGAGTTGTGTGGGAGCATGGGGAAAAAAAGGGGGCAGCGGTGGAGGAGGGTCCTGCAGGACTGGTCCTGCCAGTAGCTGGACAAGCCCATGGGCAGGGGTAGTAGCATGTCTGGAGACTAAACGATGTAAGAAGCTGTGTTCAGCATTGGGAGAGGCAGAGGCACTAAGTCTTGACGTGTCCCGCTTGCTCAGATGCTCCCTCTGTCCCACAGGTTTGGTTCCTCTCCTTGCTGCAGGAGTAACAAACTGGCTCAGCGGGTTGCATATAGCACGCAATGCCTGGCAGGGCTGCTAACCCCCCATAAAATGCAGGCCTTCTCATATAGCAGGTTGAAATCCCTGCGTCATGTTTTCCTCCATTGACCCCTCTCTCAAGCTCTGGCCTGGGGAGCTCTCACAATCCCCTGGCTGCCTCAGGGGACAAGTTTTAATCCTGACATGTGCACTGCGTGACAAAACCTGAAATAAGGGGGATCCCCATGACCTCCTGACCCAACCGAGGGGACATGGCACTCTCATGAGACCTGGCTCAGGTGATGCTTGTCCTCCGTCAGTCCACATGATGGGGATTGCCCCTTGTCATGAGACCTGCTATGGACTGGGGCAAGGGTATTGTGTCCTGGGCCTTATTATTTTGCAGGTGGCCAACAGTCCTCATGGTGCGGGTTGGTAGCTGCTGGGGAAGAACTGCTTCCCTGAGCTGCAAGGGAAGAGACTGCACCCAGATGGCATCCTCTGACAGAGTCTGCATGGAGGTGCTTGCTCAGGATGTCAGGGTCTTCACACAGAGGAGTCAGGAGCTGCTCTGGTGTTATCGCTGTTGTGGTTTAACCCCAGCCAGCAGCTAGAATCACACACAGCCACTTGCTCACTCCCCCCAGTTTGGATGGAGGGGAGAGAATTGGAAGAGTAAAAGTGAAAAAAAAACCTTGAGCTAAAGACAGTTTAATAGATAGAGCAAAAGCTGTGCATGCAAGCAAAGCAAAATAAGGAATTCATTCACTGCGTCCCATTGGCAGGCATTCAGCCATGTCCAGGAAAGCATGGCTCCATCACACACAACAGTTACTTGGGAAGACAAATGCCGTCACTCTGAATGTCCATCATCCTCCTCCCTTCCTTCTTCTTCCCCCAGCTTTATATACTGAGCACGATGTCATATGGCACGGGATATTTCTTTGGTCAGTTGGGGTCAGCTGTCCCAGCTGTGTCTCCTCCCAACTTCTTGTGCTCCCCTGCCCCCAGCCTACTCACTGGTGGGGCGGTATGAGGAGCAGCAAAGGCCTTGACTGCTTGCAACAATCAAAACCATCAGTGCGCTATCACACTATTCCCATCCCAAATCCAAAGCATAGCATCACACCAGCTGCTAGCAAAAAGTTACCTCCATCCCAGCTGAAACCACGACAATCATTTAGAAGTGGTTTGTGCATCAGTGTTTGGGAACACTGGATTTCCCAATTTTTCTGACTTTCAGTCTTGTATCTAGCAACCACACCACACCTTTTGGAAGGGAAGGCATGCCAAGGCAGTTTCCTGTAAGCAAGAAGAGCGCCAGTGTTTTTCTACAGTGGCTTACCATATGATGCCTTTTCTTTTTTGCAAGAAAAAGAAATGTTTAGAAACAAGCCCAAGCCACAGGTTTCAGATCAGGATCCAGATTTTTTTTTTTTTTTTTTTGAATACCCTAAAGTTGGGAAGTGCTTGCCCTAGAACAACAGTTGGACTGTGCTCAGCTTTCTAAAATAATGCTGCCCAAAATCCAGACTCTGGACCCCACCCTCCAGGCTCATGCCTCTTTCTTTAGCAAAAGTGGAAATAGCAGTTGAATCTCATTTTGTCTGAAATTTTCACTTCACAAGACATTCCATTTTTTAGTTTTGCTTTCTTAAAGATTCCTGGCTGCTACAAAACTGATCTTTTGACCTCTCTTGCCCTCTCAACCAGCAGTTTTCCATGCCTTGTCCTTCAGGGGTTAAGCAAAGGAGGCCTAAGAGAAACTGCCGCTAATTAACAGTGACAGCTGAAATCCTTGAAATTGCTATTGAACTTGGAACCTTGTGTGCTATTGTTCTTCACTCCTCTGCTGGAGTCTTGCGTGATGGTGGTTTGGATGGAAACATTTTTGGGCAGGTCCTTGGAAAAACAATGGGAAAAAGCCCTTTTAAACAACCCTGTGAAAGCCAGCAATGGCAATACTGACCAGAACTTACAGATTTAATTTCATGCATCTGGAATTGAAGGGGAGCTTCCCCCCAAGGCTGATGGCAAAAGTCCACCTGTCTGTCAGGGCTTAGGGTAGAAGGGACCAAACTCTTTCCAGGCACAAGGACTAACTGATGGTGCAGTATATCTATTCAGGTGACAACTGTGGGTCAAAAACACAGTTTGAGTAAAACAGGTGGTTGTTTTCAGCCAACTAGTCAACTGCTGCTTATAATGATGAAAGCATCACTTATTACAAGGTATCCTGAGATACTTTTCAAAATGTCAAAAGTATCTTGAGAGCCATCCTGTGCAATGTGCTCTAGGTGGACCTGCTCTGGCAGGGGGGTTGGACTAGATGATCTCCAGAGGTCCCTTCCAACCCCGGTGATTCTGTGATTCTGTGAAACGAGCCCAACTGATTGGCAAAAAGGCAGTAGAACTCAGTCTGAGCATTGAAATCTTCTGCTGGATGGCTATCTGTAACTGCTCTGAAGATGGCACAGACAGAAATAGAAGAAAATAGGAGTCAAAACCATATCTTCTCTGGTTCTCAGCCACTGGCAAGCAATATTGGTTTTGGTTGTGTACATTTATTCCCTAACTGCATACAGCAGGGCAGCCTATGAAAGTACTTTGCCATATTATTTCAGCTTTGCTAAGGGATATGGCTTGTGATCCCTCGACAGACACTCTCTTTGTCTTTGTGGAATAGTTTTGAGCAAAGAGGTCTTTTGGATTTAGCCCAATATTTTTCTTCTGGGGAATTATGGTTTTCTGGCCTTTCTAAATGAGAATACTATATCCATGTGTGTACTTGTGTCACCCAGTCCTTCTTTTTTAAATTAAGATCATCACTAGATTCATATGAACCCAAGCAGAAATGTGGGACAATGGGCACAAGCTGTCCTCTAGCTTACATAGGATTATTTCCTGTTACCACAGAGTAACAGTACTCAGGAACCAAGCAGGATGTACCTTTTAACAGTGTTTTATGCTGCTGAAAACAGTTCTGTTTGGGCAATCTCAGTGCTCCTGTTGGGACACACAAAGTTTGCTATGCCCTAGAGAAGTTATCCCCACATCTGCCGGCCTGCAGCACAGTGCTATGCCCTCTTCCCTACCAAGCAGCACCCCACTCCCCAGCCTAAACGTATGCCCAGTTATGGGACAGATAGAAATGACTTCCCTTCCTCAGTATTAGGTCTTCTATTAGCCACTGCAACAGGCACAGCTCAGCTTCAGAGAGCTCTGGAGTCCCGACTGACCCTGGATGAACTGTGCAATAAAATAATAATAAAAATAATACAGGAATATGAATCCTGTAAATCACTGATTATTTCTGAAAGTAAATTGGATCTCTCTTAAAGTTTTTAAGATTCATTTAACACTGTCTTTATGGCCAGCTTGTCTGCTATAATGGTATGGTCCGGTCTTCAGCTGATACAAATCCCAGAGGCTCCACTAAAACTGTTGTTTCATTTTTGATTTACAGTCACCTTAGTGAGACAGTCCCTGTGCTATTTCTGTTCAGATAAGGAACTCGTGAAAGTTGTTATCAGAGCATATTACACTCAATTTTTTCTGACTTTGGAGGCAGATAAGAAAGCATGTTTTTGGAAGCCTCTTGAATTAGACTGACGCACTTTGATTTTTAAATAACTTCTGATTTGCAACTGTGATTGCTCTTGCAAATTTACCAGGCCCTTAAAGTTATTTCAGCACGTCTAAATGGCTGATGTTATTTGCTTGCTTTGTGATTAAAACTAATAGGTGCAGACCACAAATTCATGCTGTGTTTCCATACAGCAGAGTAATTACAGAACAGGCTTTGAAAGTGTATTTGCAATGCAGTTTCTCAATCAGATTTTTACTAGGGGATATGACTACTTTTTTGCACGTATACTTACTTTCTCTGTGCTTAGAGCGTTGATGGGGTTTGTTCAACCTTTAAAGCCTGGCAAGACACTTGTCAAACTACCACTTCTGGTCTTAGAGACTAAGAAATAATTTATTGTCTTGCCATTTGTTAACTTATTCTTAGCTTGGTATCAATGCCATGTACTTGATATGGACATATTTGTAACTGGAAAATCCAAATTTCCACGAAAAACTTAACAAAAGCCTCTCTGACAATACAAGCAGGACAGGTACAGCTCTGATTGTGATCATGTGTCTGTACATGAGAGAAGCAGCACAGAGGGCAAGGGAGCAAACAGAAAAGGTAGCAAGGGACCTGAGCTGCAGCCGGCGGTGTGCTGAGAGACAGCCTTGAGAAAATAACACAGAGGGAGAGAGAATATGGGTGAGCAGTTGTTTGCAATAGGGCCAGGTGTTGCCCCACATGTTATTTGATTCCTGCTCTGCTCAGAGGAACTAGGTTTGGTTAATAAAGAGGATTTAAGTTCATAAAGAGGTTTTGATTATGGAGTTTAAAAAAAAAAAAAAAAGTGAATTTCTTCTCTTAATGGAAACAACTAGTGAGATCCCAAATACTATTGGACTGCTGGAAGATAACACTGCAAGGGCCAGCTACAGGACTTCAGCAGCACAGAACAATAGCATAATTTCTATAGCACGCTATGACTTCAGCCCTGTTCTCCCGGACCTCTTTTGTAAGAGCAGAATGGCTGAGGGGAAGCTGAGGAAAAACAGCCACTTCCCTCTTCATACAGTTCCTGCTTCGTGCCTCAGAAAGCACAAAACTGAGCCGAGAGGCCAGCTGCCTTGAGTCACCAGCACTGCTGAGCCAGCAGGCAGCTGAGCCAGCGTGCTGCTGAGCCTGCTGAGGCTGTACATACCCCCTCATGTGTGATGTGGCTGGCCAGGATCACCCAGGGCACACGTCCTACCACCAAACTGGTCAGGTTATAAATCCTTGCATGGCCTGGACAGCAAGCTGTCCAAACCCATGGAAAAGCAGCCTTGTTCCATGGTTGTTGATAATGGCTAGAAACGTTCATTTTAGAAAATGAGGTAAGCGTAATGTTACTATAAGGTGGAAAGCTTCCAGGCCTGATCCTGCCTCATTCCCCTGCTGCTCTTAGGCCTGAGAGCAGACCTTAGTGGCAACCTTTACCCTGCAGCAAATATTTACTGTGACGTTGTAGTCCCTAAAGTGAAAAAAAGGGTTTATGATGGAAATGCTGATGGAGTATTAAGGGCAATGGTGCTCATGAGCTGCACAGCTATAACAACAATCCCAAACCAGTAAATAGGAAAAAGGCCTTCTCTGTCCAGATGGTGAGGCAGGCAATGTAGCCCTACTGTATGCAACACCAGAGGCTTTCCAAATCCTGCTCCAAATCTTTTAATCCCTTCAGTCCTTAACGGTTCAAAATTACATCATCATTTCCTCCATTTCAGACAGAGCTTTGCCCCTTCTGCTTCCTAGCTGCAATGCAGTCTAATAGGGCTCATACTTCTTAATCTTAAATGGAAAAATGTATGTCAAGTCAAAACAAAGCACAGTTTCTAGATCTCCACAGGGGGCATGGGGGGTGTCTCATAAATCTGTGTACGATTAAAAGCAGCTGCAGGTTGGCATAGAGATTTTGAGCTTGTCGGTCCTTTGTGTGATGTATAGCTATTGCAGCGAGCCAGCAGTGGCAAGCTGAAGACAATGAATTTCCTGCACTTCCTAGTCTTATTGCTGAGGACCAGGAAATAGATGCCTCTAATCAGCCTTGAATCTGCAAAGGCCTGAGCCCAAACCTCAGCACAAGTGCTGCTAGTTTTTGGCCTGGCCATTTATTCTAAAATCTTTCAATCTCTTGTTTCATTAGCCATGAATGTGGAGAAGTACAATGAATTCCTTTCTGGTAACCTGAGAATCTCAGCTAATGGAAAAAAACAAAAAGTGCTCTGCAACTATATTAAATCTTCAGGGTTTTTTCTCTCCCGCCCCCAACTGGCTGATGTTAACATTTTTCTAATGTCCTTGAGATTACAGCAAACAGCTTGCAGGGAAAAAAACCCAAACCCAAACTCCTCAAACAGCTTGAAACACATCCTCAGCTGGCATAAACTGATGCAGCTCTCCTTTTTATACCAGCTGAGAAGCCAGGGTACCGCTGCTTTTATTTTCAGCTTTGCAACACAGTTACCGTCATAAAAGTAAGATACTGAGATGAGTTTTGCTCCAAGTGACATCATAAGTTAGTGGGGAGCAAGAAATGTGTTGGCAGAGGTGAATGGGGTGCTCTGCACGGAGTCCATTTGGCACCAGCCGCCAGACTTCAGGATCCACGGAGATGCATCCAAGGACACAGTCTTGCATTTTGTCTCCTGCTTTTATGGACATCAAACTGATCCATGTATTTAGAAATGGAGGAAGGAAAAAAAATGATGAAAACATATATGTGTAGCATGGTGACCACTAATTATTTAACATGTTTCACTATAAAAGTTGAGTGATTTAAGAGTTATCTCACTGTCTGTGAAGTCCTACCCATGCTGGTATTTCTAGGCAAGCAGCTCCCCACCAATGTTAGAGACAAATAACAGGTACATGAGGAAAGGAAAAAGATATAGCTGATGGAAATGATCATGTTAGACCTCCAGGATCAGTGCTACTCTTGCATTCAGATCTTAAAGTTTTGGCTTAGACATCAGCAGTTCAGATGTTTTCAGTCCCCATGGACATTTGAGCAGCTGAAAATTAGGATAAAACACAAGTTGTCCCTAATGAGCAGTGAATGTCATGGCTGAAAGCTGTCTCAGGACATCATCTTTCACTCCTGATGGAGAAATCTTCCAGCTGGGCAAATTTGACCAACTGTTGGCAACTTGGAGCCTTCACTGCAGCATAAAAGAGAACATCTGGCTTACACCCATCTTTAGTTTTCCACGCTTTTGGAAAAGTCACAGTACTAGCTCACCCTCATCTATACCTTCTGCATGATAATTCCATATCAAAGATATCTAATAGAGGAATTATTGGCTTTGGCCTTTATCAACATGGTATTAATATTTGAAAGATGGACCAACATTTGTCAGGTTTTCTCCCCCATTTCATAAGCAGTAAAGCTTAGGCTGACATTACAATACTTTAAAGTACATGGAAAAAAACATTAAGCAAAGTTAGTTACTGACTTTTTTCCTTGAGAACTCATGAGGAAACATATGCACCTGCAAATGGGATGTACAAAGCAAAGAGTTTATCCAGTTGGAAGTTGCATAGGAGAACCTGAGATGAGATTGCAGCAGTAATTTCTCCTCTGATTTGATAATTAGGCCCCTAAACCTGGTTTCAGAGAAGCACCTTCCTCTGTCTACCATTCCCAGTTCAGGTTGTGTTCCTTTGGTGATGCTGGTCATGTCTAACACCATCTGGAAGGAGGAGGCAGCACCTAACTTGAGGCATGAATTTAGGTGTCCAAGGAACTTTGCTGGTGGGCGCTAGGGATCCTAGGCACTTACAGGGTGCGAAGTTTATGAACAGGAGTTTGTGGATCTCAAGTTTGGATTTAGATGCAACTGCCAAATCTCTCAAAGGTCTTGGTAAGTATTCATATTTTGTCTGGGAAAAGATGTATTTGGAAAACTGCAAGTCTGGGGCTTAAAAGGTGAAGAGATCCCAAGTTACTAGCGACATACTGATGTCAGTAAAGGCTAAAACAAAAGGCCCTGTTGAAGTCAGAAGGACTCTATTGTGCTCCAGAAGACCTTTTGGAAAAGTTGAGTCCAGATTTCAGTATTTGCTAACTGGAAGACGTCACAGTTCATGTTTTGGGGGCTGAAAATTACTGAATGGCATTTGGAAGCAATCTTTTCAGGGGTGCATTTTTCAAAGACAAAACAAAGGTAAAGAACCTGAAGCCCACTGACATCTTGTATAAACTGGGTAGTAATTGCTTTTGGGCATTCTCCTTGTATTTTAACAAAGTTGCAAAACATATTCCAAATGGCTGTAGTATAAAAAACTTTGCCTGGCCCCAGATACCAGGCTTGGCAGCAACTTGTTTCAGAACTTTGAAAGTGAGATTAATGAGGAAGAAGGTACTGAAAAAGAGAGCCAGAGAAGAGAGGGATTGATGTTTTTGTAGCGTGGTCATCCTTGTAGCACTTATCAGGATTTCCTGCTTTTAATTTATTTTTGCATTATTCACCTGGAAAGAAAAAAATCCTTAACTTCATGAACTTCATTGGAACATGCTGGTCTCCAAGAGATATATTAGCTATTTTCACATGGGAATGGTTACTACATGGCATCTATTCTAAATTCAAAGTGCATTGGGTCAAATTCATCTGTGTTGTAGCCTTCCAAAATCACAGGATTTCCAGTCAGGGTGCCTTTGGCCCACTGTGCTTTGCCTGTTTTGGCTCCAATACATTACGAGATTGTTAGTTCCATATCCCCTGAAGGATTGTATTCTTCCTTGGGCACAAAGCCCACTCAGGTCTCTGTGTACCACTAAACTAGATTACAAAGAATAGGTGCAAACCCTGCATGGGAACTTCGCTAATCATGTCAATACCTTTTTGAGTTGGCCTTTGAAAGAATGTATTTAGTGATGGGCTTGGTGTGCCCTGTCCAGTCATGAAAGCTCTGAGGATTGAGTCCTTCTACACAGCTACCCTTAATTTTGGGAAAAGAATTTTTCAAAACGATAAAATCCTGCCAATCCCTTCACTGCATTGCCCATGACAAAAGTGCTCATTCAGCCGGTGTAGGTACAACACCTGCACTGTTCTGCGGTCTAGGAAATTTCCTGCATATCTGCACCTCCAGCTTGCCCAGTGTTCAGTTCCTGTTGGAAGTTCTCCAAACTAAACTTCTCCCTTCCCATTCCTAGGTGCCACACGTTCCTTGTTCCTGAGCTGCATAGAACTCAGACAATGCCCTCTCCATAGCAGCCGACAGTGCCACTTAGGGACAGATGGACAGAGGTGAGGAACTCGAGGGGAACTTTGGCTAATGTGATGTGGATCCCATGTAGCAGATTCAAACATGAGTCTGAACATCATCACAGAGATCTTGCTGCAGCACAACACTACAGATGCCTGAAATATAGTCCTTGCCAAGAAGGAGAAGAGGAGCACAAGACAGGGCCATGGGTGTGTGTCTTACACTCAGGGTACAAGACCTGACTGAGCTCAATATGTAGGTAACAGAAATCACCCTTAGCCCAGGAAGCCTGAAATGATCCTCTACACTGAACTCCACAAAAATCTCCCTCAGTCACGCAAGTCTGAAATGACTCTGCATTGAATAGGTAAGAAAGGAGGAGTAATGGATGAGAGCTTTGCTGTCATGTTTTGCTGTTTGATGGAACAGAAACTGAACCTGCTGTGATTTGGGCTCTAGGCATAATTTTCCTACAGTCTTGAGTAGATCACTCATTTCTCATTTGCAGAAAGGGATTGTAGGCCTGTCTTTATCCGTCTGACCCTGGTAGACTCGAAGGTGCTTTGTCAAGGCCGTGGTTTGGAAAGTACTAAGCAAGTTTGGCCGAGGCCCATGGGTGCTCCTGTAATACAAGGCAGGAAGAGCAGCAAAATTTAATGAGATTCTCCCTCAAGAGGGAGGGAGGGAGAGTCTTTCTAGAGCTAAATACTGCCATAGTCTGTATTAACTGCAAAAGTAGACTGAAGTTCAGGCTAAATACAGCTTCTTTTGTTGTTGTCTTTACTAAAGGCAAAAATCTGATAACTTCTGATAAATATAAAATGTAAATCTATATGACCTAAGATTCATAAGAAAATTGGTCTCCCGTCGGAGTAGCCTGTGCAGTTTTCAGTGTAAGAAACAAGTCATAACCCCTCCATAACCAATACAATTAATCAAATAATAAAATTATGCTAAGCCAGTGCTGATGATCATTTCAAAGGATAAGTATAGTTATTCTGGCTCGCAAATAAAAAACAAAAGTAGTTGAAAGTTAGAACACAGAGCAAATGGACGATTCTGAATCCTCCCTCTATTGTTAAACTGTACAAATCTATTGCTTTTCTAATAAATAATCCCAGTACAGAGCATTTTCTTGCCAATATTTTCAGCAGCGGAAGCCAAGCCAGAAGGTTCTGAAACCAACATATTGGCACGGGTGGTTTTTTTCTCCTTCTCCTAATATACCATGGAATCTAGTTAAATATTTTTCCACTCCTTACTTCTCTCTGCGTCTTCTGGAGAAAATGTGAGTCCTATTTCCTCATAAAAATATCTTAGCATTTGACAGGTTGGGTGTCTTTGATCCTGAAATGTTTTTGGATGATTTTTCTCCCCCACTTTGACTTTGTAATATAACGCTCCATAAAAAGTATATGCATATATGCAATTTTAAAAGGGGATCCTTATTTGAAATTAAACTTTTACACCAATTAACCTCCTCCCAGTGCACTATAAAGTGCAGTAAAAACAGTGCTCTTACAGAGACCCTTGCAATTCTCAGATTGATGCCTCCCTGGCTGTGGAACCCAGAACATCTGCTTTAAATTAGCTCTGATGGAAGGTCTACTTGTAAATGCATGACTTAATCAGCCTTACTAAAGTAAATGGCACATACTGTAGCAGAGGGTGCTTCAGAGTCAGACTCAAACCTGTCTCTCTTTTGAAGCAGAGAAGGGAAAAAAAGGAGGGGCACAGAGGGGGCAAACTTTAAACCAAAGGCAATTTCTTTTTTTTTTTTCTTTTATGAGCTGACATTAGCAGACGTGTGGCTGTACCATAGCCAGTCTAACTCCCAAGCAACATGTGCAGCTGTACTGGGTAAGCCTGCCTTGCTCCTCCCCATGCTCATATACCCATGCTTTCAGGCCCTGTTTAGACGAAGACTGCAGTGCATTCGTGGAGGTGTGCTAGGTAGTCTTCTTGTTTGCCTGCAGGCTCTTGCCCAGCCTCCCTCATAGTGCCCAGTTTGTCCTGAGAATAGTGTAACAGCAGCTCATCCAGATGGCTTTGCACAAAGATGAGTGTCTCTGCATTGCTCAGACCCTGCCAACCTTTCCCGAGAAAAAGGAGCCACAGGCTTCCTGTTGGTTTTTAACAGTGGGGATTGTGAAGGGTGAAGAATTGCAGAAGGTCCTTATGAGGCTGAGTGACTGGGCAATAAAATGACAGATGAAATTCAGAGTATATAAACATAAAGTGATGCATGTGGGGAAAAACAATCCTAGATTCATTATAAAATGGTGAGCTCTGAGCTGACTATTACCACTAAGAAGTGAACCTTGAATGAAAACATCAGCTCAGGGCTCAGAAGCCGCCAGAAAAAAAAGCAAATCCTATGTTAGGAATGATTACGAAAGGAATAGAAAGCAAAACAAAAATCACTTCATCACTCTCTACAGCCATGGTCCATCCACACCTCAAATAATGTGTGTTGTTTTGTCCTCTCATCTGAAAAAAAAGCATATCGTAAACTGGAAAAGGTTCAAAAAAAGGCAAAAAGGATGATCAAAGGTTTGGAGTGACTTCCATATGAGAAATGATTGAATCTGGAAAATAGACAGGTTGGGGCTGGGGGTATGACAGATGTCTACAGCACCACAAACAGTAAGGAGAGGTTGAGCACAGATCAACTGTCCACTGTCTTTTCCAATATGAGAACTGGTGGGCATGACATGGAGCTAGTAAGAACCAGGTTAAAAACAACAGGAAGTATTTTTCACATGGTGGTAATAGAGCTGTGGAAATCCCTACCAGATGATGTTATGGATTTAGTGGTTTCAAGGGGAGAATGGATGAGAACTTAGAAGAGATTAATAGATTAGGGAACCAGGAGATAGGAACCAGAGAAAATACTGCCAGAGAAAAGAAAAATGAGAAAAATTAGAAAAAAGATCTAGAGAGGAAGAGAATAGCAAAGGAAAAGGGCAAGTGGAATGAGAGAAGACACTGGGGAGACAGAAGAACTGATCTGGCAAGGGACTACTCACACTTGCAAGCTGCATAAGAAGGGTTGTAAAATACACATGGAAGGTGGAGGGACACAGACCAAAGAAGATGTCAAGAAAAAGGGAAGAAAGCCACAAACGTACATACAGGTGGGAATAAGGAGCAACCGAGTTTCCAATACTGCATAAAGTAAAATGAGAGGGGAGAAATACTCAGGGAAGTAAGGTCTGCTGTTTATCTGCCAAGGAGAAAGAGCTATATGCTGGGCATAGCAGCACGATACCGCTTCGGGACAGTTCATTACTAATACTGGTTGCATTACACATCCCATATGAAAATAAAGTGGAGGAACAACATCATAGATGCAAAATGGGGTCCACAAAACTCAGAAACTACCCAAACCAGGGCTGCCTGTGCAATCTTAATTCAGCCGTATTGTTCTTTACAGTCTAATTACTCAAGTATATCCTTTTCACAAAACTAACTCACACATCTTATTTCCTCTGCCCTTGCCCAGAGCAGCTTTCGTCCCCTCTACATTTGAATAAGGCTGCTCTCTACTTTGTGCTGGTTGAACACCAAGGGAGAAGCCACAGAAGAGTCAAGGACCTCTTCTCAGTGCCTGTGTCCTCAAACCCAAATGACAGAGCAATAATTACGGAGACAGTCCTGATGAGTCCCCACAGGCATCCATAGTTACCCCGTGGGGAGGTCCCAGTCCAGTCTGAACAGCACCAGGAACTGTAAGGTAGTGGAACATGCTCAGTAAAAGGTTTTTTGTTGGTGTTGTTTGTTTCTTTGTTTGTTGTTGTTTTTTAGCAGACATATAAAAAGTGTTTTCTGAGCATGTGGGAACTGTGAGCTTTTCAGAGGCTTCTTGCTTGTGCTGTATGGGAAGATTTTCACAGGCACGGCAAAAGTCACCTTCCAACAGCTTACCAGCTCTCAAGTTCTTCACTCAGAAGGTAAGAAGCACAACAGCTATTCATAGAAAAGGCACTATAATTGTTTTAACATAAATAAAACAGTATGTTTCTCCCAAGCCTATTTTTTTGAAAGAGACAACTCCTTTGTTTTGAGTAATGCATCTTTTAAAAACCTGAGACTTCTGGAATAGATGAGAAATCTCAGTGCATGTAATTGCATTTTCATAAATTATAAGCAAACAAAATCAGGATATTACAATGGCAAATGCTGAGCAATTATAATAAAAGGCAGTGCAATTGGTCCCACATATACCACAATTAATATCAACATCGTTATGCAAATTTTTTTTTTCTTATTTTGGAACTACCTGTACTTGGGAAGAGGGAAGTTTTAAAATAACAAGAGTATACACTAAGAACACTGGAAAGGAAAAGTGGAAAACATGGATGCTATGTTACCAAGCATTACGTATTTCACTTTACATGGATATATTTATTTTCTACAGTGTGCTTCAGGAATGCACATTAGGGTGTAAGACTGGGTCCTGGTGGATTCAGTGGAACTTTAATACATGCCCTTAAACCAGACTGAGGCTTTTCTAACCCAGAAATCATACAGTAATGCAATCTCAATAGGCACGTTAATTTAACATTACCGTTTGTATCCACACTCATTGAAGTGGGCAGATAAAGACTTAAAGACTGAGATAATTTAGGGTCAGGGTGGACCATTAGATTATCTAGTCTAGTTTAGCAAAGAGTAATCCACTTAGTAAGGGTAACTCTCTTTTGAAACTAGTAATTTGAGTTTGGCACAAGACTAAACCAGGTTTGGCTGAAACCTCTTTTCCAGAAAGGCATTGTGTCCTGATCTGAACACAGAAAGAGACAGAAAGCCTCTCACTTTCCTCAGTCATGAGTCCCTGCAGCTATCTATCTGTTCAATATTTCCTTCTGAGAGTTAAAACTCTCATCAACCTATGGGGTTTTGTGACACCATTCTGTTTTTGGCTAGAGAGCCTTCAGTACTTAGCATTTTGATGGAGAGACTTCTATACTGTCATTAAGTCACTTCTCAGACTTCTGTTTGTTTGTTTTTGATGAGTGAAACAGCCCGAGCTGTTTGTCTATCCGTCATTTTCGCCAGCCCTTGATCAGCATTTTTGGTGCACAAAAACTCAATATCCAAAACACCGAGTGACCACTCCCATTCATGTGGCTTACTGTATTACAGACCACACTTCCCACCCCACAGAAGACAGCATTAGACCCTTATTCAGAAATCTTCCTGATAAGCCATACTACCAAAAGGCTTAGGTTTTATTTTTTGGAAAGGAAAGCTCTGCAAACACAGCTAGTGCATGTTTGGCAAGCAGCTTTGTCTTCCATTTCCTCTGTTGAGATGCTTGGGACTCTTTGTCTGAATTGCTCTGCACTTTACAATATAAAAATATGGTTTCTGGGAAAAGCCTCCTCTCCCTCTGCTGGTTCCACTCAAAACAGAATTAAACCAGAGTTAAATGGGAGCCTTCAAACCCCAGCATTTCCTGGAGGCCTGCGCTTTGCTATCAATCCATCATTTCTTTACAGCTCATTTTCAGATGCATTTGTTAGAAGTAGAAGTTTTTCTCTGGCTACACCCTTCTTTATATCATAAATCAGTCGCTTCTGGCCTGCCTGGACACTGCTCAGTACTGCCAGTGCCATTCTTGCCAGCCCTCACAAAACACAGCAGGCTGAGTCATACCTCAGCAAAAGGTCTGTAATTGCCCAATTTCATGTTATTTCTTTTCCATTAGAGAGCCAAACTAGGGGTGACCATTTACATTTTTTGGGTAATACATATTCTAAGTAATGCCTTGTTGCTGTTTTCCTCCTCTTCTACTTTCTGTCTGTTTTATTCATTATATGTGATTCTAAAAAGCATTTATTTAGCATTGGTCTTTTAGTGTTAGAAAATGGGAGACATACTGATTGGTAGTTGCTCATGTGAAGTTGTTTAAATAGTACTTTAAAAGACATTAAGCAGCATTTCACATCAAAAACTGCTCAGACACATGTATTTGGAAAGATACTGACTAGACTCATATTTCCTGTATTAAAATACTTGTATAAAAATGTGTTCTCTTCTGATTTATCAAACAAGCAAATGACCCTCTGGAGAATTTCTGGTTCAGACGTGAATACCTAAACAAAATCTTAGTGAATCATTTGAACTTGCTAGAATTTTCCATATGAAGACCATTATAAATGTATCAATATTATGGTGTGCGCATATTCAATACATGCCTGAAATCTGTATCGCTACAATGTTAGCTCTTGAGATGTACAAGTATAAATGCATACAAGAACACCAAGAAGATGTACAGAGAATATAAATTCATTATTCACATTTGGTTTGCTACACGCTGACAAAATGTTTTGCTAAACTTATCTCCTCAGCTCAGCACCATAAATTGCAGCTGAGATAGGAGGAACTCCTTTTCACGTAATAGTTTTGCACATTTAGGGACAAGAAAACACTACAGTGAGACCCACTGAGCAGATCTGAGCAGATAATTTGACCCACCTGTAGGATTTAGAAGTAGGTTGGAAGATGTCAAAATATTTTAAGCAATTTAAAAGTCACGTGTCTAATTCAGCCCTCAGATACAGATGCATAAAAAACCTCTACCAGATGTTGTAAGAAAGACAGGGAATTGTGGCAGACATGGGAAAATTTGAGTGAAAAGAGAGGAACGTGTACAGATTTCGGCTTAGACCAGGAATTCAGGTCCTGATCTGAAACTCAACAGGGCTGACGGAAAGATTCCTATTGCTCTCGAAGGCTTTTGGCTAATATTTCCTAATATTAGCTAAAAAAAACCCATTAGAGGCAGTGAGACACTGAAATATCACAGGGATGACAGCCACAGTGTCTGATACAGATTATAAGGATTTTTGCTTAGGCCTGAATGAAGCTGAGACAGACATATATGGACGATAAATGTGTGTGTGCATGTATCTCTCTATATATATGTGTAGCGTAGGTTTTATGGACTTACTCTCTGTCTTTTCCAGTTTGGATGACATTAATTTTCTGTAAATCACCTCACCATCCCTACCAATGAACTGCCATTGCTTGATTTTCTAGCTCTAATTTTATGTGACTAGAGACTACTTCACTAATGAAGCCTGGAGAAGTGTGCTCCAGCTCCACAAGCACCAGTCCCAAGTTAGGGTGATGGGCTTGGTGTGCTTCTGGTCCCAAGGCTGTCGAGGAGGAGCTACATGCCTATTTAGGCAGAGGGGAGGAAAGCTGCCTGAACTGGTGGTACTGCAATGAGGAGCTGTGGCTTGTTTGGCTTCTCAGATGTGGAACTGCCTAAACTGTAAACGAAAAAAAAAGTCCCTATATAGGATATAAAACCCCTGAAAAATGGTTCATGAGAAAGGAGAGGAGCTGGACTTCCCTTTCTACCACAGTAAAAGCCTAGCACAAACCGCAGCCAGGGAAGAGTAGAAACTAAAGGTTTATTTGCTTGTATTGTCAAAGATCAGAAGCTAAAACTTCATTAAGACTGTGAGATTTGAACAGTATGGAGAAGAAAGAATAATTAGGCACTAATGAAGGACAGAAAGATATGGTTAACTGGCAGACTGAGGGCTTCACTAATGTATGTAGGAATCTCTCAGTCTTAGTCCTGCTAAGAGAAACCTCCTGTGAGTAAACTGAAACGCTTTTGGAGCAAGAGAAGAGCCTGGAAGGAGAATACAGCTGGGTCTGGTTACCCTTCAGGTACACACCACCCAGTAATGTTGAGCTACGATCACCAGCATAGGTGGCTGAGAAATCCTGGAGATTTCTTGGGTGAGAAATTCACCACAAGGTCCAAATGGGTCCAATACCAACCTTATAATAAGCCAGAGAGGGAGGAAAAATCTCCTTGTATATGTTCACTGTGGTTTAAATTTTTATATTGTTAAAATTAATCCAAGTGTTTAAACATCAGATGATTTTGGACATTTTTATGAAATACCTCTTTTAAAAATGATTTATTTTAGGATGGTGAACCAGACAGCACAGGAGACAACTATAGAGCAGCTGAAGGAGCAAAATTAGATGCAGTTATAGTGCTACCTCCACGGCGAGACTCAGTGCATGCTGAATTTCCAAACTCGGGATGTCCCTGACCCTATGTTGATGGAGCTCCCCCTCCACTTTCAGCCCCTCTCAGTTCTCAAATGGAGCAAAAAATATTAAACCCTGCTGCTATGGTTAACGACACGGAGAAGCTAAGGGACAAAAAGGCCTCCTGCAGCTTGTCTACCTTGGGGTTTTGAAGAGGATGGGATTCAGGGGCAAACAGGAGACTCTCCCCTGAGGAGAGCCCTGGAGATTTGTTCCTTCTCCTCTGTGTGTGTGGCTGCTGCCAGTTCTTCTCATGGCAGCTTTTCAGCCACGACATGGATTTTAATGGGATGTGCAAAGCCGCAGCCTCCCACCGCCACCTCTCGTCCACCCCTGCTGCTGAGGGAGCTTCGTGCCTTGCAGCACACCCAGACCTCTGCCCAGCCATGCCCACCATGAGGAGAGCCCACCTGGGGTGGGG